>OY796889.1:5791933-5971456 GCA_963680785.1 Diplosoma virens | reverse complement strand
ATATCTCTATATTTATTCTCTTGACTCGCAAGAAAGCAGTGGAGGTGCTAATATATAAGTAGGCAATTACCCTGACCTGCTTCTGGAGATGCAAGATATTGCTGTCTGCTTGTAATTTAATAGAGATCTGACTGTAATTTAGAACTGCTTGCCAAGACCACCAAGCAGGGGAATGTGCCGTAAAATGTCTTTTCCAAGAACACAACAGAATGGCGCGAGTGGGTTTTGAACCGAGACCATGTTGGTCATGAGCCCAGCACTTTAGCCACTCAACCACGCTGCCAACAATTTTGCTTTGTTGGCAGCGTGGTCGAGTGGATAAATTTGAAAATTTAATATGCAAAATTTGGATCAGAGCTGTGGTTGCATGATATTACAAGTGAAATTTAAGACTACAAAGAAATTTAAATTAATATAATTGAGTCGAAAGACATAAAATATCTTGAGTTATACAGGATGTCCATAAAGTTCTGTCACAATTTTAAAAAATTATTGCAAAGGCAATTGATAAGATATCTCAAAGCGGTTGGTTTTAATTTAATCAGTGTTTATTCAAGTTTTTATTCCAATTAAAATTTTGTGTTTCAGATAAAATTTTTATGTGTTTATTGAATGTGTTTAGCAAAGCTCCATAAAATAATTAGTTCTCAAAAAAAGCACATTTGTATCCTGGTTTATTGATGTGACTATTTTGCTAAAGCTCTCTATTTACATGAGGGTGTTTTGATTCTCAAATTCTCACATTGTGTTTGTTTAATTTCCCTGAAACATGACAAGTCACCTAGTCACTAAAACAAAATTGTTTGAGGAATGTTTCATCCTCAAAAATTCATTCGTTTGAAGCAAGTCATTTTTGGGGATTTATTAAACGCATTCAATAAACACATAGCTTAATAGCATATTAGCCAGACTTCTTTATGAAACTATTAATATATACAACAATATATGTTTTTATTTGCTCAACAAGCAGGCATTGTAATAAAAAATAGGTATAAACTAATTCAAGCAAAGCATATCATTATTATTAAAAACAATTTTAAACTAATACATTTAACTTTGGTTTTTGCTTATTCAATCAAGTTGATTATTTAGTGACATTTATGTTGACTTTGGCAAAATTTTACTCTTTTGTACATATTCCAGTTGATATATTTAAACAAATCAATTGTTTGGTCACCTCTTTTTTGGTCTTTAATGGTCTTTTTTTCACTTTAATGGTTATTTGCAACTTTGATTCACTTGTCCACACAGTGTTTACAGCTTAATTATTAATGCACAGGTTGATTAATAACTTGGACAGACATGAGATTTAGACAATTAAAAAAACAATATCTGATTAATCTGTTGCATCTTGGTCTTTAAATATTAATTTGCTCAGATTTCAACCCATTAAATCTCAACACAAAAAGCTTGTTGTATATCAAACTTCAAAATAATGATTATCAAGTTGTGTTAGCTTTTTTCACAGAATGTTTTTTATGAAACAAATACAATAAATTAACTTGTATATTAATCAAACACATGTGATATTGAAAACCAGAGCTATAATAATTCTTTAGTAGTAGGTGGAACTATTTTGCTATAGCACAATGATTTCTTACCTCTAAATACTTCAATGTATTTAAATAAAAGCATTTCAAATTTAAAACATTTTTGGTAATCATTAACTTTTAAACATTTATTAACAAAATTTGAACTTAAACAAAAGTAAAAAACTGGGATACCACTACGAATCTGCAAAAATTTCATATCAAGCATGTTAATAAAGCATAGAAAAAAATCAAAAAGATAAAATGAAATACAGTCCATTCAAATTTAACATACAATTGTACAACAGCATACAAAGTTAAAGTTTGGCAAATTAGAAAAAACATGTAACTTCAAATATAACTTTTAACCATTTCAAAATATTGCTTATTAAAGCAACAAATTATTTTAAGCAAACAAGATTTGGATATTTTGATCTTCAACAAGAACTTTATAATACAATCAAATTTCAAAAAATGTAGTTCTTATTCAAATAGAATTTTTAATAAACTTTAAAAAAATTTCTTGCTGTAGTTACTTTTGTGAGATCTAGGACTTTTGGGTCTCTTCAAGAAGTCATCATAAGCAAGGTTTCTCAAACTATGGGTCGCGACTCCAAATGGGGTTGCCTAAAATAATTTTGGGGTCACAAAAAAAATTGGCATTTTGAGAGGACACCTGAGGTTGGCAACGAAAATAGATAAATCGCAGTTTGATTCTGAGTGAAGACCTTTTTTTTAAAGATCACCATGATTTTGTGAGAAAAATACAGAAAAAGGAGATCGATTTAAAATAAAGACCTTTTTTTTTTTTTAGAGAACACCCTGATTTTGGGACGAAAATAGGGAAAACTGAGTGCAAATGGAAATGAAGACCTTTTTTTTTTTTAGAGAACACCCTGATTTTCAGAGAAAATATGCAAGCCCAGATCAGACCTTTTTTTTTCTCAGGTAACTTAAATTTTTTGAAAATTCTTGCCTCGGGCCCCTAAATTAGAATATCCACCACTGATGCTGTAGGCTACATGATTTTTCCTGCACACGCATGGTTTTTCACAGGAAAATTTAACGTAAAATTAGCCTATACATATAGGGGTCGCACAAAAGTTTATTTTTTAAAATCGTCGTCATCGTTTGAAGGGCATCCACTCCAGGCCAGACACAAACAGAACTGGGGACGAGGGTTTATCCTTTTACTACCCCAGACTGCTGCACTGCCTGGATCAGATGCTGGCAGTGATGTCATTAAGCCAGCATCGAGTTTCGTCATCCAAAACCGTCAGACCGCGTGCTCCATGTGGTGCCCGATGTATGGGGCACATTGTTAGTACATGGTCTGCGGTTTGCTCTGAGGCGCCACACTCGCAATTCGGTGAAGGAGCGAGACCCCATTTGTGTATGGACGAATGGAATCGCCCAACACCAGTCCGCAGGCGGTTGAGCTTAACCCAAGCTGCTCGGGGTAAGCCCATCCCAACAGGCCTGACACTGGTCCCGGGCACAAAAGCACGGAGCCTGGAAGCACTTTCACAGTACTCCGCGTTCCATTTATGATTTGTCCATTCAGAGGCGCGGATGCCAAGTCTGGCAAGATTGTCCAAGAGATTCCGCGCACCTGGCACAAACGGGCGTCTGGATCTTAGTCTCACTTGGCCAGTATCTGAGGACCCACTTAAAAGACCATGCAAAATATGATCGGGGTCCAGAGATCCACGGTAAGCCAAGGAGAGTGTCGCTCCCAGTCGGCGAAGCTCAGCTGGCTGGATGCCTGAAAGTAGGGGAAGGGCAGGTGAGTTGATACACTTTTTACATATTTTGAATTTTTGTGAAAAGTATTTTAGATTTGTAACTGAAATTTTCACCAAAGTAGCAGTAAATACTTGCCTATAAATTGGATGAGTATCTGATTTGCAGCTCAATGACAAAAGGAATGACAGCCATTTAAAATTGTTCACTTAAGTGTATCAACTGACCTGCACAAGCGGGTCAGTTGATACACTGTGGAGGGTCAGTTGATACAGAGAAGGTCATTTGATACACCATGAAGTTTAAGGTAATTTTATGTTTTTGATGGAGTGGAGAAAGTTTAAGATAATTTTATGTTTTCCAATAATTACAGATTTATTTAGCAAGTACAAAGATAAGCATTATAATACAGGTCCCTGAGTCTTACTTACAAATATGTGTTCAGCAAATGACCATAAGGGTTTTATAGTATTACATGACAAACAAATGCTTCTCTCTGCCAGCTGTATTATTTTGTAATTGTTTACAGATTTGTGTTTTTAGTGTTTTATATGAGTATATCGCATTGACAACAGCAAACGTATTACTTAAGGTAAGGAGACATCCAAGATATTGCAATATCAGGCAGTTTGTACAATTGTAAATTATGCAAGACCAAAAAACAAATTGCGCTATTGCAAGAAAAAACTGAAACAAGCAACCCAATACACAGTAAATACACACAAAACTAGGCTCAGTAGCTCAAGTCCCATTTTGTAAAGTCTTAATTAAATCGGAGCTGATTAGCTCTTCTAGAAGTCCCACCAACTACATTTGGGGGTGGCAGTTTAAACACAACGTCATCTGACACAAATGAAGCACAATCATTTTCATTTACAATAAATGTGATGGTTTCATGGTGTGTAATGCATCCAGAAAGTTTTTGTAAAAAAACTCCTTCATATTCATTGACATCCACTTCATCGACTCTAGCAATATATTGAACCACTCTTGATCTACTCCTGACATTCACAATAACATAATCTCCTTCAACAATATTTTTGTCCATTGAAAAATCGGAATTATCATCATACTGAATCTCTATATTTTCTTCTTCAGAAGAGCTTTCAATTAGCGACTTTGTTGCTTTTTTTCATAAAAAAGTTTTTTCTTAGCCTTCTTTGTCTGAGAAATATTTTTCTTTTCTGTTTCTGTTTTTAGTACAGCACTGCTCTCTTTCACGGGCGTCGCAGTCAGAATTCGTGTTGTCTTCCTTTTTCTGGAGTTTGTCGCTTTTCTTAGTGCTGCTTTTGGAATATCATGGATTTCTCTTGGCGAGACATATTGATCTACTTCTGGTGTTGGAGCAGCAGAATGCTCAGAAAAATTTGATGTAGAAGAATATATTTCAGAAGAGCTATAAGGTTTTACAATTTGACTTTGTTGCTGAAATTCATTACTCTGGATAAATTCATTACTCTGGGGTCTCGCTCCTTCACCGAATTGCGAGTGTGGCGCCTCTGAGCAAACCGCAGACCATGTACTAACAGCGTGCCCTATACATTGGGCACCACATGGAGCACGAGGTCTGACGGTTTTGGATGACGAAACTCGATGCTGGCTTAATGACATCACTGCCAGCATTTGATGCAGGCAGTACAGCAGTTTGGGGTAGTAAAAGGATAAACCCTCGGCCCCAGTCCTGTTTGTGTCTGACCTGGAGTGGATACCCTTCAAACGACGACGACGACGATTACTCCGGATCTCAGTATCTGTGCTGAGAAGACGATCAGTCACTGCAGCAGGTGCGAAGTCTAGTTCAGTAAAAATTTCCCTATTAAATGGCCAGGTGCCCGTACATTCAAATCCAGACAAAATATTTTTCGGAGTCATTGCAGCAAGTTGAGCTTTTTTTACCAGTGCAGGAATTTCATATATTGTAACATTTTTGCCGGGATTGCTACGCATCCAGTAGTCCATTGCTCTACAATAGCTTGCTTTAAAAGGCCCAAATACTGATTTATCTAAGGGTTGTAATTGTTGTGAGGTGTATCAACTGACCTTTTACCAGTGTATCAACTCACCCTACTTCAAAAATTAGTAAAAAGCAACTTAATTTGGCTTTATCAGAGAGTGTTAAAAAACAGCCAATATATTTTTCAAAACTTGATTTACCATGCTTAAGATCTGTAGTATTTTCATTTGCTAAAAATATTCCACCTAGTCTTTAAACTTTTATAAAAATAAACTAAAAAATTCACTCAAACCAAGAAAAATTTTTCAAATCAAAATTTGAATCAGTTTTTCCGCCTGTATCAACACGACATCGTTGCCAAAGATAATTTTTTCTTCTTTTACACCGCTAAGAAGTGGTATTTTATTAACAAATGTTTTTGAAACTTCTAGAGAGGAGGTGTATCAACTGACCTGCCGTATCAACTCACCTGCCTTTCCCCTACAGGTAGGTGGTCCGTTGGAGTGGGACGCAGGCATCCAGTAACTATGCGCAAGGCGTCATTCAAGACACTGTCAATGAGGCGAGTGTGAGCACTGCGACACCAGACTGGCGCACAGTACTCAGCTGTTGAGTAGACTAGAGACAAGGTGGCTATGCGTAGTGTTTTAGCACCAGCACCCCATCCCGAGCCCACGAGTCGCCTCAACAGTGTGACGCGCGATGATAGTTTTTTGCGCAATGCCACTAAATGGTGACGAAACGTGAGCGATCTGTCCAGTTTTACCCCAAGGTATGTAGGGGTTGGACAGAACGGTAAAAGTCTACTATTGTTGTAGACCTTTAGCTCACGTTTGGCCTCTCGGTTGTTTAAGTGAAAGGCTGTCGTCACCGTCTTAGTGTGACTGAGCTTCAACCTCCAAGTCTGGAGATACGCTGACAGTGTGGACATGTCTTGGCTTAATGTCCCCTCCAAGTCCTTCCAGTTTCCAGAAGAGTGCAACAATGCTAAATCATCAGCATAAGCAAACTTTCTGGAAATCATGGAAGGAAGATCGTACGTATAGATGTTAAATAGGAGGGGAGCCAAGACCGATCCCTGAGGAACGCCGTTTTTAAGACGGCGTAGCCTGCTTTGCTTGCTGTCACCGGTGGTAAGGGTGAAACTTCGATTTCGGACAAGCTCCATGATCATTTTGACCATGTGCTTATCCGGAAGTAGTCTCAGCAGCTTGTAGGTAAGGCCACGGTGCCAGACAGTGTCATAAGCAGCTGTCAGATCGATAAATACGGCACCGGCCTTCTTTTTATCCTCGAAAGAATCCTCGATGTTCTGGGTTAGCAGAACAACTTGATCTACGGTTGACTTCCCGCGTCGGAACCCAGCCTGCTCTTTAGGGAGCAGTGGATCGATTAATGGTTCAACGCGGGCGTAGATAAGCCTCTCGAGGATCTTGTAGGGGACACAGAGCAGAGATATCGGTCGATAACTCTTTGGGTCCCCCACGGGCTTTGCTGGTTTTGGGATCGCGACCACAAGCGCTCTTCTCCAGATCTTGGGAATTTTGAGTCGGTGCAAACAGGAAGAAATGAAGTCACGTAACCAGGACTTCAAAGCAGCTCCGGCATGGAGTATAAGCTCGGGGCAGATGGAATCAGGACCCGGAGCTTTACCTGGTTTTAAATGTTGAAGGGCAGCAGCAAATTCTCTCTGTGAAAAATTGTCAGAGATATTTACTGCATCTGGTGTTGTGGCCCTCCAAAGGTCAGACACTTCTTTACAGACAAGTCGAGATGACTTGCGATCAACAGCCTCGTATTTCCCATTTCTAACCAGCTGAGATGCAATAGCATCGGCTGAAACGGGACAGTGACGAGGAGAGTGTCGTGACCTACCAGTAAGGTTGTTCAAGATACTCCACGCTTTTCGACTAGAGTGTGAGAAGTCAATGCTCCGAACTGCCTCGGACCATCGATCCCTCCGTTTTCTGTCAAGCTTGGCAAGCAGAGTTGTAGCAGCCAAACTTGAGTCGTCTCCCTGAGGAGACTGCAGAAAGGTTTTATAGAGGGATTCACACTCTGCATCCCAACACGGAATATAGTTATTTCGATACCCGCTTGGGATAGTCTTTTTGGCTGCTTTCTTAATGATGTTACAGAAGTCCTGGTAAGCCGCATCCACATCAAGTGAATCAGGCGGCAACAAAGTCTTAGCGAATTTATTCGTCAAAGCAATGTAGTGACTCCAATTGGCCTTGCGGAAGTTCCATCGCTTAACAGGCATGCTTGGCACTGCCATAGCAAACCTTGGTGGTGTAATAAGCGAGGGTCGATGTTGTGACCTGGGAAACTTCTCAAGGACACGTCTATCCGGTAAGCGACTGTTTGGACCTACGCTAGCGAAAGCTAGGTCTGGATTGGTGCCAGTGTTCCAGCGGCCGGAATAAAAACTGGCAGCGTCCTTGGCATTATATAGGAGGGCAAGACAATTAATACTTGCCCATCCAGCCAAGCACTCACCGTCCGGACTGTTGTCATCATAACCCCAGTCAGCATGACGACAGTTAAAATCGCCAGCGTACAGACAGGGGTGAGGAAACACTGGGAGATCCAGGGTTCGCAATCGCGTTGGCGGTGGTTTGTAGACGTTGACTATTTTATAGCCACCAACGTCCACACACAGCCACTCGATCTCCGATGTCGGTGGAGATTGGTCCAAAAGCGTGTATCTCAGTCGCTCGTGAACAAACGTGGCAAGGCCATGCTTCCTGCTTAAAGAAGACCCAGCTAGTTGGTAGTGTGGTAGCACCAATTTCTCTGCATCAGTGCAGTGGGTCTCCTGCAGTAGGATGACGAGTGCCTCAGACTGCATAGCGAGGTGATGAAGAACATTCATCTTGCTTGCAGTGAGGCCTTCGATGTTCAGCTGAAGAATAGTGGGTCTTCGGAACTTGTTGGCAATGTGCCCTGAAAAGGGCAGTTTTATCCTGACATTGCCCCGTCCTGAAAAGGACGTTTGCCGATTAACAGACCCACACTGAACATCGGAATGGGTGGATACCCTTCCGTTTTGGTAGGTTCGGTTTCGGTCTGTCATTTTAAAATCAATGAGCAGACTTACTCACGGCCCAGGCTGCGTGAAAGCACCTACCATCTGGGCCAGAAGCACCTACCATTTTTTAAAATGAGGTCGTAGAACAAATAAGTTTGAAAAGCCCTGATCATAAGCAATTTTCACTTGTGAAACAAACCTGGATCCCTTGCACTAACCACCACTTCTTGAAAGATCCTTTTTCTCTTGGTTTCTTTATTCCATCTTGCTGCTAAAAGGAGCATTCCGGATTAGTTTCACCAAAAAAACTGCTTAGAGTGACTTTTTAAAATGAATAACTTTTTTATTTTGATTTTCTTTTGCAGAAAATAGGCATAAAACAAAAACAGTCAATTGTTCTCTCGTTTTCAGCCAATGTATAAAAATTGACTACCATTTAAAAATTCGCTTTTTCAATTGCAAATAATGTTTAAATGCAACATTTAAGTATCTACTGTATATTAAAAGAGTATGAAATTCCCTTTCTATACAAACTTGAATGACAATTCTAGCTCTAGTAATTATCTAGATATAAGCAAGCAAAGAGCGCGGGCACTTTCCGCCCCCCCCAGTTATACAAAGTTTCCAAAAGCGCAGTCGGAATAGGGTTAATACTAAGTTACAAACAAAATACTGTGACAGGTAATGAGTGTTGGGATTTAAAATTTTAAGAATACTTTTGTATAGAAGTTAACTTACTTTTGTATAGAACTTACTAACAACAGATTTCCTGATGATACAGAGATATAAACATACATAGATTACGTTGAATTAAGAACGGGCTCGCTGAACGTGCTGAAATTCCAAAAACGGGTTCGCGCGAACTCGTGCGAGCCCCCTGAATTCTATCACTGCAGGTAACTATTAGAACTCGTTTCTACTACGAACCTTGGTTAGAGTATTCTTTGTGTGTTATAACGATTTTTGCTTCCTTGCGTTTAGGTGTGGAAAGAAGCAAAAAAATCAATAAAACAAAGATTACTCCCGCCAACGACCAAAGTGGAAACAAGTTGTTAAGAAGATAAGCAAAACGCCGCCAGGCATGACGAAAGACTGCCAAACTCAATTCTGAAAACAATTTTTAAATTTCTATAATCATTTTCATTTATCTCCTGAATTGAATAAGAAAATTCAATTAGCCTCCTGGCTTATCTAAACACCAATGTGAAATAACTAAACACAGATTTTACTCTGTACTTAACTATACGCTATCAAGTTAGCTTTACACAGAAAAAGATCTAATTATTAAACTTGTCCACTCAAAATTTCATTGAATGAATTCGAAAAGAACAAAAAATATCAAAAAATAAAATTAATAAATTAAAAAATAAAAAAAACTTTATTAATTAGTTTATTTTTGTTATTTGTTTAGCTATTGATTAATTTATTCATGTATTTATAATTCATTTAATATTTTGTTTTATTAGTTTTTCAATTTTAATGAAGTTTTTGTTAACATTTTCTTTTATCAATAAACCCTTTACTTTATTGATTTTTTTATTTCTTTATTTTATTATAGAATTATAAAATTTTATTATTTTGTATTGTGTCTTTCTGTTGTGTCGTGCGCCATTCTGTTGGGTCCTTGGGAAAGACACTTTACGGCACGTTTCCCTGCTTGGTGGTCCTGACAAGCAATTCTAAATTATAGTCATATCTATATTAAATTACAAGCGGACAGCAATGTCTTGGCATTTCCGGAAGCAGGTCTGGGTAATTGCCTACCCTATGTATAGCGCCTCCGTTGCTTTCCTGCGAGTCAGGAGGATAAATATAGAGATTAAAATAAAAAAAAAATAAAAATAAAAATAAATAAAATAAAAAATATTTATTATTTTGTTATAGAAACCAAATCTGCCGAAATGGAAGGGCATCTACCCATTCCGATGTTCAGCGAGATTCTGCTAATAAGCAAACGTCCTTTTCAGGACGGGGCAATGCCTGGATAAAACTTCCCTTTTCAGGGCACATTGCTAAAAAGTTCAGAAGATCCATTATTCTTCAGCTGAATATTGAATGACTCGAGCGAGATGAACTTTTTTCATTATTTTGGTCTGCAGTTTGAGGCACTCGTCATCCTATAGCAGGAAATTCATTGCACTGATGCAGAGAAGTTTGTACTTCCAAACTACCGACTAGCTGGGTTTTCTTTAAACAGGAATGCATGGTCTTGCCACATTTGTCCACGATCGAGCGACTAAAGTATACGCTTTTGGACCAATCTCCACCGACATTGGAGATCAAGTGGTTTTTCGTGAACGTTGATGGTTATGAAATATTCACCGTCTACATACCTCCACCAACGTGACTGCAATTCCTGGATCTCCTAATATTTCTCACCTCTGTCTTTATGCTGGCGATTGCAACTGACGTCATGCTGATTGGGGTTACGATAATAACAGTCCGGACGATGAGTGTTTGGCTGGCTGGGCAAGTACTAATCGTCCTGCCCTCTTATACAATGCCATGGACGCCACCAGTTTTTACTCCGGCCGCTGGAACCCTGGCACCAACCCAAATCTAGCTTTCGCTAGCGTTGTTCCAAACAGTCGCTTACCGGATAGACATGTCCTTGAAAAGTTTCTCAGGTCACAAGATCGACCTTCACTTATTACACGACCAAGGTTTGCTCTGTCAGTGCCAAGCATGCCTGTTAAGCGATGGAACTTTCGCAAGGCTAAATGGAGTCATTACATTGCTTTCACGAATAAATTCGCAAAGACTTTGTTGACGCCTGATTTACTTGATATAGACTCAGCTTACCCGGGCTTACTAGGACAGCTGCTAATCTACTCAACTGCTGGAAGTTAAAGCTCGGTCACACCAATGACATGCACTCCATGATTGGAAACTCACATCACGTGACCTGATTTTGTATCGCCCGTTGAACGCTTGAATGCACGAACCTAAATTCAGTCAGATCCAGTTTAGCCAAACAGCTTTATACACTTTTTGAATTAATAATTCAATAAATTAATGGAATAAAAAATAAAAAAATATAAAATTTGAGGAATTTATTAATAAATTAAAATATTAACAAAAAATTTAATAAAAATAAAGAGTTTATAAGCTAATTGACTATATTTATTCAATGGAATTCATTTGTAATCTTTTTACATTTAAAATAATTTGATACATTTTTTAAAAATAACTTTGATAAAAACTTTAAGTCTAAATAGCTGTTCTGCATTTTCAGTATACTAAATAAATAACTTGCTTTTTTTTAATTACTGAATCTTTTTTTGGTTTAATTTATTTAAAGTTTGTTAAATTTATTTATTTAAAGTTAATTGTTAAAAGTTTTTGTGTAATAATCTAAAGCAGTTTTATTTAAATTTTGTAGTGAGCCACCGACTTGTCGCCACCAAATTTTTATGGTATCCAAAGAAATATTTTCATACTTGGGAAAAAAATTATTATAATCGGTTCCAGTTTGTGACACTATTTCTTCCTTGTTTTCAAACAAATCATTGAATTCTTTCAAGTTATTCAGATTGATTCAAATAGCCCATCGATTAGATTTCATTTAGATTTATTTAAAAAAATTTAAATCTCAATAATTTATTTAGCCAACGTTGCCTATGTTCAATCAACAGTTCAATCAACAGTTCATCAATCAATCAAGCAAGATTTTATTTTTTTCGTCCACTACACAGCAGATATTTATATTAAACTCACATATGTGGTTGACAGTGGTGTGCGATGACCTCTGAGACTGGTCATGCAACTGCCATGCCAAAATCTGATCATGCAATTGGGTATTTTATGGGTAGTAAGTGAGTAAGACAAGCAATATTTTACGGGTTCGAAAAAATTCTGTGTGAGATTCTAATTTTTAGTCTTAAGATCGTGGCGTTGTAGACCAAGACATGCAATATTTTACAGGTAGAAAAAAATTGTTTGTGAAATTCAAATTTTTAGTCCTAATATCATGGTGTTCTAAACTAATTTTCGTCCCAAAATTGTAGCGTTCCCTAAAAAAAAAAAAAGATCTTCACTGTCAATTACTCTCAAATTTTATACTTTTCACCCTGAAATTCTATCAGTTAAAGTCTATTATGAGGGAAATTAAATTTTAGTAACCCATGTTTAGGGAGGCTCATAGGTGCTACACCTTTCTCAAGGGCAAGCACCTAGTTTACTAGAAAATTTTGGGGGGAACAATTTTGTGTGACTACGACATGTTCAATATTTGATAAGGGTAGACTGGGGTAAAGAGCCTACCCTAAGAACAAATGCCCATAACTTTTTACATGATTTATGTATTCCAGAACATTATGCCTCAAAATGTGTAAAAGAATCTAATCAAGACAAAAAAACAGTGTTACAGCACTAATATTTATAATACTAAGCAATTAATAAAAAAATAAAAAAAATTAAAATTGAGCGTTTTACCCCTTGTAATGGGCAAAGAGCCCATAGGTGGGCTTTATACCCCATGAAAACTGCAAGTAATTAAGAAAATCTTTTTATTCCAAATATTTCAAACTTAACTTAAGAATTTGTGATACAAACAAGAAATATTTTCAAACCTGATTAGTGCATTACTAACAGAAAAATGTGAGAAATTAACATTATGCGAAAAGTCACAAAACTGCAGACAAAGAAACAAAGTGATTGCATGCGTTACCCAAAACAGCCGACCCCACCATTATTAAATTGCAGCAAAACAAAAGCCATGAATCAGCAAGCACAAAAATTATATCATAATTTCAATCTTCTTTCTCACAAGCAGTATTTAAATCATCTTAAATGCAGTTTTGGCATGTATAAAACAGTTCTCCAGGTGTGCATTCCTCGTGGGGCCATTGCTTGCAAGAACTACATTGGACCCATTTTTCTCTTGGTCTGCTGTTGGCGTATGGCTCAAAACACACTAAACAAGTCCATTCTTCATTGTGAAAATCGTAAAACAATTTTCTTGGCTTTTTTTTTGGAAATTTAGATGGAATCTTTTTTTTATTTGCTGTGAGCTTTTTCTTTTTCAAAACTGCTTTATACGGTGATGATGTAATGTGTTGCGGTCGTTCAGATGAACGTTTCTGCAATTGCTTTTTGGTTGGGTTTACGCTGTTAGAACGGCACAGCTCCTTTAAAACACTTTTTGCAGTTTCGATATCTTTTTTCATCGACCATGTTTCGACAGATATTGAAGTCGATGGCACATCCTTCTGATTGCTGACACTGCTGTTTGCCGTTGGAACTTGTGAGTGGACTCTTATAGGCCTGAGGGTGGAGTTGCTAATGTCATTTTCATTCATAGATTGGTTAACTTTTTCTGCAGGTTTCTGTCTTTTTTTAATAGATGGAAAATTTTCTGGACAAAGGGTGCCTAAACCACCAGCTAAAGCATCAGCTGCTGCAAAATCTTCATCAGAAAAAACCGCATCATTGTAAGGCCATAGTCCACATGCTCGAAATCCATTTAAAGATTTTTCAACAGTGGCTGTTTTATTGTAAGCAGTGGTAAAAATTTCTGCAACGTCATAAAACCTTATTCGTTTACCATAGTTAGCAATCAACCAAGTGTCGGCTGCTGCATTATAAGCACTTTTTAAGGGCTTAAAAAATGCCCGATCCAATGGCTGTATTCGATGGGTGCAGTGGGGAGGCAGTGTGAGTAGTTCAATGCCATTTAATTGGGCATATTCAACAGCTTCAAGCGTTTTGTGACTGTGATGACCGCCTAAAATAATAATGTGCTTTTCTTCTTTTGAAGGTTTGGCAATGGTGGTAAAGTGCTTCAGCCATTTCAAGAAGCTTTGTTCGTCAGTCCACCCACTTTCAGTGCAATGGCCAAGAGCCCCAGTGGGAGCATTGTGCATTAGTGACTCCACCATACGCTTTCTTGGAAAAATAAACATAGGTGGTATATAAGTGCCCACCGCATTTGTTGTACATATCACAGTGACAGTTTTACCTTTTTCGCCACTGGTCATTTTACCGACTGCTCTAGCACCTTTAGTGGCAACGATATTAGCTGGTTTATGAACATTAGATATTCCTGTTTCATCCATGTTCCATACTCTTATGGGACTGTAACTGTGGCTGGTTAAAATGCTTTGGAAAATTTTAAAAAAGTGTTCAACTTGTTCTTTGTTGAAACCAACAGCCCGTGCTATGTTAGTTGGCTGTGGCTTGCAAATAGACAATTGCGGATGACGTGAAAAAACCCTTGAAGCCAATCAGGACCAGCCATTTTCATGTTAGTATTAAATCTATGTTTTATATTCATTTGAGTTGCAAAATCAAAAGCAAGAAGTCGAACATCTTTAGTGGTCAAACCAAACAATTTTTTTTCCATGTCTTGAATTATTGAAACAAGTTGGGCTTCATACTCTGCATTAATGTCAGGCCGAGATCTATCTAATTGTACATGTCCTGGATTTGCCACTTGATTATTTTTTATGTCTTCTCAGCGTTCTTGCTGCTATGCCATATTTTTTTACTGTTGGCAATAAAGCAGCCCCACTTTTAACGTCAGCAATAGCTCTTTTTAAGTCATCAGAAGTATATGACGCTTGGCTAGTTTTACGAATGTAGAAACGAGGCATTGCAAAAAATTATTTTAAACAATCACAATTAAAATTTTAAAATGCTGCATATAACAAAATATTAAAATGAAACAAGAATGTATACAGCCATTTGTTTGCTAAAAATTGTAGTTAAATGCTATCATTTAACTTATAGATTATGTCACTATAGCCTTCTTAAAGCCTTATAGCTGTGAAAGGGTTGATTGGATATGAATATAAAAGTGGTAAAACATAAAAAGAATCTAAATTATTTAATAAAAAAATCAAGAAATAATTAAGCCACAAAAATATGTATTTTTAAGGTTTGCTTATTTTAGCAGCCTATAGCTTAGAAAAATTCAGTAGAGCATCTTTTTAAAACTTCTTGGCATTACCAATATACGTAATCTAAACAGAATTTCATTACAATACGGTATGTTTTGTTGACATTTTTTGATAATTGGGGCAAAAAGCCTAGGGCGAGCATTTTACCCCATATACAAAGTAGGCTTTTCACCCAGAAGGTGTACATTTTGAAAATTTAAAATTTTTCTCAAGTCTTACTTGTAAGCAAAAAACTAAAGTTACCATATCCTCTAGAAACTACTATCTTCGAAAAAAATATATTGTTTACAAATATCTTTTTTTTTTTTTTTTTTTTGAGCAAGCTGCATAAAGATGAGAAACACCAGACTCGAGTTTCGCTCTCATTAGAGCTCATCAGTGATGCTTATTTCACCGCGAATCGAACCTGGGACCTGTATTTAGTATCTTATCTTACTCGAGTCTGGTGTTTCTCATCTTTATGCAGCTTGTTTAAAATTAATTCCAAATCCTCTTTATACTTCAAATATCTTTTTCTATAAATCCTGCTATGCTCTCATCAGCAATAAAAAAGATTATAATGAAACCTATGAAAACGCAAACTACTTTTGAAACGTCTACTACACGAGTTGGGCTTAATCTAATTAGTGGTTTAAGATTACCCACAAGGCTTGTCACCACATGGTGAAAGCATTTTTTTATTTTTTAGAAGCTTTTCAATTTTAAAACAAAAAGTCTTTTTACCCCAGTCGGTTTCTTTACCCCAGTCTACCCTACTAATAAATTCAGTGCGAGATTAAGCACCCTGGAGCCTATAGGCAGTCAAACTTTTGGGACCCCGGGCATTTTTTCTCTATTTTTCTTCATTTGATTTCACTATTTTTCTCCCAAAATCATGGTGGTCTTAAAAAAAAAAAGGTCTTCGCTTCAATTTGTCTTCGATTTCACCATTTTTCTCTCAAAATCATGGTGATCTCTAAAAAAAAAGGTCTTCGCTTCAATTCGTCTCCGATTTCATCATTTTTCTCTCAAAATCATGATGATCTCTAAAAAACAAGGTATTCACCTTGAATCGATCTTCTATTTACCACTTTTCGCCCCAACTAAATGATAATCTCTAAAAAAACATCTGCAGCAAACTCAAACAATAAGGATAATGTCCTTGAGTTTGCCATAAATTTGGGGGGGAAAAAAGGTATTTTATCCCACCCTTCCCAGATATTGGGGGGGACATGTTCCCCACGTCCCCCCTTAAAATAGGTCCCTGCTCAAGGGTGACCTGGAAGAAGTTGTGATAGGGTATACTCGTTCCTCCCAACATATCGAAGATAAGCTCAACCGGATGTAGTTTATTCTCACATCCACAGAATTTTGAAATGTTTTGACATATAATAGACGTAAATGGTTATGTAAGCATAGCCTATAAATAATTAACATAAACATAACATATAATCATAGCCATACCAAGCTGGAGGGCAAGGGCGGCAATTGGCACACCGAGACGCATCATTGGCAATTTTACAATTTTTCCAGCATTGAGCATGCGTTATTTGGGATGAAAGAAGTTTTTTTTGTACGTATTTTTTGAGTAGAATTACTTTCATTTTATTGTAAAAAATCCAATTTAGTTTTTAAAAAAGTGGAAGCCTATAATTTTGGTTTTTGGGCACTCGTCGTATAAAATTCCAGCAAAGATTGTTTCGCTCCCCAATTTTTTTATTCTGGGAGCAGCAAACCAGGACACTAGTTAATGAAAAAAATTCGTCCCTAAAAACTAGTGTTCTCTAAAAGAAAAAAGTCTTCACTTCGTATCAGTTTCCGATTTCTTGGTTTTCATCCGAAGAACTTTTAATTAGTCTTGGATTACTTGATTTTCATCCCAAAACAAAAATATTCTCTTAAAAAAAAAATCTCTCCCTATAACACAGTGCTTCTCAACCCCTGGGTCGCCGTTTAGTTTGATTGAGTCTCCGACAAGTGTAGGCTAGTTGTGTAACAATTAAACCATTTTTGTTATTTTGTGTCAATTTGGACCTACTTTTGGGTCGCGACTTAGGGTTGACCCAAAATTTTTATATTATAAAAAACAAAAATTTGGGAAAAAAATGAGAAATCCGAGACTATTCAAATGACAACTTTTTTTTGGAAAACACTATGATTTTGGGACGAAAAATCAGAAATCCGAGACTGAATTCAAAGAAAGACCTTTTCTTTAGAAAACATCTTGATTGGGGGACAAAAATTGGTCTACGTCTTAGAACCCTACATAATTTTTTGTCCTACCCACAAAGTATTGCATGTCAATTGCATGACCAGCCTCAAAGGTCATAAGTTTAGTTCCCTTATTATGCTTGCAATAACGCCTATAAAAAATATTGGGTCGCCAAAACTTTACTCTCGATTTCCGCTTAACATTTGGGTCGCCACAAAAAAAGGTTGAGAAGCACTGCTATAACATCTGAAGTACGGTAGTGAAAATTAGATAATTTAAACTTTTTATTTGCCTCAATCTTACGTTATAAACTTATCTATATTAAAATAATTTTATATTAAGGATATATATTATATTTTATATTAAAGATATATATTAAGTATATAAATATTATATTAAGGATATATATTATATATACAAAAAATAAAATTATTTAATAAAAAAAAGTTTATTAGGAATTATTACTTATTCCATTATCAACTGCGTGCTTCTTTATACAGTAACTTTTCATGGTCGTGATCGTACGTCCTTATATATTGGCTGTAGTTTTTATTTTAAAATTTATTCAAAACTTACTCTCTATCATATCTTATAATTTAATTTATAAAGTTTGTTATTTTTCAAAAATAGCTACATCAACAATCTGACCAATTTTTGTTCACGCTTTTGCAAAAACAAAACGAACTTTTATGTAGTTCAATTTAATTTCACTAACTTGGCATAACTATTAATTTATTAAGCTAAAATTTAATGAAAACTTACACTCTATCACGTCTTACAATTTAATTTAAAGAGTTTGTTATTTTCAACAATTGCATCATTAACAATCTGACCAATTTTTGTTCACGCTTTTGCAAAAACAAACCAAACTTTTATGTAGTTCTATATATAAATTAATGTATTTTTTGACGACTCAGTCGTGCAAAGGAGCATGCAGTCAAGCGTCCGAGTGCCGACGCTCCTGTCGGCGTTCTCTTAATAAAGAAACAAACTGAGAGAAAAGAGTTCTCATCATGGTATGTATGTCGTTGGTCACACTAAGACGATGATAGCTGTCAGTTCACTTAAATAACCGAGAGGCCAAACGTGAGCTAAAAGTGTACAACAATGATAGACGTTTACCGTTCTGTACAACCCCTACATATCTGGGGGTAAAACTGGACAGATTGCCCACGTTCCGTCACCATCTAGTGGCATTGCACAAAAAACTATTCTCGAGCGTCACACTGCTGAGGTGACTTGTAGGGTCGGGATGGGGTGCTGGTGCCAAAACACTACGCATAGCCGCCTTATCTCTAGTCTACTTAACAGCTGAGTACTGCGCGCCAGTCTTGTGTCGCAGCGCTCACACCAATCTCATCAGCAGTGTCTTGAATGACGCCTTGCGCATAGTCACTGGATGCCTGCGTCCCATTTCAACTGACAACTTATACCCATACTCTTAGGCATCCAACCAGCTGAGCTTTGCCGACTAGGAGCGACACTCTCCTTGGCTTACTGTGGATATCTGGATCCTGATCATATCTTGCCTGTCTTCAGATGCTCGCCAAGAAAGACTAAGATCTAGATGCCCACCCAGCCAACAATGCTATGCAGGGCCCATGCGGGCCCTGCAAGGGCTGCACGTACGGTACCCGTACCGATTTGGCAGCGGGCGCTGCAGTGGCCCCGCATGGGCTTATCGCACGAGTTTCATAATTTCCAAACTGTTTATGCAAATTGTTCCTTTTTTAACATGATTAAAAAGGTTAGCTTATTTGCATGTTTTAATTTTTGATTACGGCTTAAAACTGAAAACCGAATTTAACCCGTGCGGTTAGCCCATGCGGGACCACTGCAGCGCCCGCGGCCAAATCGGTAGGGGTCCCGTACGAGCAGCCCTTGCGGGACCCGCGTAGGCCCTGCATAGCATTGTTGACTGGGCATTTGCAGAGGTGGGCAGTACCAAGTACCGCGGTACTGTACCGTGGTAATTTTTTAGTACCGGTACCGGTACCGTTGTACTTGGTACCAAGTAACTGTACCGCGGTACTTTTTTGTAAAGTACCGCGTTACTCCTCTAATTTTAGGGTCATTGAAAGTTTTTTTGCAAGCATTGCGACATGTTTTTGATTTTCGTATCGATTCCAGCTTCAAAGTAGTTTCTTGATTTACAGTAGTATTATCACAAATTGACATTTGTCAAACTTAAGTGTTTACCAGTACTTTCCCTATCCTTCCGGTAGTAGTTACTAGTTAATTTTAAGTAAGGTCAGGTTTAGGAACGTTTTACGCACTTCATAGCCATTAGCCCTTTTGCAACTTTTTATTTAGGCTAAGTTTACTCAAGCAAGTAGGGTAGTCTGGGTAGACTAGCATTTTAGTTATGTCTTAAATAAAAACTAAAAAAGTAAATTAAAAATTCCAATTCAATACAATATTTTGGCATCTCTGAAAGCAATTATCTGCTAGATCTTCTGGTTGCTTGCGGGCCTGTATATAAAGCATTAAATAAGCAGGTACGGTATTGCTTAAAAGTTGCCCTTAGTATAACGCCTTCAACGTTTTTGTACGAGTCTGAAGAATAAATGGAGTTGAAATACGATAAAAACAATAAAAATTTAAATCTTGAAAACAAATGATGGGTTTGTGTATGAAGCTTATTTTGTCTTATATTTTTCCATCAATCTTAATCATGTTATTAATGTGCATAGAAAAAGAAACAAATTTAAAATTGGTTGAAAAATATTGTTTTAACTTATCGGTTTGAATATCAGGTTTTGTTTTGACTAAATTGAAGAAAGATCATTAATTGCTTATGCGCTTGAAGTTTTGCATTATATAATTAATTGTATCATTTTTTATACGCCAGCATCAGTCTATGTCATTCGACTCTGTGTTTTTCTTCAAACTTTATTCAAACTCCATTTTTTTGAGCAATTTTAACAGAATAAAAAGAGGTTACTGAAATGAAATCAACCAATAAAATTTTAATTACCACAAAAAATGACACAATCATTTTTCAGTGTTAATATTGAACATAACGAAAAACGCACCAACAGAGGTTGTTTTTATTCAAGCAGATGACACATCAAATGTAGCAGAGTTAAAAGATCCCTGCTCCAGCTTTTTTCTTATATTTTTGTTTGCAACAAGAACAAGCAGTGGAAAATATTTTACAACACTACGCACCGGTATTAAAATTTAGCATAAAATGACTTGGCGTGAATAGGTATTTTATTTTTATATGTTACTTTCTGTACAGTACAATATCTGGATAGATGTGCGTTCGTTTTTCCTCCTTGTAAGTTTATGTTTGAAATAACTTTATATAGAATAGCCTATTTTTCTTTGTTGCACTAAGCGTTTGATAAAAATGACCAAAAGATCGAACTATATAGATTCATTTAAAAAGTGAAGTTTTAAGAAATATTTGTCGCAATTTGTTTGAGGTAATCGAAAATTATCAAAGGACTTCCGCCCTACTTTTGAATTAGGGGAAGTGTGGGACCCATGGAACGGTGGGACCCATGGAACACCGGATTTATTTTAAAACGGAAAACGGATTTTTTGAAATTTTTGCATTTGGAAACACACTTTTGTAAGACATGCTTATTCCAAAATTAAAAATCGTGGAACTGCTAGTTTAGAAGGCAGTAAAGCTGTTTTTTAATTTTTGGGGTAAAAAATGTCCTTTTTAGGTTAATCTTTGTAAGAATTTTATAGTTTCTTGAAGTTACTAAAACTGTTAATGTTGGTTTCTTTAAAAAGACTACTTATCTAGCTATCAGTTGATCAAAAGTTTTAGTTGTCAAAGTGTAGTGTGTATGAACTAAAAGCTATTTTCCATTAATTATAACTATGTGGGACCTTTGGAACATGGCGTTCCATAGGTCCCTTGTATTTCAGGTCATGCCTACATTTAAATCTAGATTATCGAATAAGGGTTTGTTTAGTGAAGAGGACCTAAATAAAGCTTTAAAAGGTGTTCTTACTAATGAACTCAGTTTCAGAAAAGCTTCGAAAGTTTACAGAATACCTATAGGTACTTTGCACCGTTATAAAAAAAAGTCCAGGAAACACTGAAGTTAAGAAAATGTCTATGACTACAACTCAAGTAAATTTTTGTTGGGCTAAGTTTTATGCTTCTAACCTAGGCCTATACTGACAAAGAGGCTAACAGATTTTGTCAGTTAGGCTAATGGTTTGATCTAAGCCTAATTAAGATTTAAGAATGAAATGTAACCTAATGAAAAACTAGGTTATTAAATAAGGAATTTAATAACCTAATTTAATACTTTATTTAAAAACCTAGTTAATTTTTAATAACCTAACTATAGATTATTAAATAAGGAATTTATTAACCTAGTTTTTCATATCCAGTTAATAGGCTAATTACTGTTTGTATTTTTATAGATTTTTACAGAAGATGAAGAACATGCATTAAAGGATTACATCATTAAACTTTCAAAGCTGTTTTATGGCCTTGACAAAATTAAAGTCAAAAAACTTGCTTATGAATATGCAAAAATAAAAAACAAAAAAATTCCTAATTCATGGAATGAAAAAAAATTGCTGGTGAAGATTGGCTAAAAGGCTTTCGTAAGCGAATGGGAGATTTAAGTTTGAGAAAACCTGAAAGTACAAGCCTTGCCAGAGCCATGGCATTCAATCCTTTCAATGTTCATGCTTTTTTTGACAACCTCAAAAGTATTCTTAGCAATTCAAACATCCCTCCAACCAGAATTTGGAATCTTGATGAGACTGGAATTAACACAGTTCCCAATTCCAGAAATATTTTATGTAGAACTGGTACCAAGCAAGTTGGCCAAATAAGATCAGGGGAACGTGGTCTAAACATTACAATGTGTTGCTATGTCAGTGCTACCGGAATGGCTCTACCGCCAGCATTCATATTTCCCAGGGTTCGATTTGCAAGCCACATGTTGCGCGGTGCTCCTGCTGGTAGTCTTGGTTTGGCCAACCCATCAGGATGGATGAAACAAGACATTTTTCCACAAGTCTTGAAACATTTTATTGACAATATGACAGTATCCAAAGATCAACCGGGAGTGCTGATCATGGATAATCATAACAGCCATATAACTTTAGAGGATGTTGAGCTGGCTAAAAACCATGGCTTAGATCTGCTTACCCTGCCGCCTCATTGCAGCCACAAACTGCAACCTTTAGATGTGGGTGTATTTGGAGGCTTCAAGAAATTCTACAGCTCATTTTGTAATGAATGGCATCTGTCACATCCTGGGGAAACACTGTCTTTATATTATGTTGCTGGATTGTCTAATAAAGCTTTTGTTAAATCCTGCACCTTGGGAAATATTACTTCTTCATTCAGGCGGACTGGAATATTTCCCTTCAATTCATAAATTTTTACAGAGGATGAATTTTTACCTTCCACAGTAACTGATCAGGTGCAAAACGTTTATTCAGGCGAGACAAACATCGACACAAGTGTGCTTGACACCACTGAGGCTGCTGTTCAATTTACATCTACCCCAGCGTCATCAAACCTAGGTTGTAGCCTGGAAGCAGTCCCTGAAACCTCTTTAATTGAATCAATCGCCCCACTACCGAAAGCAAGGCCACGAAAAATTTGGCGTCGCAAGAGAATTTCTTCTGCCATCATCACACGCACACCTGTGAAAAAAAGACTTTTCCCTCAGCAATCAGGAAATAGTTCAACTGATGAAAAAGAGGTATTTGCTGATTCAGAAAGTAATGCCAGTCTGTTTGATGGTGATTCCAGCCTTGCTCCACAAAGTGACAAGCTTGTCATACTCAAGTGTGGTGATTTTGTTATTGCTAATGTGCACACTGCAGCTGGAAATTGTAAAAAGTTTATTGGAAAGCTGGTTAGTGGACCAGATGAAGATGAAGACTTTAAAATCAGTTTTCTGGAGAGGTCAAAAAAAATTAAAAATAGATTTGTCTTTCCAGAAATGGAAGACCTAGCCTCCATTGGCAAAAAAGATATTGAAAAAATTTTGCCCCCACCTCATGCAGCTGCTCAAACTAAACGGTTATGTGGGGTGATGAAATTTAACGTTGATTTATCATATGTGTAATTTTTTTGTGTGTGCATGTTTGTTTATGTATATTTTTGTGTTTATTTGAAGTTATGTAAAAAAAAAAAACGTTTGATAGCTTTGTAAGAAGTGTTCCATAGGTCCCAGACGGTGTTCCATAGGTCCCACAGGGGTGGGACCTATGGAACGAAATGTAAAAATTTAATAATTGCTTGTAACTTGGCAATCAATTACAACACAGCTAAACCATTTTACCCCAATGCAGAGCTACCTAATCACAACATGCAGACCAATTTTCAAGCAATTTTTAGTTAAAATATAAAAGTTACAACCGTTTAAAAAAAATCGTTTTATAGGTCCCACACTTCCCCTATATTGGCAACTGTGTCGAACATTTACGTAAACAAAGTCAAAAGACATTCGAATAGCATACATATTGTGTTACGGTTGAATGCAATATCATTAATTGGTTGCATAGGCGTACAAGCCAAAAAAATTTGGGGGGCAATGACGTTTTACCCAAATCATAATTTTCTAACACATTAAAGATAGAACAAAAAATTGTCTGAGATTGCAAACCATGAACAAATTTTGTTCTAAAATCATGGTGATCTCTAAAAAAAGAAGAAAAGCCTTCACTTGAATTCAGTCTCATATTTTTAAATTTTTGACCCAAAAGCAAGGTGTTCTCTACAAAAAAAAGTTTTCACCTAAATTTGGTAACTATTTTTTGCAGTTTGATCATTTCACTGTCCTAAAATTTTTGACTTTGCCCAAATATTTTCTTGTCACTGCCCGAAAAATTTCAATTTTGCCCAAATCTTAGAATTTGGGTAAGCATTTACCCTCCCTGCCCCCCCGACAGGTACGGCTATGATTGGTTGTACCGATGTTATGATACCAATATTCTAATGTCAAAATTCGTACTATAAATTAAATAATTCTGAAAGAAACAATGTCGGTGTCGTAAGTTGTGACAAAATCAATATTAAAATCTCAAATTACTCTCGATAGAAATTCATTTTGATGATAATGACTGTTATAGAAAATGTTAGGTTGTTTTATATTCTGACGCAGGGATGCTCAATCTTTTAACCATTATGGTCCAACTTTTGTCGAAAAGTTTATTGCGAGTCGCAATCGGTGCAAAAATCAAAAAGTATCTTCTTTTTTGTTTTCACTTATTTTTAATGTTTTATTTTTTAATGAACCTCCTTGATAACAGGAATTCGGACTACAAATTTAGTTAAAGACCAAACAAAAAAGGTCACCAGTTTGATATATCTACGTTTTTATTCTTATATAAAGCAAAAAATCTCTAGTGGGACGAAAATTAGCCTATTTATTCCGATTTTTCTGCGAGTCATTGGATTGATTCAAAGCATTACAATAATTTGATCGATTATGTAATTACAAATTCTTTGGTAGGCTATAACAATAGACTTTGAGGGTCTCGGGTTGGGCAGCCCTGCTCTGACGAAATGTATTAATAAAGAATTCAATGTACGGTAAATTTAAAATAAAAAAATATACGCCAGAGCATTAGTCAAGTTTAACTATGAAATATTTTACTATGTAGGCTAGACTAACCTACTAAAAAAGAAAAAAGCTTGCAAAAATCAAAAAAAAATTATTTTATTAAAGTAATCAATCTTAACTAAATTTTTAAAATTAGGCTTATTATAACATTTTGAAATAATTGTAAAAAAGCACGATGTAACACTTAAAATTTGAATTTTTTCTTAGAATGAATTGTATTTCTTTTTATTATATAAAAAATTTATTTCCAAAATTGTTTAAAAATTCCAGTGAATTTTAAAAACATTCGTTATTGCTAAGATCGAAGCATTTTAATAATGAAATCAGATTTTGCTGAAAAAGAGTTTCTTCTTCTGTGAACTGCAATAACCTCCCTAAGGGAATTCCAACTGTGAAAGAATTTTATTTTTAATCATACGATCAATCAAACCGCCGAAGTCGTTAACTTTTTAAAACCAATCTTTGCTTTTCGGCCAATTTACAAAAGTTGACTACCTTTCGAAAACTTGCTTTTTCAATCCGAAATAATATTTTACTACAACATTTAAGTACCTCTATCCAAAGTGTATGAAAATGTTTTCTATTCAACCTTAAATAACACTTTTGTTGACCCCAGCTGAAATCAGCTGGGGTCAACAACAAGCTGTAGTGCCTGACGAGTCCTAACAAGGACGAAACAGGTCTGTCGGTATTTGCTTGTTGATTGGCTTGACTATTCTTACTTAATGTTAGCAATGGAACGGCAGAGCTTAGCTTGACTTTACCCGATTCGTGTTAGCTGACTCGATGATGTGGTCAGCATATCGAAACCACCGCCAGTATGCCCTTGCGGCTTAGCCGTGCTTATCGTAGTTACGCTGGTAGTGCATTGTTTTCATTAAACTATATACGTTATAACAAATACAAAAAAAATTGTGCATGGTCACCGCACCAGTTGTGCAAAAAAAAAGAGTGATTATCGTGTTTAATGTGCATATAGTAATTATTGTACAAAAAAGACATTGTAGCTTTGGAAAAAGTAGCATTTTTGCCTGCAATCATGTCAAATCTTTAGCGCTTTCGGCGCTAAATATGGTATATCAGAAATTATAGGACTCAATCTTAGTGTAGTAAATATTTTTTAAAGGTATTGCATTTGCAAGGAACATTCTAGTTGTCTAATTATAAAAATGGAAATATTTTGCATAAAATCAAAAACTCACTAAACACCAGATTTCATATTCATACCAATGCAAAAGGGACTTGATGAAATTTTAATTTTGTTGCTTTGCAAGAAAAAATATAAAAATTATCATAACAGTTAACGGCCAGCGAAGGTTGAGTAATTTTACTAAATTACCAAAACCAGAGTTTCCCAAAATGACGTCCGTGATGAGCGCACAAGGGGTCCACGACGATATGACGAAATTTGTCAGCATACGTAATCTATACCATGAAATTCGAGACAGATTCAAAGTGAAGACCTTTTTTTTAGAGAACACTTTTTTTAGGGACGAATTTTTGTCTATAAACGAGCGTCCCGGTTTGCCCCCACAGAAATATGGTATGCCTGTTTATAAGCATTTATTTTTTAACGGATTTTGTGTTAGCCTATTTATTTTTGAGTTTGTTTTATCTTTTCTCGTTGGTTGGGCAGAAAATTGATGTGACATAAGATTGGGGTCCATGATAAAAAAAGATTTGCAAATAGAGGTTCGTGACGCAAAAGTTTAAGAATAACTTTGACTAAACCACTATAATAGGTTATATGGAAATTAGTACGATTTTTGACAAACTTTTTTTAATATAAAAAACAAAGCAGAAGAACGTGTTCATTAGGCTTTTCATATATCCGAGTGTTCCGTTCCTAAAAATCGCCCAAATTATGTAGATTCACAATCTCATAAAAAATCTCTTTGATTTCGCTTTGGTCCGGCTCAAATAGCCGAAGAAATAACAGTTTTATAAGTAATTTAAATATTTATATTTATTTACAAGAAAAAATGGCAACACTGCATAATTTCGCTTTATTGAGAACATTCTGGATTTCCGCTCGACCTGTTTTGACTATGACGTAATAGTTGTTGTTTGTGATTTGGATAATGTCAGAACATTCGAGTAACCTTACCGAATGGTATAAATACATGTAATTGGTTCGCTGAAAAGCAGTAATTAATTCGATGTTTCGTTGTGGTAACTTAAAATTGGAAAATTATTAACTGTGTGAAGTCATAGTTTGTGAACGCAAGTCTTGGGTTGTCTACGTGATTGTAAATAATTAAGCTATTGAATTTAATTGCTGTTATACTATTCGGGCTCCTAAGTGGATTGGAGCATATTTCTTAATAAAGAAGATATTGTGGTAGTCTGAGCTGTGATTTAGCTAGACTATATTTTTGCTGTCGCTGGTTCGAAGGTCAGATCCAGCAAGAAGATTGAGAAATTTATCGTTTAGTAGACACCTAGATTGTGTTATTGGCGAGGCCTTCTTTACAGGCGCCAAAAAGGTAGACGATTAAATAACGTACTAAGTTACCGAATAAATTTGCTACAAAATTTCAAAAACTTTTTAACATCGGAACAAAATTTCAAAAACTTTCCAAAATTTAGAAAACTAAAATTTGTGGAAGTAACACCGAGGCATATTTTATTCGAAAAATCAAGTTAAAACATTTTCAAGCATGTTTTTTACATCCAAAGCATAATTGATTTTTGAAAGTGAACGGTTGGATACATACGATATTGTTTTCGCTTTGTTAAATACAATTTTTAAATGTCAAATGAAATCCAATGTATGACGGAGTTTAGTTATTACCAATATAATTCGTATTATTCAAAAGTACCGAGTACCGGTATTGCGGTACTTTTTTAGTACCGTATTGGTACCGCGGTACAATTTTAGCAAGGTACCGAGTACCGGTACCGCGGTACTTTTAAGCAGTACCTTGCCTACCTTTGCGCATTTGTGCCAGCTGCGCGGAGTTTTTCGAAACAAACCTTGCCGGACTTAGAAACCACAAATGGAACGCGGAGTACTGTGAGAATACTTCCAGGCTCCGTGTTTTTATACCCAGGACTATGCCAGGCCTGTTGGGATAAGCTTGCCCCGAACAGCTTCGGTTAAGCTGAACCGCCTACAGACTAATGTTGGGCGATTCCATTCGTCCATGCACAAATGGGTCTCGCTCCTTCATCGAAATGCGAATGCGGCGCCTCTGAACAAACCGCAGACCACGTTCTAATAACGTGCCTCATACATCGGCCACAACATGGAGCCCGAGGTCTGACGGTTTTTGATGTTGTCACGAAACTCAATGCTGGTTTAACAACATCACTGCCAGTATCTGATTCATGCAGTACAGCAGCCTGGGTGGTAAAAGGATAAACCCTTGGCCCCAGTCCTCTTTGAGTCTGACCTAAAGTGGACGACGACGACGACGAATAGTGATGAGAAAAATCCTGAGTTGGACTGAAGTCGAATTATGGCATTTTTGATAAGAGTCGGAGTCTACTTTTCGAAATGTTAATTTTGTTAAGAAGAAAAAGTTGTTTTCTGTAATAGAAAAGTTATTTATAATGCTCAAAATGGTATATTTCTTTGACATTTACTTGAGTTTATTGGGATTTTGTTCATTGTTCGCTGTTACCAATCTTGCAGGCTTTGGCGATTTCCCAAAATTTAAAAGCTTATCAAGTTGGTTTGTCCAATAATGGATCCCACAAAAAATTATTGCTGTTGCTAACCTGCTGTTTTAGAAGCATGGATATCAAAGTCGCATTGAAACACTTTTCATCGATAGGGTTGAGTTAAGGCAGAAAAAAGTGTGTGAAGGCAGTTTTGTGACAAGCTTTACGCATTACGCGTTCTGTATGATGCTTTAAATTAGGGGTGAAAAACTTTTTTGCACCCGCGAACCACATCCGTAAATAAAAAACTTGTTTAGTGCGCACAAAAGTTTACGGAGAAATGTAATTTTTTGTCCCAAAACGATTAGTTATTTCTAAAAAAGGTCTCCACTTAGAATCTGTCTCGGATTTCCCGATTTTTATCCGAAAAACATTGTGATCTCTAAAAAGAATAAGGTCTTCGCTTAGAACAGGGATGTCCAACCTTGTTTCATTATGGGCCAGATTTTAAATTAAGCTAAAGTCGGCAGGCTGCAAAAAGGCTTTCAATTTAATTCACAGTCAAATTTGCAACTTTCGTCCCCAAAATAAAGTGTTTACTAAAAAAAAGATCTTCACTTTAAATCGGATACTGATTTCTTAATTTTCATCTCAAAAATGTATTACGCAAGCTCGCGAAACTTAGTTTGAGAAACGCTGCGAAGAAGACTTGAAAATATATCCAAAAAATTGAGATAGGCAGTGGGCCGCATCAAAACCCTAAAGCCGCAGGTTGGACATTCCTGGTTCAGAGCCTGTCTTTGATTTCTCAATTTTCGCTACGAAAAACTACTACTGATTTTATGTCCACCCAACCACACACGGGCCGCATTGGCAACTTTGGAAGGCCAAATGCGTCCCAAAGGCCGCAGGTTTTTCACTCCTGCTTTAGATGCAAAAAAACGTTCTTGATTCTTATTATCTTTGTTAAATGACTTCAGGACTTGACAGTTTTAAATTCTTTATGTAAAACAAGAAACAATGGTCAAAAATGAATTTGTTGTACTTTAGCTTGATCTGTGTTCAAAATTTTTTTATAAAAAACTGAATAAAATCAAAAAAAATTTTCCAAGTAGAAAAGCAAAAGTAAAACATTATCAATTTAGTTATAATAGGTTTAATAGTTTTAAAATTTAAGCACACCTGGAAAGGTCACACTTGCTACCACAAACCAAGTTATATGGTTTGTTGGTTTTATTGTAAATAGTTTAAAGTGTGATTTTACCTTAAGTTGCAGATTTAGCAGTTCAGGTCAAGAGCCTACAACTAAACCAAGTTGTCATGGTTTTCATGTTTAACATTTTAGTAGTATCCCCTTTATAACTAGTTTCATTTCACCTGATCTTATTGAGCAATGTGATAGTGATGTGAAAAACAAAACATTTATTTTTTAATCCTCATATGTCTTGATATGTATTTATTCTTTTATAATGTCTGTAATTTTACTGTCCTAGTTAAAGTGCAACATAGAATAATTTTCATTATAAATTAAGCAAGAAAAACTATAGTATGCAGATAATTGTGTATTAAATGAAAAAGTACTTCTAAGCACCAACCCACAACAACTTTGTTTGGTTTTTAGCATGTCAAATTATAAATTAATAACAAAGAATATGGTCAAGTGGTCAAGAGCACTGTAATTGTGATCAGCATAGTCTTGGTTCTAAACCTATTTGCACCATTCTGTTGTGTCCTTGAGAAATTGATGAAACACTTTACTGCACTCTTTCCTGCTTAGCAGTCGTAGCAAACAGTTCTAAATTTCAGTTATATTTTCATAAATTAAGAAACCAAATAAAAAATTTCAGGTAAATGCTGTTTTTGCAAGCATAAAATTGAAATTTATTTAAATGCACTAATTTATGCAAACAACAGTTTCCTGTTTATTTTAAATATCAGGATTTTTTGTTTGTAAAATTAACCTGGATCCCCCATGTAGTTATTATTGCTTCTTGAATGTTTACCTCAAAATTAAATTATTCCAGATTTGCAAGGGCATCTGGGTTAGTTTCACAAATAAAAGTGGCTTATGGTGATTTATGCATGTGGATTTTGTCATCATTGGGGTGAACAAAATTTTGTTGGTAAATGATGACAGAATACTGGTATATTCCACCATTCAGATTTTCTAACTCCTGGTATGCACTTCACCCGTTGGAGATGATGTGGGTGCCAGGTAGAAACTGTTGTTTGCATAAATTAGCGCATTTAAATAAAATTAGATTTTAAGCATGTAAAAACAACATTTACTTAATTTCAACTGTATAGTAATATCTTTCCATCTTTGGAAGCAGGTCAGGGTAATTGCTTGCTTTATGTATAATGTTTCTGTCATTTAACTGCAAGTCAGGAGGATAAATATAGAGATAAAATTATGAAATGGTTAGAGAAAAGCAATTTAGAAAATTGTATTTCTACTTTAATCTTACTATTTAATCAGCTGAAAAGCTAAACAGGCTAATGTGGTTATTGATTTTAATAGTGTTTTAAAATTTCATTATATTGATATATATAAGTGTAGTTCTTGAGCATTATTGTTGGGTTTTTAGTTTTATCCATCAACTTATGTTATAGTGGTATACATCACATTATATTGGCAATAAAGTTCTCAATTAATGTTAAACAATAATCTATATTGCTGTAAGCTTATTGCCACAAAGCTTTAATTAATTGGGTATAATATATATAAATGTCTGAAATGTGGATACACTTTTTTCTTATATAAGGTCATTTTTTTATGTATGCATTTTAACATTTTAATTTTTTTCAGGTGTAGCTTAATAAATACAAAAGTTTTTTAAAACAATTATTGGCACTTTTTGATTTGGTGACCTTAAATCAGTATTTAAAAAAAGTTCTTTGGAAGGAACTACAGTAATTACATAGTACGTTGATAGTTTTATCATTATTATTGGAAGTGAAATCTTTTGATTCTTTCTTTTATAGTACTGCATTATGATTTCAGCAAAGTAATCAAACATTTTATCTAATAATTCGCTTCTTTTGTAACTTACAGTGAGAAGCATATAGGCTTTTTATTTGAATAGCAAAAACTGTTTGCATTGTCCTATGGTTATATGCAAGCTCAACTCTGCATATAAAAAGAAAATGAGCATCATTAAAAGTTATTTTTCAGCCAATTTTCTGTTATTTGATACATATATCGATGATTTGTATGGAAATCAATGTTTATAATGCTAAATTTTTTATGTTGAGCAATTCAAATATTACATTTAGTAATTGGCTTCAATTAATTGGCATGTGCTGCTATGTCAAGGCTGATTAATTAGTAAGTTGCAACCAATTTCCTTATTGTTGCAACATTAGTTTTTAATCTATATATATAATTTTATTAACGTGGCATCAGATCAGTGTCGGATAATGGGTCACAGAAAATTCTTGGAGTTGGATTGGAGTTGGAGTTTAAATCAATGGAGTCAGACAGGGCTTAGACCCCAAAAAAGAAACTCTGTTCATCTCTGGTAATTACTGAAATTATTTTGAAGCTGTCAGGACAGAGTTCAGGGTTAGAAATGTCAACTGCACAACTTACACTATCATGCATGGTTGTGCAGTGCAATGTAGTAACCATTTTCAGAATATCTTGCCATGTACCAGGGATGGGCAAAGTTTTTAATTAAAGAGCCATATGTGAAAATTCAAAACTGCCAAAGAGCCACAAATTCTGTTTGAGGTGTTAATGCAAATACAGTAAACAAAGCAAGTTTTATAATAAAAACAATACAATGTTATGCAATTTACAATTTTTTCGAGATTTTACCATCATTAGATCTATTGTAGGTTTCCACTTTATTAGCTAGCTTTTGAAAATCTAGGCGATATGAAGTCAAAGTGGTGTGAATTAATTCTCTCAAATCTTCGTTTGTTAGACTTAAGCACGATATTATGCTATTATAAATTTTATTGCAGAGAAGCGATCTGAGAGAAGCAAACACTATCTTTGTTTCTTTTATTCTAATGTTACCAGTGTGTCTCGGTGGGCGAGAATAAATGAAAGATACTGCTTGCTTTGCTCAAATTTTTGCTGTAGTGTAAATGGTCCTTAACAACAAACAGTGCCAGATGGCAGGTGCTTTCTCATAGCCTGTGATGAGAGTAAGTTTGTTACTGCTTTTTAAACATGACAGACCAAAACAAAACCTGCTGAAACGGAAGGGTATCTACCCATTCTGATATTCAGCAAGGGCTGCTAATTGGCAAACATCCTTTTCAGAACGGGGCAATGATGGAAAAAACTGCTCTTTTCAGGGCACATTGCAAAATGTTTCGAAGACTTTGCAAAGACTTTGTTGCCGCCTGATTCACTTGATGTAAATGTGGCTTACCAGGACTTCTGTAACATCATCAAGAAAGCAACCAAAAAGACTATCCCACGCGGATATTGAAGCAACTATATTCCATGCTGAGATGTGGAGTGTGAATTCCTCTATAGAACGTTCCTGCAGTCTCCTCAGGGAGATGACTCAAGTTTGGCTGCTACAGTTTTACTTGTCAAGCTTGACAGGAAGCAAAGAGATCAATGGTCCGAGGCAGTTTAGAGCATCGATTTTTCACACTCTAGTCAAAAAGCATGGAGTATTTTTGAACAACTTTACTGGTAGGTTACTAGACTCATCTCGTCACTGTTCCGTCTCAGTTGATGCTATTGCATCTCAGCTAGTCAGAAGTGGGAGATGCAAGACTGTTGATGGCAAGTCATTTCGACTTGTCTCAGTAAATATCTTCGACACTTTTTCGCAGAAAGAATTTACTGCTGCACTTCAACATTTAAAACCAGGTAAAGCTTTGGGCCCTGATTTCATCTTCCCAGAGCTTATAATCCATGCTAGAGCTGCTTTGAAGTCCTGGTTATGTGACTTTCTTCCTGTTTGCACCGACTCAAAATTCCCAAGATCTGCAGAAGAGCATTTGTAGTTGCAATCCCAAAGCCAATTAAGCCCATGGGGGACCTAAAGAGTTATTGGCCGATATCTCTGCTCTGTGTCCCCTACAAAATCCTCAAGAAGCTTATCTATGCCTGTGTCGAGCCATTAGTCGATCCACTACTCCCTAAAAAGCAGGCTGGGTTTCGATGTGGGAAGTCAACCGTAGATCAAGTTGTTCTGCTGATCCAGAACATTAAGGATTCTTTTGAGGCTGGGAAGAAGGCCGGTGCCATATTTGTCGATCTGACAGCTGCTTATGACACTGTCTGGCACCGTGGCCTTACCTGCAAGCTGCTGAGGCTTCTGGATAATCACATAGTCAGAATTATCATGGAGCTTGTCTCAAACCGAAGTTTTACTCTTAGACCAGTGACAGCAAGCAAAACAGGTTACGCTGTTTAAAAGTCAGCATTTCTCAGCGATCGGTTTTGGCTCCCCTCATTTTAACATCTATATGTATGATCTGCCATTCATGATTTCCAGAAAGCTTGCTTATGCTGATGATTTAGCATTGTTGCACTGTTGAAACTGGAAGTACTTGGAGGGGACTTTAATCCAAGACATGTCTATTCTTTCAGCGTATCTCCAGACTTGGAGGTTAAAGCTCTGTGTTTTTGTGCCCAGGACTGGTGCTAGGCCTGTTGGGATGGGCTTGTCCTGATCAGCTTGGGTTAAACTCAATCGCTTAAGAACTGGTGTTGGGCAATTCCATTCGTCCATGCACAAATGGGGTCTTGCTCCTTCACCAAATTGCAAGAGCCACTGAACAAACCACAGACCATGTTCTGATAGCGTGCCCCTTACATTGGGCACCACATGGAGCACGAGGTTTGATGTTTTTGGATGATGAAACTTGATGGTGGCTTAACAACATCACTGCCAGCATCTGATCAGGGCAGTACAGCAGCCTAGGGTAGTAAAAGGATAAACCCTTGGCCCCAGTCCTGTTTGTGTCTGACCTGGAGTGGATGCCGTTTCAAACAATGATGACAAACAATAAACAAAGAAATGCTTTATTTCCACGCTATAATCCGACTTAGCACCTAATTAGAAATCTTTGACCCAAATTCAACTTGGAATAACAATTGTATGTTGTTTGATTTCGTTATTATTGTTTAACTAGAAGAGCTGCAAACGAAAGGTCAGCAAGCCACATGCAGCTCGTGAGCTGCAATTTGCCCACTGTTGCCATGTACCATGCTGTGCAGCATGCAATTCATAAAAAGTTTACATTTAAATTTTTAGCATATTGTATTGCATAATGCTTTTGTTTGGATAGCAACTTAGTAGCTTCCCCTTTATCAATCTAATGACAGTGAACAAATTTTAGGTGCATAAGCAATTACTATCCCAAGTAGTCTCTTTCTATAGTGATTGACTAAATAGTGTGTAAAGCAGATAAAAAAGAAATATGAAAGAAACAGAAATTAATAAAGAGAAAAGTGAAGTGCTCAAGAAAAGAATATAATCTGATTATACATAGAGAAAAGGCTTGTAAGGAATATTATTAAAAATAAGTGAACAATGTGATTTTTAAAGATAAACTTACTTATCTGATATCTCCCCACTTTTTTAATTATCTTGGCATTGCAATATTTTTTGTAACTTTAAGCCAATTATTAGATACCAAAAAAAAAGTCTTTAAGTTTTTCTTATCATTTATTAGAATTTTATTTACTGTTTGGTGTTACTAACCCTGCAGGCTTTAGGGATTTCCCAAAATTAAAAAGTAATCAACTAAACTCAACAAATACAGTAAATGAAAATCATTTGTTGTTACTCGGCCTTACAAACTTTTTTTAGGAATTAGCTGAAAAGTGTCAAAACTTTAAACACCATTAAAAAATACTAGTTTAAGCAAAATAAAAGAAGTAGATTATAAAATCAAACATAGAATAAGTTTTGGAAATCTTTGAATGTAAAATTGTAATTGTCAACCATTAATAGTTAATTAAATTTCTAAAATTAATTTAATCAACTCAAAGATATTGCTTAATTTTTTGCAGTTTTTTTATTAGTGTAGCTGTAAAATATTCTTTAGTAAGTATCCTTTTAAATGAGTTTACCAAAGTCTTATCTGTTGGTATCTCAATATCTTTAAACTTTAATAGCTTCATCCATGCTACTCAAAAATATGATTTGAATAGAGCTTAAAATAGTACTGTAGTATTATTCTCAGCATAGTTATGACAAAGTTTAATGCAGTCTTAGTATATAACAAAACAGTTAAAAGCTGGTAAACTTTGTTTAATTGAATAAAAAGAAGCCAAATTTTAATTTAGGGTTGCACAATATGTGTTTGTGGAGATAAAGAAATCCTTTTTGTAGCATTTGAGAAATGTTTAAAATATAAAAACCATAGTACTGATATGTTGCTTTTGGCAAAACACCATTGAGTAAATGTTTACAAACTGCAAAAAAAAGAGTTATTAATTCATTTGCTAATCTTGAACTGACAGTTTGAGATGTATTTCTGTTTAAAAAAATGAAGAAATAAAGGCTTTTGCAAAAAAATGATTTGTGTAAATGCATCAAAACTACATCATTTAGTTATACTTCTCAATTTCTCTTCACATTACAATTGCATATGAAGCTATAGTACTTTACAAAACTTAACCAGATTTAGTTTTGAAAAATCTCTTTAGATGCAATGGCTAGTTTGGCAGAGCTATTTAAAATCAAATAAATTAAGTAAAAATTGATCTTAACTAAACTGATTATTGTTTAAATCTACTTATATCTAATTTTTTGTAACTTCTTTCAAAATCATAATTTTTGATGGTAGTTGATTAAACCTGAAATTGAATGTACTTATTAAAGATAGTTTGATAAAGGTTAATTGTAAGGATTTAGACTCATATCATCACTCTCCATGTAGCAAGTCCCAGTAACTGGTAAATGACCAGGCAAATGATGATAAATTCAGGATGCTTCCAGGGTTGTAAAGGAATAAACCCTTGGCACCAGAAGTAAAAGAGACTCTATAAGTCCACAAATGCTAGATGTGGGTCATTTGTGCCTATGATACTACATTTAATGTTGTGGGTATGACGTTAAACTACATCTGATGGGAAGGCTTCACTTTAGGAGTTCTGAAGTTATAGAGAAAGTAGAATTACCCTATAATTTTAATTACCCTCAGACTCACTCTCACCTTGAGTGGGAGCACCTATTAGATTTTCAACTATAGATTAAATACAGTAGATTAACCTGTTGCCTTGCAGGTACAGTACTGTCTCTTTAGGCAAAGGTTATGTTCACAGCAGACAACTGTGGTTGGTGTCAGCTAGGGCATGCAATCAATAAAAATTTGTTCTAAAAACTTATGAAAAAACAACTTAATGAAATGGCCCTCAGTCCCCAGCAGCCCTTAAATGGGCAGGGGGTGCAAAGAATCTCTGGTTATAAATTCAAAAACAAGAAAAAGAGTCAGATTAGAATTAGACTAGGAACCTGTAACATCGGTAGTCTTTGCGGTAAAGGGACAGGGGTGGAAGAGGAATTTAGGAAGAGGAAGGTGGATATTTGTGATGTACAAGAGGTATGATAAGGGGGGCCAGTGGCTCATTTTATTGGAGTTCAAAAAGATACAAGTTTTGGTGTTTGAGAAATGATACTGGGAAGGATGGTGTGGGAATATTGGTTAAGGAGGAGCTGTGTGAGAGTGTTGTTGAGATACATAGAAGGAGTGATAAAATAATGACATTGTGCCTTATATTCAAAAAGAAATGATACTGGTGATATGTGTCTATGCACCTCAAAGTGGAAAGCCAAATATACAGAAGGATAAATTTTATGATGAACTGGTTCATGAATAGGATATGAAAGTTACAAAAGAATTGACTGTGGGTATTAGAGACTTTAATGGTGATGTTGGGAAAAATGTAGATGGATTTGGGGTTGTACTTGGAGGAAATGAAATTGGAGAGTGAAATTTGGAAAGTAAAATGCTATTGGAATTCTGTGATCAGATGGATTTAATGTGTGACAAATACATGGTTTAACTCTTTGACTGGCAGTTTTTAATGAGGCTGTGTCAACAATATTTGTTGAGGGCTATTTATTTGTTTCTAGTGCTGGCAACAATTGTTGTATATGTCCTATGCTATTTCTATGGCACTAAATATCTGTGTCACCCAGTACATTTTCAGTATTATGCCAATCTAGGAAAATTTTTTTGGTGGCCCTACTGAGGTATTTCTAGAAAACCAGCTTGACAGTCAAAGTGTTAAGAAGGAGAAAAGGAAGATGACATATAGTTCAGGTTGTAATAAAACTGAGATTGATTTTGTTTTGGTGGAAAAAGAAAGCAGAAATTTTTTGAAAGATGTCAAATTTTTACTATGATTCCGTGGAAACTGCAGCACAGGTTAGTCTTTGTTCATGTAAAGAAGGAAAACCTGTTTAACCGCATAAAAATGCGCCAACTCAAGCTTTCAAAAAATTGGAGGGAGCATTAGTGGTTGCCATCCCAAACCTAAATAAGGCATTAGGGGACCCAAAGGGCTATAGACCTATCTCTTTGCTTTGTGTCACCTTCAGGATTAAAATTGTACTCCAGCAATTTGTATCATATAACCTTCTTGCTCACAACTTTAAATAATCTGAGAGTTATGAAAAAAATTATGTAATGGCAAGAAAGTTGCATGATCCAAATGTTTTGGTTTGCAAGTAGCACATATTTTTTATTATTAATTTTTATTGATGAATACTTGGAGTTGCTCTCTGTGAAACCTAGGCTTAAGTTAATTTTTCTCTTAGCGTTTTTTGTTTATTTAAAAAATATTTATGATTTCTTGCATGTTGAGAACTATGTATTTATTTAAATTATCATCAGATTTTTGATATTTATAGTTTTCTACAATAATATGAATAAAACTTCGCGATTTTGTTTTAGTGAAACTAACTTGGTATCTCCCCTACAGCACCAGGATGGAATAAAAAAGAAAGCAAGAGGAAAAGGATCTCGTTAAGAAGCAATAGTAATCACAAGGGGGATTCCGGGTTAGTTTCAGTCTCAAAAATCGCTTACACTGCCTTCTTAAAGAGATCCTAAAACGTAACTTTATTGACATGAGGTATGTAGAGTATATATGTAAGAAACTAAACCACTTAAAACGAGAAGCATCCCACTTGAGTTAGAGCTAACAATAGCAAAACTCTAGTTTGGTGGTGTTTGTTTTAAAAAACTTATCTTTCAGTTACTATGAGTATACATGACTTTCTTAGTACTTATGTAAGTTCATTCATTAATTAGAGTAGAACATTTTTATAAAACTTGTAGTAGTTTTTGGAAACTTTGTATGTAATAAAATTATCGATAATGAGTGTTCTTACTGAAATGGAATTTTCGGTGGAAATGACTTGCAACTCGTGTGCAAATGCGGTAAAAAGTGTGATCAAAGGCAAACCTATAAATATTGTATCTCTTGATGTATCCAAAAATCTGCTTCATCTTGAAAGTAGTCTTTCTTGGTTTGAAGTCCAAAAAATTATTGAGTCATCTGGAAGAAGAACGGCATTAATGGGTCTTGGTACAGGAAGTCAAAATAACTTGGGTGCTGGTGTTGCTGAAATATCTGGAAATCTTGTTCAAGGTGTTGTTCGTATGGTTCAACTTAACAAGGATCTGTGCTTGTTTGATGGAACTATCCATGGTTTGACTCCAGGAAATCATGGGATTGCTGTACATGAATTCGGCGACTTGTCTCAAGGTTGTGATAGTTGCGGTGAACATTATAATCCCTATAATTATAAGCATGGTAACAGAACTGACAAAGTTAGACACTTGGGTGATCTTGGAAACATTTACGCCGATGAAAACGGAAAAGCATCGTTTAAATTTACAGACAATCAATTAAAAATATGGGATATGATTGGTCGCTCATTTGTAGTTCATAAAAATCAAGATGATTTGGGATGTGGAGCAAATATTAAATCACATAAAGATGGCAATGCTGGCCCTGGAATTGGTTGTGCAATTATTGCACGATCAGCTGGTTTGTTTCAAAATGCAAAGCGCATTTGTACTTGTGATGGGGTTGTAGTGTTTGATGAACGAAATCTTCCTTTGGTCGGCAAAGAAAGAAAATCTAAGCAAAAACTTTAAAGAAGCAATATCAAGAAACATAGTAGTATTAAAAGTAATACAAGAAACAGTACATCAATAACGCAATTTTAATACAAAAAAATATATATTGTTCAAAAAAACAGTGGTTGTGAGTCTAAACCTCATGGACCACTAAATGTATAATTTAATTCATAGACCACTAATGCGAATTACTGTGAAAACTAAAAACAGGTTTTTGCACTTGAAATTCCTATTTTTTCATGTCCAAGATGTCAGAATTTTTTAAAAACGAAAGTAAGACTAAAAAAAGTCTTAGTTTTCAAACATTACCTCGAATATAGCGACTCATAAATAGTTGGATTCAGATTGATTTGAGTCCTTCAACTAATGGAGTTGTCTGATTTTTTCTATAGACCACCAAACTTTTTGTATGGATCACTGGTTGGATTTAATGCAATAAACTATGACATTGTCACACTTAACACAGTAAATCTCGACAGTTTTGCAAAGCTTTTGTTAATTCTCAACCAAATTTAAGCCCACAAAATAAATATGTAAATCTTTAATTATTTTGTAAGTCAAATCAGTTCAGTTTTATATTGCTACTATTTTTACTGTTTTAATATGTAATTTAAATTTTGTTCCAACAAACAATTTTCTTATTTTGTGTCATGTTCAGTTTTCGTTCACTATTCGCCAAGTTTGTTGATTATGGCAACTAACAATGAACGAGACCCAGCTGTTCAAGGTGTATATGTGACGACTGAGAGGTTTCAACCATCTTTTTTTGTTTATTTTGTTTTCGTTAATAATTATTTGTAGTGCATTTTTTCTTTGGCATCATTATTTTTACCGCGTTTTTAATTAGCCTGAAGTATTTTGTTTGAACTTTTATGCGATTGAAAAATTTGTAACAAGAGATGCAATTACAAGCTTGATATTTAACAGCGACTATTTTGTGTTTGAACAATAAATAAATAGAATTCAACACGCTAGGCAGCAGCAACCTACCCTTATGAAGTGGATAAAAAAATCTACTTTTTAGTTGATTCCAAACGATATTTTAACCTAAATTAAAATTTAACTGACCAGAATAACAAAGATTCCCGGCGAAGTAGTTTTATTTCACTTTTTTAGCAATCACTGACCTTGATCGAATAATGTTATGCAAGCCTATTCAAGTGATGCGTTGTTTTCAAGTCGTTACTTGACAATGCAAACAAAATAGGTCTATGACTTTTAACCACCACTTTTAAATTAAGATTTTTATTTTTGGCCTAATTATCACTTAACTGTTTAAATAATTTCAAATCACCTGCATTCACAAGTTTTAAAATTGTAAAACGCACATTAGCTAATTAATTCTTCGATGTGCTTTTCAATGTTTTCTAAAAAAAGAATCGCAATAAAAAATTTGTCCGCCAAAGTATTTGTAAATTCATCAGATGTAGGTTAAATAACTACTACCAACTACCACTATGTTATAAGCCAAAAATTCATATCACAAATTGAAAATAATTTCTATAAAGAAAAAAAATGATATGGACTACATGCAATATATTGTTGTAATTACTACAAGCTTAGACAATTTTTTACAAAAAATTAACATAGAATAGCCTAAAACAAATTTATTTAGATTTAAGAAAAACGCAATCGCCGCTTCAGTGTAACCATCACTAAATTCGCCCATCGTATGAAGCGTAAAAATATTTTTCCATTAAAACGTAAGTCCTAGTTCAGTTCAGTTCAGTATTTAGACGTAGGTTGACGGCTTACAATTTTGGAGACCAGCTGCGCAATAGAAGAATGCGTTTGTCAGCTTCACTCGCTTCTGCTGCTCTACTTAGTTTGACGCTTTATTAGACGCGTTTACTAGAAAGGGCTTAATATTAAAGCAGCTATCTTTCACAACATTAATTTTGAGTGTTTTAAACAGGATCAATCTTTTCCAATCTGGAGTTTTGGGAGATGTGGGCCGCTAGGGTTCTGTACCAACTAATGAAAAGGTTTAGAGCAGGGGTGTCCAACCTTTTTCATAGTCGGCCAAATTATGAATTTAAATACATTAACCGGGCCGCAAAATTGCATGAAAATAAAATTCCCTCTTTTTTGTGTTAAAGCCATAACCCAAACGTTCAGCGACCGTGCACATTTGACGTTGTGCGTGTAATAATGTATATCGTTTAGCCGCGGTTTTCTATTTTGTAATCACTTTGTCAATAACAACTTCGAAACTTAATACCTTGATTGCAAATAAAATTGAATTAAATATAAATTTAAACTTGATTAACCAATTAAGAATCTAGGTAAAACATGAAATTATTTAAATCTTTACGTAATTAGTATTAAAAAAAACCCATGATGAAGCTGCTCTGGTAGCGTGACTTCCGTTTTTACTGCTTGTGCCAACTCAAAATTCCCAAGATCTGGAGAAGAGCGCTTAAAGTCGCGATCCCCAAGCCCATGACACCGATAGGAGACCAAAAGAGTTATTGACCAATATCTCTGCTCTGTGTCTTTTACAAGAAATTCGAGAGACATATCTACGCCCGCCTCGAACCAATTATTGATCCATTGCTCTCTAGCTAGGAGCAGGCTGGGTTTATGACTGGAAAAGTCAACGGTGAATCAAGGCATTCTATTAACAGAAAACATCGAGAATTTTTTTGTTGATGTGTTGATCTGACAGCGGCACATGACTCTGTGTCTGGCACCTTGGCTTTACATGGAAGTTGCTGGAGACTTCTTCCAGATACGCACATGGTCAGAATGATTCGTGAAGCTTGTCCAAAACCAGGGTTTCTAGATGCAAAATTTGAAAATAAACCAATTAAGGTAAAAAGCACCCAAAATTACCAAATTTAAGCCAAACAAAATTTAATTTTGGTTGCTAAAAAAGTGTTCTTTAAAAAAAAGTCTTCACTTAAAATCTGTCTATGATCTCTCAATTTTTCTCCCAAAATCATGGCTAATTTGCACTCGACAGCTAAAAAAAAAACAAATTTTGCAAATTTGTCGTCAAAAAGCCAATCTGGCAACCCTATCTGAAACCGAAGTTTCATCTTTATTGCCGGTGATAACAAGCAAAGCAGGAATTGCCTTCTAAACCATGGCGTTTCTCGGGATCGGTCTTAGCTCCCCTTCTTTTCAACCCTCTATTTGTACGCCAACATCTGCCCTTCACAATTTCCAGAAAGCTCACTTACACAGGCACTCTAGCACTGCTGCACTGCTCTAGAAACTGGAAGGCTTTTAAAGGGGACTATATTTTATTTATTTTATCTCCATATTTATCCTGACTCGCAGGAAAGCGACGGAGGCGCTAACACATAGGGTAGGCAATTACCCCGACCTGCTTCCGATGCCAAGATATTGCTGTCCGCTTGTAATTTAATAGAGATATGACTGTAATTTAGAACTGCTTGCCAGGACCACCAAGCAGAGGAAAGTGCCTTAAAGTGTCTTTCCCAAGTACACAACAGAATGGCGCGAGTGGGTTTTGAACCGAAACCGTGTTGATCACGAGCCCGGCGCTCTAACCACTCGACCACGTTGCCGACAAAGGACTTCAAGTCAAGACATGACCACAATTCTAGTGTGTCTTTAGACTTGGAAGCTGATGCTCCTTGACACTAAGATATTAGCGCCGGCCTTTCATTTAGGTAACCAAGAGGCCAAATGTGAGCAAATTTGGCGACAAAAAGCCAATCTGGCAACCCTGTTTCATGCCCAAAATAAAGTGACCTCTAAAAAAAGGTCTTCATTTTGATTCTGGCTCGAATTTCTTGGTTTTCCAAGAATCAACGATTGCTAAAAACAATGACCAAGAATTTGGTTGAAGGCAAAAAAAAAATTAATAACTTTTTAAAAGTATTTGTTTCAAGCCTTCGCGGGCCGTAGTGTGCCCACTCCTGATCCAACCAATTGAGCTTTGCCGACTAGAAGCGACACTTTTCTTGGCTAACGGTGCAACCCTGATCCTAACCATATGTTAAATTTCTAGATTAAACCTAGAATCTTTAAAAATGTCTGATCCTCTTTCTACTCTTCTACTAAATCGATACATTCTCCTTTTTTATGTTTATGGCTGCTACTACTGTAATTTTTTTCCAAATTAGTTTTCATTGATTTAAAGCTAACATTTTTACTATCACTAAAGTAATTAACAACTACCACTTGATATTGTAAAAAATATTTGGAAATAACGTAATTAATATTATTTATTTATTTTATCTCTATATTTACTCTTCAAACTCGCTGGAAAGCGACGGAGGCATTACGTAGGGCAAACAATTATTACAACCTGCTTCCGGAAATGCCAATATATTGCTGTCCGCTTAAAATTTTTTAATTGTTTTTTTTTATAAAGATTTGACTAAACTTTAGAATTGCTTGTCAAGACCACCAAGCAGGGAAAAATGCCGTGAAGGGTCTTTCTCAAGGACATAACAAGATGGCGCAAATTGGTTTTTAACCGAGACCGTGCCGATCACAACCACAACGCTTTAACCTAACTCTACCAGGTTGCGAACAAATATAGAATATTAATTAATCTGAAAACATTGCGAATACTGAAAGTGATGCTTGGGGCAAGCGTTTTTATGATAAGCTCCGCCCACAAAAATTTTGTAGATCAGTTTATTGGACGTCACTCGGGGCAGCAATCAACTGATGTATTCACTTTGTTTCCCTATACGTTACTATGACAGCAGTGACATCGAATTTTATATAGTTATAAAAATATAACTGAAAAACTTGAATAAACATTGAGCCGCAATGCGGCGCGCAGTCTGGACATTCCTGGTTTAGAGATTTTCTTAAAAATAAACCTATTCGACTCGCTCTTATATCAGGCCTGTATAATTGGAAGCAGTTTAATTTCAGTCGCTTCCGCATGCCTATCCGTAATCTTACTTGCTAACATACTGCAAAAGAATTTATTAAATTTAGATTTATTTTTTGTTAACGCGTTTGCAATCGCTCGTAAATAGAATATAGATACAATGATACACGTGCTACGAGTTTACGCGATTAGCGTGAAATAGATTACAAGAGTTAAATATTCTAACTTTGATTTTATAAATCGTTTCATACAAAGTTATTCCGAACAGTTGAGTTAGAACATGGTTAGAGATATTTCTAAAAATTAAAATAATACATTGTCTGTCTAGCCTTTCACCTCGTAAAGTTAGGAAAGTACTCACAATAAGAAGACTTAACTCCATATAGACAGAATCAATCTAACATAATGTCTAATGTTAGGTACGGTCGCAGTTACTGGTAACCTTTCAAATACACCGTAAAAAGAAGTTATTCTAGGAGTTTATTTTAAAATTCTATATATAATGCTGGGGGAAATCACACGAATAATAATGTGCAGCAGTTGTTAAGAGGCAGAGAACTAGAGCAAATCGACAGCACAAGAATCACGAGACTGGCCTTGATCGATGACAAACGAGAAATCGAAAATAGAAGTGCAAGTTAAACGCCGATGTCGCTGCGAAATGCCAGCCGATGTATAACTGCATGCAGAAAGATTGTCAAATCAACGAGATATCTTAAGATTTTGACGTTGTCTGCAATTTTGGAACTGTTAGATTAGTCACTCTGTTAAGACACATCACACAGACATCTATGTACAATACATTGAAGATAGAGCCCCATAAAATGCAAAAAATCACAATCAGCTCAGAGAATGGTTCGCATGATAGGTTAAAAGCACGGTATCGGCACAAAATAGCACATGAAGCCAGAAAAAGAAAATGGAACAATTGAACAGATTCGAACTTTAAAACAGGGAAGATAACTGATCCCTAGGACAGGAGAGCACGAAACACACTACAAACATGCTAAACATCTAACCTACGCCGCAACATTCCGGCCACCAGGCGAACGACCGCGGTTCGATGACGCAGTAAAGCAACCTTTCGGGCAAATCTGGGTTGCTGAAGAACGTTTGCCTGGTGGACCCATTTCAACCCCATGCACAAGCGATGAAATAAATACTCCGATGACGGTTATATAAAAAACCAAAAACGCTGATTAAAAACCTATAAAGGACCAATGACAGGTTAAGAAGGAAATTTCTCTACGTTGCAAGCGAACCGATATTGTCCTAAGAAATAAAAAGTTAAATAAGACTTGCTAAAGACATTCATTACACACGAGATGTAAAAATATTAATAGCGCTATGCAAATATATCACGATTTTGACCAGGCAGACTTTTGGGCTTGGACAGTCGAGACTGATGGACATCAAGCAAAGTACATATTGCGAACTGTGTTCTGGTGCACCACGACCGCCTTCGACATCGCCTGAAGTTGGGCGTCTTGATCGTGGTGGGTGTGGCCGCTCTGCAGCGAGCCCTCCCCGCTGCAAAAAAATTCATCGTCAACTACCAGGTTGTTCGTAAAAATCATCAAATCAAATGTTAACCGTGAAATCCCTGCGTTTTAATTGGTTATTTTCTTTGCAACTAAGAGTTCGAAAACATAAAACATTCCACGTGGTCACCATGGTGAACATTCCACGTGGTCACGGTCGTGAACTGACTTGCCACGTTAACAAAACAAACTCCATATCGAATCAAACTCACCTGTCATGATCTTTATCCACGAGATGGTACCTGGCTCTGAACGCCACCAGGTGGGCGTAGTAGGCGGGAGCGGGGATAGAGACAGAGCGGGTACACCGGACGTAGGTGTGGCAGAGCTGGTAGGTGAGGATCTGCAAGTCGTCCGCCACGAAGCTGTTGTCGTCCCACAGGACGTGGTAGTGTGAGGGGCGCGATGTGCCCTGGTCGAAAGGTGGTTTTGAGGTTCAGGTCTGGTCTACACTAGGCGCAGTTTCTCAGAGTAAAAGTGTTTATCTATTATATTTCTACACCAGCTCTGGTGAACGGCGAAAAAATGTCACGTGCTGGCCGTGACCAATCGAACGCTTTGGTTTAATTCAAGTGATCGAAGAGCTAGACAGAGCGTGATTGGTAGCAGATGATATCAAGCAAGGTAAATATTTACATCGACTGACAGAAAGATCTCCAACAACATGGCTGAGCATCAACGTTACGAAGTCGCTGTATACGGCCACAACGCGCAATCGCAGTGCCAACAAATTATTTGTAGATTGACGTCAAGCGAACAAAGTTTATTATTAATTATTTCGGGGGTGCGCGAGAGACATTGAAATCAAATGATATTTTACCTGGATGCCGGCGTGGCTGCAGAGGTAAAAGTCGAACTCGGTGGGATGGCAGATCCCGACGTCCACAGTGGTTCCTGCAGGAATATTTCCACTTTTTCCACTCCTGTCCTCTTGGTTCCGACAAAAGAGTCTTGTATGATGACGCTTCTGAACAACGATGAAGGTGATGCCGGGCTGGTAGCCAACCTCGAGCATCGTGCACGCTTCGCGAATCGCACGCAGCTCAGTGGACAAGACCTGTCAATCAACAGCGGTTAGAATTGACTGGAACTTCACCAATAGAATTTGATAAATTTAAACCTAAAATTTTATTCATCCGAAGAGAGCTAGTGCAAGCCGACAACGCTTGTGGTTTCTTTTTGTTTTATTTCATATATTTTAATTCTGGTGAATGGATTAGTGTTGCTGTAGTGTATATAATTGTGGTATGCATGGTTGAAAAAAGTATACTCTATAGCAGCGGGACGGGACGATTTGGCGCAGCCGTTTTGGCGCCAGTCATTGTGTCGTTTTCTTATTTGTAAAATCTTGAAAATTTTAGGGTTTAGGTTAGTGTGATTAATTGCACTGTTTTATTCACACCTTTCTGTTAGTTTCAAATAGACTGGCGCCAAAATGGCTTCGCCAAATAGTCCCCTACCCCTACAACAGTGCTCCGCAACCTTTTTTAAATCGCGGCACACTTGTAAAACTTGCTAAATTCGGCGGCACACCGCAAAAAAAACACAAGCAAAAAAACGATATGATTTATGCTCGTACGTCATGAGATATTTGTACTTGTTTTAATGAGCACAATCGCTCTATATTTGGTTCAATACTTGAAAGAGCAACTCGAAGTTCGTCGTCAATGTTTTTTATGCAGGATCGTTTATTGTTTTTGATAAGTAATAAAGATGAAAAGCTTTGTTCGCACATCCGAGTGTAATGTGTATGTTGTGCGAAATTGAAGCAAAATTTTCATTGCCGCTTTGGAAATTTGCTAATATTTTTTTTTGATTGAAATCCAAAACATATCAAGTTGAACTTCGCTGAATTTCAGTTTTAGTATCCTGTCGTTTCTTACTTCAAAAAATTTTTCTCGAATACGCAGGGGCAATTTTTTGGTTGACATTTCAGCATCAGCTGAAAGAATTTCGGATCCAATCATATTGTTCAGTGTTAATTGCGAAAAAGTACTTGGCATATTTTGCTGTATTAAAGTTAAATATTCTTTGACTAAATTCAACATGAACCCAACATTTTTTTGATTTTTATAAGTCCTTGGAAACATTTCCAGAGATCCTAGTCTTAACTCATTATGCAAGAGTAGTAATTTTTGCTATTTTTCTTGCCAGAAGAGCAGCAGAATATAATGAGTAGTAATTTTTGTTGGAACCAATGTAACTTGTCAGAAAATGTCAATATGCTTCGACTTATCCCTTGCATTTTTATATAAAGCTCGTTCATGTGTTCAAATAAGTCAGCCATGTAAGCAAGTTTTTTTTTTTTTCTATAAATAAATTTATATTGAGGTGAAGCAACCTTGCTTCTTGTAATACAACGTCTATAAATAATTCATTTCTATCTTAGCAAGCTACAACGTACATTCGTTTTGTTGCTTCTTCCTTTTTCTAATCCGCAGTCTTAATGATGTTTATCATTAAATAATTACAGTTACATTTTTATTATGTGGCGGAGCAGAAATAAAACTGAACTGAACTAAAGTTTAGCAATCCAACGATCGTCTTCAAGATGTTTATACAATGCGTGCTTGTTCTCTTTTAATAATTGCTTTACTTCGCTCTGGAACTCAAATAGTCTTGCGAGAACTTTTCCTCGTGAAAGCCAACGTACAGTAGTGTAAAATAGCAATGATTGATCTTCTGATCCCATTTCGTCGCATAATATTGAAAAAATTTGCAAATTTAAGGCTTTTGCTTTGATAAGGCTAACAATTTCGATGCAATCGCTCATGGATTCAGAAAGTTCCTGTGTTAAAAGCTTGATCATCAGAGCTTCCCTATGTATGCAGCAATGCGTAATTTGTATTGCTAGATTTTGACGTTTCACCCATGCAGCAAAGCCTTTATCTGCGCCCATCATCGCTGAAGCATCACCAACACAAACGCTGATGCAGCTACTCCAATGAATAGCATGGGTTGTAAGAAACTGGTTGGTTAAGCGAAAAATTTCCTGACCAATAGTTCGCTCTGGAAGTTCTTTACAAATATTTTTCGGTTATGGAATCACCATCTACAAAGCGTACTTCACTGAACAGCTGTGCTTTCTTGCTAATGTCTGGTGTTTCGTCAATCTGAACGGAAAATTTTGGGGATGTTTTTATTAAAGTTAAACAAGTACATCATTTGACATGTCGTCAATTCGTCTCTTAATAGTATCCGCAGACAATGGCACTTTTCTGACCTCCTTAACTTTTTTTGTCCAAGCATTAATCGAACAATTTCTAGGCATGCTGGTTTTATTAAACTTTCGCCAATAGAATGCGGTTTTTTTGATGTGCAATTCAATACCTAGCGACATAATAACTAGCTTCTAATGCTTTTTCGGAGATTGTAAAAGATAACTTTGTATAACACTCTTGCTTCTTATTTTGACTTAACCGTCGCTGGAAAATATTTTTATTCTTGTGTGCATGAACGGCATGTTTCGTGTTTAAGTGGCGAATAAGTTTACTAGAAACTATTGCTTCATTTGCAAGTTGCCTCCCACAAACAACGCAGAGTGGCTTTGGAACGTCTTTGTTGCCACACCAAGAAAATCCATAATGAATGTAATCTTCTCTGTATTGCCTTTTGACAAGTTTTTGTTTCTTTACAGCGTTACTTGTGCTAGGTACATTATCTTGCTTATTGTCACAAGTTTCGAATGTTCTTTTCAGGAATTTAACCATTTTGCTGAACTTTTAATCAAAGACCACTGAGCCCTGACTCTGCATACACGTTTTCTGTTTTGCCTCGCCAATATAAAGATATCGATGCGTAAATCTATCATGTATCTCTCTTCTTACGTGACAAATGCACAGTGGGGAGTCTGAAATTGGGATTTGAGTGGCTCAAGAAGGTAGAATAACGTTCAAATTTGCAAAGGATGAAAAGTATTTTGTAAAGAGAAAGGTTACAGTTACTCTGCGGCACACCGGTTGCGAAGCACTGCTCTACAAAATATGTTTAATGCAATTTAGGGAGAGTCTTTCAGCACAAGACACTGGAGCACACAGAATAATTTCAATAACTTCCGACTTCACGCCTCCAACTCAACCACTCGATTTCATACTACAAACTACGAATGCGAATGAGTGTATAAAAGTCGTAACCTGAAGGTCACAAACACGCTTGCCCGCGCGTGACGAGCGCGGATTGCACAATCAGATCACGCACCTGTTGGAACTGTCCTTCCGACACGCCGTCGCGGTACATTATGACGCGAACTGGCTTGTAGTGCGTGGCGCGGTAGAATTCAATCATGAGGTCGCGGATCATTACCGCCAGGTCGCGGATGATCTCGTCGCGGTGCTGCTGCACACGCACGGTGGCGCTATAGCGCGAGGGATGGGCGTCCATACTTCCGACAACCTGCAAAGAAAGGCCAAGGTCAGTTGGATTCGTTGCAGTGGACATGTAGGCGGTCAGAGATCCGCATCTTCGCGTCGTAGCTGCACTGGATCGCGGTGTTCGATTGGAGCGATCGTGTCATGCAGAAGTAGAACGTGCAACATTCGATATGGGTTCGATTTTCGGTCAAGACAAGTCAAAATGTGAAGATAAAAAGGGGAAAAATTTTTTAGTGTAGTTAAGTGGTCAAAAGCGCCGTATATGTTCGTAAACTTGATCGACACGGTTTCAGTTCAAATCTTACACGCGCATTCTGTTGTGTCCTTTGCGAAAGATATTTTACATCGCTTTCTCCTGCTTGGTGGTCTTGGAAAGCAGTTCTAAATTCTAGTCATATTTCAAAAATACTAAAACAAAATAAAAAATTTCAACCAGACAGCAATATCTTGGCATTTCCCGAAGCAGGTGGGGTTATTGCATGCTATGTGTATAGCGCCTCCGTCGTCTGCAAGTCAGGAGGACAAACTTGGAGATGAAAAAAAAAATCCGCCAAGTTGTCGGAAAAGAGTTTGACGTCATAATACGCATTACTAAAACTTTTATCGAGTTCCTATTTTCAATTGTTATTATTACAAAAATCTCTATTGTGTGACGCGTAATTGAACTTTAAAAAACGCACCCAACCGTAACGCAAGGAAACTGACGTCATCAAGTACAATCTGAATCACAAAACATGGCGGTTATGTGACAGCGCGCTTTGCTAAAGCGCCGAAGTCAAATGAACAACTGTTAACGGAGTTTACACACGCGCGCAAACACTAACCGCGGCGATTGATGGCTTTCTCATGTCCCCTGCCGGGGGGTGTGTGACATCAGCACCGAAGAAGATGACAGGATCGTTGAAGACTTTCGGCCTGGCAGGAAATGACGTCAGATAAGAAAAACCAAAATAGCACGTTGAGGGGAAGTTCAATTTTCACATTTACATGGCACTTGCTCAGACTTAACATTTGAATTTAAGAATTTTAATCACATTTTTGAGCCATTCAAACCTGATTACTGCTGGATAAAGACTAATCTGTTCTTTTACAAATTTTGTTTGCCAGCAGCGATATGTACACAAATTTATTCAAAAATTGTTTCAGTTGCGAAATAGAATAGTATGTAAGACTGTCTGGCGAATCACACCAAAAGAATGCCGAAAACTGCCAGATAGTTATGACTCATTGATATGATGACGCGACGCTCACCTCACAGACGGTACTAATATATTGTTGACGCCGCCGAGTTTGACGTTGATTTTGAGGCACAGGTTCGACAGAGTTTGGGGAGAGGTCTTCACAACATTTTTGACTTGGACGCACTGGGTGGCGATGCCGAGCAAGGTGTCGCCGACACGCTTGACTTCGGCTGCAAAAAGAAAATGACGTCATTAGGATGTAATCGTCCGTCAAAAAAACGCGACTTACCGTAAACAGGTGTTTTCCCCGGAAGGATGACCACAATCAATTGAAGCGCTCGGAACTCGTCGCACAGATGTCTGAATGAGAGGAATTCGCGTCAAACTCAAAAAAATCGATTTTTTTCCGGCAACACTGCACTACCTGAACAGCGGCTCCACGTGTTCTGATCCTTGCGCGTACTTGCAGAAAACAGGAGTCCCCCGGATCGGCATCCCGGCGTCCTCAGAGATCCGCTGGAGGTTCTTGATGAAGCTGCGCAAGTGTTGATCCTGCCGGAAAATCGCTCTCAATAATTGAACAAATTTGAATTTTGATTAATTAAATAATCAATGTAAATTTGAAGTTTATAACAGAAAGAGTAGACTACAATACAAATGCATGAAAGAAAAGGGAACTTACTGATTTAACTATATAAATCCTTAATAAAAGATGCGAGTTTAATTTAATAAACAGCTTTGAGTAAAGCTAACACGTGCTTCTAGTTTAACCGCCACCACACACTTTTAGTTCTATGAAATAGATTACGTCAAAATCATTCAAATTGCTGATTCCACCATAAATATTTCTTTGTCTTTGTGGCAGGTCAGTTTCAGTTTAAGAAGAGAAAAAACTTAAATAAAAAAAGCTTTTCAAAATAATTGAAAATCAGTCAAGTGGAACGAAACGTGTTTGTTGACAAGCTTCGCTTATTGCAACATCATCGATTATTGTTCTATTTCAGCCTATTTCAGCTTAAGGAAGCAATAGTTAAAAAAACAGGGTAGTTTTAGGAAAAAGCTCAGAGATAAGTTAAAATTATCACGCGACTGTTTTATGACGTCACAAAGCTACACGCCACAATCCGATCACTCACCGAGCACATGCGCTGGTGCGCGAAGCACGCGATGGCCCACACGTCAATGCTGATCCCGGAGTGAAACTGCTTCCCGCGCATGTCCCACACTCCCTGGTTGGGGGTGGCTTGCATTCGCGTCTGAAACAACAACAGTTAGACGTCGCGTCTGAAGCAACCAGAGCGCGGCACTCACATCGCCGCCATATTGAATTTTCGGAGCTGGCAACACTCTTCCGCGCACTTCCGTCATTTCGTCGATGACCTGCAAAATATAGAACGAGTAAAAAACGAATAGATGACGCGGGGTTCAAAGGTCAAACCTTAATTCCAAATTCCTTGACGTAGGGATCGTTATTGAACTGGGCTTTGCGAACAAGCTGAGCGATCTCCTTCTCGCGATCCGGTGCTGACCTCGCTGTCGCCTAAACACGGAAGCAACACGATTAAAAAGATGCGTCTCAGCTAAGTTGATCCAATTGCGTAAACTTTTACGGTTGGGTGCAGCTACTAAAGCAAAAGATCGCGGAGTGCGAAGTACCTTGATCATGGTGGAGGTCTGACTATCGGTGAGCTTCTTGATGCACCTTTGACCTTGCACGATGTTGCAGACTTCGATAGGGAGGTAGGTGTGCTTCTGCTCTTGCCCCACTTGCAAGCACGGGAGAAACGGATATCTGTGTTCACAACTCTATCAAGTCACAAGGCGAACCTTAGAGAAGCTCGCAGATACAAGCTGATTTTTAAGATTCGTCAGATTTATCCAGAATAAATCGGTCTAGCAACGTCAAGACAGCTTTAAAAAGCGTGTTTATTTCTCAAAGACTTTTCATCTGACATTCGTCGGGAAGAATCGTCAGAATGAATTAGAAGCAATCCGATTGTAATAATAAAATAAGAGCGCGTCTGATTGGTCAAGAAAAGCAACCAATTAGACGCGCTCTCGTTCTCTTTTCTTTTCTCTTCTCGATTGGTTGTTTTCTATCACTTTCTATACCAGCACTATCAGATCGCTCTTAGTTTATTCTAAAGGCGCGTTTACAGCCGTTTACAGTACTTTTTTCTTTCAGCGTGATCTTTGTTTGTTTTATTGACGCTCAAATCCACTCATTTTTTCGGAAAATATGTGGATTAGAAGAAAAAAGTAGTGTAAACGGCTGTAAACCGCCTTAACGATTTCTCTTGACAAATGCCTGATGAAAAGTCTTCGAGGAATAAACACGCTTTTTAAAGGTATCTTTAGCAACTTGATGACAAATCGATTAAGTACATGCCAAAAGAAGCACGGTCAATATTCTGGGGTAATTTAATGCTGCCCGGTAAGAGATCAAGCATTTCAAAGCATTTAAGTCAAGCCACAAATAACTGATGCAACTTCAACAGTATGAATAGGCATCAGCAAGTACCGGCGCAATGCTAAACGATTAATTTCAAAGTTCGAAGAGCAGAAGTTAATTGGTATTTTTAAAACTACTTAAACACAATACCAAACAAATCGCAAATATTGCTTACAGGCAACTTCAAACGGCCCCGTTTTGCACTTGGAACAACGAGCAATAGTCAGTTTAACCGCGTAGCCGCTGCACTTCTGACGCTTGTTCATATTTGTAGTTAGAGGAAATATTTCGTTTAAGCAAATTGCATTGGACGGCGAGAATTATGACAATACGTGAGTTGAAACCCGTTAATTTGAGTCGTCAGTTTCGATCAGAGAAGATTTAGTGTGTTAAAAAAAAGTAAGAACAGTGGTAATGACGAATTACAAATTTAAAATATATCTTACAGCAAAGTTTTATTGTGCTTGTCTTGAAAATAACGAGCGACTGAACATTCGATGGTCTGGCCAGTTTCTAGTTGAAGGGGAAAGGTCTGGGTGGATGCGGGGCGTCGGGTGACGTTGCAGACCCGGTATTTCCGTCTCATTTGACCGCAGTGAGTTATCTCGACCTGAAACATGTTAAAAAACGGCCCTTAATAATGTAAAACAAAACTGGAATTTGAGGTCGACGTTATTAAAAGTCCACAAGCGAAATGAAGAAAAGTGTTTTAAGTAAATATAAACTTTTGTCGAATGTTTACAACATCAGCTACTGCGAAGAACTCACTTTTAATCCACGGATTTCTTTCGTGAACTTGACTCTCTGTGAGTCGGTCAAACTCCGAATCATACGTAAGTCATCCACACGTAGTTCAAGTACGTCACAAAGAAATTGGACGCACGGTTGAGCACGATAAAAAGCAGTGGCCGATACTATAAAAAAAACTATCATAAAATACAAGGGTAGGTTGCATAGATTCTTTTACAACGTTGTATTTACGAAGTAACTATTTTAAGACGAAGTCTTTTGTAGAATATTTCAAATTTTTAAGTGAACCCACTACTTTCAAGACAAGCATAGTGCGGAGTCGAAAAGAGGTCGTAGCATTATAATTGCAATACGATTCATGCAGTTAATTTAATCTAAACTGCAATATACGATTTAAAACTCGGGCTACAGTTCAGGAAAATGATATGACATTGCAAATTGATGACAAAATTCAAAATGAGCCACTTGCCGTCGATGTTCAGCATCATCTTCCACTGGGAAGGTCTCATCGACTGGTGGAAACCAAACCAAACTTCTCTACCGCCACCCAGGGGCGGCGTATAGCCTTCGGGCGCTGAAAAAAACGAGCGGCCTACCGGCGTGTACCTAAAAAAAAAAAATCAGTAATTATTGGCAAGCTTGAACTAAAGCACACTATTTGACGATTGAAAGTTGTTCGTACCGCATGGATGGGAGATGACGCATTACTACGTCAAGAGCTTGAACAGTTTGAAAAGGAATTCCATGCATCTTGCCTTCCAACGCTAACTTGAGGGAATACAACGAAACACGTGACACCCACTTAATAGCGACAGTGAAGGTTCGATCCCGGCCCTCACCAGGTAGTGTAACTTCAACTTCCAACTAAATATTAAATATTTTTATTTAGCAAAAGTAAATTAACATCATGTTATAAAATTAAAATTTACAGACACAGCTAAAACCAGGGATGCAACTTGTCTCTCAGTCGCTAAACTGTTCGGAAAACTGATGGTTTTTGTCTTCTAGAATGTACTTGTTTAGAAAACATATAATGCAGATAAAAGTTAACAAAAACTGTTAATCTACACGATGAGCAAATATAAAATATCACAAGACTTAGACTGTTGACGAAATAGTAACATATGGTTTTTACAATGTATTCAAATCGAACTTGATGATTGTGACATCTGTCATTACAACAACACCATTCTTAGGTCAAACAAAAATTTAAGTATAAAATCAGTTCTTAAAATCTTTCTAAAAAATCTAACCTTAAATCAAAAGTAAAATTTTAACAACCTTTAACTACCGGCTTTAAAATAATATAAAGTAATAAATAATTAGTTGAAAAACTCAAACTCAGTCCTTAAAAATGAAAGGTAAATGATGGATTACCATCTGTTAACTAGATCAAAAACATTTTTTTTGATTTAAAATTATTCTTGCAGTATCAAAAAAATTACTAATGATAGTCACCTTTTGTTTATCAATTGGCAAAGGCTGTGCAGTGTACAAGTTTTTTCGACCATCAAAAACTGGTTTGCGGTCTTGAAATATGGCAGATCGAAATTTGTCAACCATAGTGTTTATAATTTCTCTAAAGCAAAAATAACAATAAAATACAGTAAAAAAGATATTTAAAAATACTCAAAAACCTGTTAACTCTTCTTGGACATTTATCAGGTTTTATATCTATGTCGTAATGATGAATATCACCATTTGGAATAGAAACTTTAAAGTAATTTGCTCTCAACCATATTGGCTTCCCAATTTGACCTGTGTTTGGTCTAGCAGGGGCTTGAAAGTCGACATCAGATACAGGAGCAGCCATGGGAAATCTCGGGTCCATTAGGGCTGCAAAAAATTAGTAAACCATTACAACTACAGTATATTAAAAATAAGATTAAGTTTTAAAACCTATTGCATACAATAAAAAAATTCTTCAATTCAGTTAGAAAGTCATTTGTCATTTTTAGTAACAATCTCAAATTGATAATTATTTCAATCAATCCTGTTTTTAATTGTTAATTTAAAAAAAATTGTTATTCCTGACATCCTTGTAGTTGACTAGCTTAGAATAATAAACTGTTTTTACCATTACTGGTTAGTCAGTTGTTAAATTTGCAAAAAAATCCATATGTGCAATATTAGTGTGTTTTTCTGCAAAAACTAACTAAAATGATATTAACTTGATAAATGCTATACTGATAAAATAAATATAAATTAAAAAAAGTTTTTAACTTGAAGTGTGAATTTAAAATATGATATTTACAAGAGTAAACCAACCTTGCTAAAGAAACTATTTGAACTTGTAAATGCAATTTTAAAATGTTATTTACTGCTATTGCTAACTTAAAGAGAAACACTTTATTGTTTTTTTCTTAAAGAGTTCACTTTCAAGAAAAGGTATGTAACTTAGTTTTACAAAATCTGAACTAAAAACTTTGTGCTAGTATCTAGAAACCTTTAAGACAATATAATTGATATAACTAGTTCTTTGCTCAAACTTTAATATCTTTGCAATAATTATACAAGTAAAAAAAATACATGACTGCATGTAAAGGTGCAAAAAACAGCCTTAAACAATTAACTAGTAAATTAAAAATTTTCTCACAATTTAAAGCAACTGCAATGTTTGGAAACTTAACAACAAAAACTATCCAAGAAAGTAGTGTCAAATGATTAGATGTGTTGCTTTGATGGAGGCCACAATTCATGGTCTTGGTCCTGTCATTCTATTAGGTCTTGAAAAAGGCACTTTTTTTACTCAACAGTTTTAGCAAGAAGCTTTAACCTGCATCATATCTTTTGCTCAAAATAATTAAACTTATTTGGAAAGTTACGAAAATATTTGTCTAGTTGCATCTTAAAAAGTAAGTCTATGAAACCATTTAACAGTTGCTTAAGTTATAAGGTCTTCAACATTGTCCTGCAAGTGAGAAGATAAATAATTTATGATGATACATAGTACCCAGCAGCTTTGAATGAGAATATAATAATTACAAACTTTAGCTCTTTTTGATAGTTATACTTGATTGTTTTGAGTACCTTATAAACTGTAGTATAACCAAAAAAAAATTCTTTATTAAAGTGCAATGTCAACACTATGTAATTTTTTGAACATTTTAAAAAAAATATGTCAATTACTTAATTAATCAGGATTCAATCAATGAACAGCAGTAAGTCAGAAAAGCAATTAAGTTTGTAAGAGAAAGAAATGAGGTTCCCTAAAGTAACAGGTTAGACACACATTTAATTATGTAACTTATATTTAACATTCACCTCTTCCATTTGGAGGTATGACAGGTTGGGGTGGCCCAGGTATTGGCACACCAACTTGTTGCATTGGTGGTACTTGACCTGGACCAACATTTCCCAAGGTACCATACTGGGGCATTAAACCTTGCCCTTGCCCACTTGGCTGCGGATACATCGAACTAAACAGAGTATTGACCGTATCCTTCATACACGGCAACAATTGAAAATAAAAATCTGGATAACGAAAGTTACCAGCAAAAGAATACAATATTCTATGTGCTGGTTCAATAAATAAACAAATGTAAATAAACTAATCAATCTGTAAAAGAACAAAGTACTTTTAGCAACAGATAATTTTTAACTAAATAATGGTTATAAAAAATCCAAATTTATGGGATTTTAAAAAGTTAGAAATATACAACAAACCACAAAAATTTAAGTTAATCTTTTTAAAAGATTTAAAAATATGATAGATTACATTTACACTGGTTTTGTTACTTTCAAAAAAATAATAATAGGAAACAAAAGAACTTCTTGCAATAATATAAATGCTGCTTAAAAAACAGACAACAAAAGGTTAAATAGACTTATTTTGATATTATTACAATTACAGCTGGTGCAAAATGACTTAAGACCTGCCTTGTTTTTTCAAACAAACTCAAAAGTTTTTTTGTATTAAAGTATGTGGCTATGGTTTTAGTAAAAGCAACTAAAACCATAACTACATACTTAAATATTTAGTCATATTGCTCTTATTTTTCATTACCATTTGCAAACGCTTGGGCATAGAGTCACTCAAATTTCTGAAATATTCCAATGTCATCTCCTGGAACCACACTTTTTTCAGCTCTTCTTTTAGCGTTCTAATGTTTGTTGTTTTCTTTTCTGACATAGTTTTTTTCATCTTGTGCCAGCAATTTTCGATGGGATTTAAATCCAGGCTGTTTCCAGGCCATTCAAGAATATTTATTTGCTTTTGTTCAAGGTATGTTGTCACTTTCCTGGCTTTGTGGCAAGGTGCACTATTGTGCATAAACACCTCAGATGAATGTTGTAAAAGTTGAGCATGTGGTTTTCCAAGACTAGCAGTAGAGATCAGCATTCATTTTTTTGTTCTTTGGGAGAAAGTCAGATCTACTCTTCCTTTCTCTCCTGGAAAACATCTCCATACCTTTACAGACTGGAAATGCCCAATGTGTATGTTTCTTTGCCAAGGCAAGACGCTGTTTTTTATTCTCATTAATCATGGGTGTTTTACAACTAGGAAGATCCAAATCTTTCTGAAAGCGATGCTGGACTGTTCAGATTTTTACCTGTTGCAACAGCTCTGGGAAGAGATTTTGCAGCTCCAAAGCTGTCAAACAAGGGTTCTTTTCAAGTTCTTGTTTCATGATGGTGTCAGTCAGTCAAGATGTCTTTCTTCTTCCTTCACCAAACAGTGTTACTTGGAAGCTCTTTGGCTGCTGCCAAGAGCCTTATGATGTTTGCTTTCCTCTTCCACTCTGCTCACACATTACTCTTATTGGCACCTTTTCTTGTCTCCATGCAAGAATACGAGCTTTTTCTTCACCACTAGTGTACTTTCCAGGCATATTGATTAAACTACAAGTAATTAAAATTCCCCTCAAACTTCCACTTTTGATGCTTTTGACTTCAAATCCACTATGATTTTTACTATGTATTTTCATCACTACTGTTTCACATAAAAACCCTGAAGCAGTTTTATTTTTTTAGCATATTGTTTATGCATTAAAAATCATAATTGAACTACTGTGAGCGAAAAAAGGTTTTTGTGATGTAAAAAATAGCATGGAGAACATGCAAAAATGATCCAGGTCTCAAGTCATTTTGTGGCAGCTGTAAGTTAAATTAAATTTGATATTTACATTACTGCATATAAAAAACTTGCATAAACCTAATCTTTAACAGTTAGAAAACTCAAATCAAACTTTGACTACTGAAAAAGTTGAAACATTTGGTATTCAAGTCATAACAAAACAAACTATTTACTACATTTGTGACAACTTTGATTAGTTATAACATTAAAAATAAATGTAGATCCCATGCAAGATCAACTTAAAAATTTAGATTCAATATGAATAAACTGTGAGCTCTAATAAAACTCTACAGGTACAGTATATAAGATTAAACAAAGATAATAATAATAACAATGCAAGAATTGCAAGTAAAGATTATGCTTTGTTTTTTTAATAATTCTCTTTTTTCTGGCTCTTCAACTTCCTTGTTTTAAACTTTGCTTCTCATTTCTTTTGTTATGACATTCAGTTTTACATAACAAAAAAAAAAGTAATTTCAATTTCTACTGACAAATTATTCATTAACTAATATATTTTTCCTACATGAACTAGCCGTTTAATTAAACTGTTGGCTAAATACTTTACAACAGTAGTTTTCCACCTTCTTAAGCTTGTGGCATGGCAATCTTTTTAAATGTCTGACAAAGTAGTATTAAACAAAATAAATTGGTGAAAAATTTCCATTGAAACAAAAGTAAGCATTTTGCATCAGAAAAATCCTATTTAATGTAAAATTTGCTACTGTTTTCTTGATATAATATATGTAGTAAACATGCCTTTATTTAAGTTTTTGAATGGCAAAGTCAAAGGCATTGAAAGCGAGGGGAGAATGGGACAGATAAGTACAAGGTACTTTTAAATGTAAATTCTTCAAAACCAAGCTTTTAAAATTTTCTTTCTTGATTAGTAGTGATTTTTGATTGATTCTTTTGTAACAATGCCAATATTTTCAATGTAATTTATGCTACTTTATTAAGGCCATGTATTTTGATGTTATTTATACAAGGCTAGACTTTCATAATTTTTAAAAATTTATTTCTTGATACTAATTCTGATAGTACGGTACTGATTTCTGATTGTTTCTTTTTTAACAATTCAGTATTTCAATGTTCACTACTCTTATTTAAGTTTGGAATTGTAGATTTTTTGTTAAAATTCCAAATTTCTAGAAGAGCTACTTTATGGAATTCATATTTTTTCCTGCTTAGTCTTTCTTAATTACTGTCTTAATTCAGTCAAAGGATTGTTTGGCATCATTCATCTCAATAACTACAGGCAATTTCTTGTTTATACTTTTTCTTTACCAATTTTTCTTGAAAGCATTAGTTTTGTCATACACTGTAAATATATTGATGCAATAACCTTGAAAAGAATTATTAAGGTCATTCAAGTGGCTGAATATATCTGCTAAATATGCAAGTTTGCTTATCCACATTTTATCTGATAAAATCTTTTTCAATGGGGAATGTTCATTAATGTAAAAATTAATTTACTTCTTTTCTTAACTCAAAAAGTGCAAAAATACGTCCTCCCCCAAGCTATATCACTTCTGCATTAAAGATGAGATGGTGATTTTGTGCAGCCATACTCACACACAGTGCCTCAAAATACTTTAAATGCAATACTCAGTCACAAATATAATTAATAGTCTTATTTGCTCAGATCATAACATCATCTAACTCAAGTAAAAGTTTCTAGGCAGCTAAATATTCACAGTGAATTATGCAATGTGTAGCCAGCAGATTTTTGTTTGCAACATTTCTTATTTTTGTGGTTGCCTCTAAATGACAACCAACCATGCTGGCAGCTCTTTCTATACACACCATTACACATTTTTCCCAATCTAAGCCTTGATCCTGCATTTAGTTATAAAAGAAAATCAATATATAATACTAATATTCTTTTGACACTGTTTTACTTCTGAACTTGTAAGGTCTCTATAAACTATAAAATTGGAATAAATTGTTGCAGACCCAAAAAAAAAAATGCTAATGTAGACTGGCAATTGAGAACCACTGCTTTACAAAAGATTAAAATGTATAGTGGGCAAAAATAAGATTTTAAAAAATGATAAAATCTTATTTTCGGTTAGCTTTTCAAAACATCGCAAAATAAATGAATAGTATTTTTAATTTCAAACATCAAAAAATTATAACTAGAGCAAAATCAACAACAATTTACAAAAGATACCAAAAAGCTGCTGCTTGAGAATAAAATGCTATATTAATTTCAAACAACAGCAATTTATTGAAAGATGGATGTTTTACAAATGACAAAAACATTACAGTTTATTAAAACAACAATATGCTGCAAATGATAAAATACAATAGACATATGACAAAAGATTTTGATTATTTGAAATGTTAATTTTAACTTAAAATATGAAAATTTATCAAATTAAGTTATTACAGAAACAAGATTTTTTCTAAATCTTTAAAATTGCTCTTGCTTTGTTCTCCTTGGTTTCTTTATTGCATCATTACCATATTCAATTGAACTTTAAACAGTTTAATTCAATACATTGAAAATGCATTCAATTTAATTAACCACATTAAAAAAAAGATTGGAAAAGAAAATTTGTTTTTTTGCACCTTGTTACCATTTATTGCAGTCTTAATTGAATACACCTTCAAAGCACAATTACATTTTAAAAAAGTTAAAATTAATATGTTAGCAATGCAATAAAAATAAAGCAAAACAAGAAGAATTTTAGAAAAAAAATCTCGCATGTTTGGTTACTTGATCCAATTTATCAATAGGCAAACATTTTATAAGTGACAACAAAAAAATTTTTTTTTGCTTTAACAGTAATATTTTAGTAGTGATAATTAAATTTCTATTATCAAATATTTATGATCCATTATCTTAATTTTATGCACAGCTGTAAATTTTAATTTTCTGACAAAATTGGAAACTCTTAAAAAAGTCACTATAAGCAATTTTTGGGTCTATTCAAAATGTCACCATAAGCAATTTTTGTTCGTGAAACTAACTTCGATTCCCCTGTGGTTACTATAACTTCTTGAGAGATCTTTTTTTTTTGTTTTTTCTTTATTCCACCCTGGTGCTGAAAGGAGGATTCCAGTCAGTTTCACCAAAAAAAAAAATCACTTACAGTCACTTCTTGCAAAGACCCCAAATTTTTAGCAAAACTAAACTAAAATCCCATAACAGCACCAGGATGGAATAAAAAAGAAATGGATCTTTTTTAAAAGCAATACTAACCACTGGGGAGATCTGGGTTAGTTTCACAAATTATAAAAATTGCTTACGGTGACTTTTTAAAAGGACCCCAAAACTGCATATAAAAAATTAAGATCTCATTCAGTAATGATTGCGCTGACCTTATAAACTTTTAAATTTCGGAAAACCCCAAAACCTGAGGGATTATTAATAGCAAAGAGTAAACGAGACCCAAAAATTAAGTTTTATAAGAAATTTAAAAAACTTTGTAAAATGTGGAGATGTGCTGAAACTCAAATAATGAACTCCAGCCAAAACCAGAATTGGTACATAAAATCCAACCAAAACTGGAACTATTTAGAAATGCAAACCTTGTTAATACATTAAATAACTAAAATACATGTGTCAGATTGTCAGTTGATAATAGTATTGTATGTGCAGATGATTGATCACTTCAAAAAATACAGAAGTAGAGTTAGTTTTGTTCAAAGTATACATTACAGCAATTTATTAAAGTTTTTTATCAGAAATCTATTATCCTTCTTCCAGTAAAGTTACATTGACAATTCTATTTAACTGATCAAATTGAATACTCTTTGCTGAGCACTGAATACTTGAAACATAACAACCAAAAATATTATTGGCACATTCATTTAAAGTTGTACAGTAATAAAGTTCATCTTTATGATATTGTGGATGTTCAGTTATTTCATGACTTTTATCTTTGTAAGGAATAGAGTGATCACTTTACTTGAAAAGTTCATCTTTATGATATTGTGGGTGTTCAGTTATTTCATGACTTTTATCTTTGTAGGGAATAGAGTGATCACTTTACTTGAAAAGGCTAGTAGGTAAGACTTATGCTAGATTGATCAAACTGCAATAAAATGTTGCCAATGATTTTCTGTAAGATTAGGTTTTGCCTGTGCTGTTAATGCTTATAACTAAGTGACTCATGCCTGAATTTGTTTCCAGATCAATGGAGTTAAGTGCCTTTATCACCTGACCTTATTTCCTACAATGAATTAGTTCCAATTTATGCTAATGGCTTTTATATATATGACACTCTTGTGTATAAATTTATTTAGTATTTAGCAGCAGTGCATTGTAGCTGATATAAGGTAATTTAATATATTTAATATATATTGATATATCAATGTCGTAATTTGTGTGACAATTTTTTTCTTATTAACTTTTCGAATTGAAACAGAAAAGCAGCTTTGACTGTTTTTCTATTACTGAGAGGTGTGTAAATGCAATTTAGCAAGTTCAATCTTTGAGTAAATGACAGCCTACATCAATTTTACTATGTAAATTAAGCATTGATAGTTTCTAAATAAATCAGTCCTATTGGCTACAATCACTTCAATTCCAGCCAGAATGGAATTGATTGTGGCCAGTACCAAAACCGGAATTGAATCTTTAAATCCAGCCGGAATGGAATCCCAGTACATCTCTAATAAAAAGATTTGATTGTTAAAATCAAAAACTACTAATAAATTCTAAAACATGTAGAACATAACTACTAATAATGTTCTCAGCAATATTCACTTTAACTACAGCTAGACACCTAAAATTTTTACTACTTGATGTTTCAATTTGATATAAATTATTTTTATTAATAGACTTTTATTGCGCACTAATAAATCATAAGCATAAACTGATTAAAATCTTATGTAATTTGGAAATGGCTTTAAATTTGTTGCCAAGTTCTCTACAGCAAAATAACGCTAATAATAAATAATTATTTTTTTGTGAAAATTAAAAAAAAATTCTGACTAACTTAACTCTGCTTACTAAAACTGATTATTACTATACGAATATCGTTAAAACTACTTAACATTAACATAAGATTAACGACACCGACTGGCTACCAATTGCGAAAAGACTTAAGACACAAAGCATCTTAGTAATTAATAGTCTCGAAGCAGACTCCGGTAATTTCAACGGTTGAAAAAAAGAATTTAAAAATAGGATCCAAATGTATTTTGCCTAAAATAAACTAGAATTTTTTATTTTTATTAATTAATAATGAAATAATAATAAAAAAAGAACCTAAAATTCATAAAAAATATTATTTTAATAATAATTTTGTAAATAAATTAAGCTTTTTAGGACAAACAGTTATTGTAAAAGTTTAGTTTAGTCCAGTTTTTTTATTTCCACTTGGAGACATAAAAAGATATTAGGTTACAATAATTTCTAAAATAAGATTAACAAAATATAACAAAACAAAAAAAATGTCAGAAATTAATATTTAACAATAAATGCAAATTAAGAGATGTATAAACAATCAAGGTTTTTTCATTTACAATAAGTTTGAGTTTCCACTTACAATAGGAATAAACTTACAAAAAATTAAAGCTATCTATATTTAGCCTAAATCAAAAGAAAAACGAAAGTATTCTTACTTTAGTATCAGTAGTAGCATCTTTTATTTTATTGCTAACATAAAAATATAGTGAAGTAGAAAATTTGTAAGTAGTAGCAAGCAGAAAAGAAAAAGGAAGAAGCAACAAAATAATAAACATTATGGCATGCGGTCAAGATAAAAACTAATTTTTAAAAATAAGTGGGCATGGTTGCAGCACCTTAAGCACGGTTGCAGCACTTAAGATAAGATATTTAATACTTTATACTAAGAATCAGTGATGTGCGGTGACCTCTGAGAATAGCCATGCAATCGGCTTGCCAAAACCGGGTCATGCAATTGGGTAGGCCTATTTTATGGATAGTCAATGAGTAAGACATGCAATATTTTACTAGTAGGAAAAACATACTGTGTGAGATTCTAATTTTTAGTCTTAATATCATGGTGTGTGAGACCAATTTTCTTTCTAGATTCAAGGTGATCTCTATAAAAAAAAAAGGTCATCACTTGAAATTGTTTCGAAGTAATGCACTTTTTGTCCTGAAATGCACTAATCTCTAAAAAAAAAGCTCTTCCCTCTCAATTTCCCCCAACTTTTATTCTTTTCGTCCTGAAATTGTAGCATTCCCTAAAAAAAATAGGTCTTCATTTTGGATCAGCCTCAAATTTCTCTAATTTTATTCCAACTACCACTTCCCATTAAATTAAAAAATTTATGCTTCATCGGGCAAAAATTTGTCAAGCAAGCCCTTAAAATTTGGTCAAGCAACACATGACTTGCATGCCCTAACCACACGCCACTGCCAAGAATCAGATTAAAAAAAAATACAAAAGAATCATAACAGAGTCTTGCTGGAGTAATACGAGCAAGTTTTAAGTTTAGTAAAGCTTGAACGTATTTTACAAGCAGTGCTGACATTTGAAATTATAAGAACAGGTTATTTTTTGTATAGAACTTATTAACAACAGATTTCCTCATCATAAAAAGATATTGAAATACATAGATTACGTTAAATTAAGATCGGGTTTGCTGAACGTGCTGAAATTCCAAGAACCACTTTGCGTAAACCCGTTCGAACCCTTTAAATCCCATCAGTGTTTACAAGCCACTGCAAACAAATTTATTAGAAAAATTCTCTTGTAAAGCATAACGTCAAATGTCAGCAAGTGATTTTTTTAAATCCAGCTTTAGTGTTTGAAGCAGATTGTGGAAAAAATCCGTTTACCACAAAGAATGTTGTTTATTTATCGACATAAAAGTATAATGCGTCTTTTCACACAAAAATGTTTTTGTCTAAATTTCCACATCAGCCTAATACAGCCTATTATTTTAATTTTAATAAAGTTTTATACATAGGACTTATATTTTTTTAGCCTGAAGACAATAAAATATTTTAAAAGTATTTTGACAAGCTTACATTCAATTAATAGACTCCTACTAATTTTGTATAAAATCTAAATTCGAATAAATTTTTAAGCATTTTTTCATTTTATTTTATCTCTATATTTCTCCTCCTGACTCGCAGGATAACGTCGTAAGCGCTGTATATAGGGCAAGCAATTACCTTCTTTCTGAGATGTAAAAGATATTGCTGTCCGGTTGAAAATTTTTATTTTAATTTTTTGATTTTATAGAGATATACAGTATGGCTGAAATTTGGAACTGCTCGCCGAGCAGGGTAAAGCGCCGTAAAGTATCTTTCCCAAGGACACAATAGAATGATGTGAATAGGTTTTGATTTGAGACCTGATCACCAAAGTTGAACCTTGATTTCATCTTCCCAGAGCTAATAATCCATGCTGGAACTGTTTAAAATCTTGGTTACCTGATTTTCTTTCTTCGTGCCTGCGCCGACTCAAAATTATCGCAATCCCAAAATCAATGAAGCCTTTGGGAAACTGAAAAAGTTATCGACTAATATCTCTTTTTTGTGTTTCCTACAGGATCCTCGGGAGTTTTATCTACGCCGCTGTCGAGCCAATTATTGACCACTGCTCCCCAAAGAGCAGGTTTCGTTTTGACAGGGGAAGTCAACCGTGGATCAAATGGTTCTGTGGACACAGAATATTGAGTACTTTTTTCCAAGCTAAGAAGAAGTCCGTGTCCTATTTGTCAATTAACAGTTGCTTATGATACTGCTGGAACCATGGTTTTGCTTACAAGCTGTTGAAGTTTCTGCCGAATACGCACATGGTCAGAATGTTCATGGAGTTTGTCCGAAACCGAAGTTTCACCCTTACCGCCGGTAACAGTAAGCAAAGCAGGTTACGCCGTCGAAATATGGCGTTCCACAAAAATTGGTCTTGGTTCCCTTTCTTTTCAACATCTATACGTACGACCTGCCTTCCACGATTTCCAGAAAGTTTGCCTATGCTTACGATTTGGTATTGTTACCCTTTTCTTGAAACTGTAAGGACTTGGAAGGGACTTTAAGCCAAGACATAATTTTGGGAGGAAAATACGGAAAAAAGAGATCGATTCAAAGTGAAGATCTTTTTTTTTAAAGATCATTATGATTTTCGGAGAAAAATTGCAAAGTGTGAGATCAAAACTCTCTTTTGTTTTTAGAGAACACCAATTTTTGAGAATTGAAATGAGACATAATTGAAATGAGAATTGAATTGAAAAAGAAAATGAGACACTCATCAAACATGTTCTTCTTTGCACGTTCTTCTTTGCACGGTCTGATTCCTATTTTTTAATTTTAATTATACATGAAGGTAAGTAACGTGATTCATATAGAAATGTATCATGACGAGAGTTTTGCCAGAAAACAGCGAAAATCACTCAGGTAAACCGATCATTGAACTCGCGTCCTTCTGATCACAAGTCAGAGTGTTATCACGTTGAGTTATTCATTGTACATTTGTGGCCGTTATTACTATCAAAAAATTATACTCAGTTCGTATCTTAAAAATTTATATTTGATCATTTTTGAACAAATAATTGTAACAATGTAAGAGTAAACCACTACAAATAGAAATAAAAATGACAGAAATAGTCATATTCGGACTCACGGAAAACTGTAATGAAGATTTGTGATTGGGCTTTATCTTTTAGAACAAACCCGACATTGCATCCTCTAAACCTGCCCGAAAGCAAAATTGTACTTTAAAAATAAATCTGTCTCAAAATTTAACCTAAACAAATAAATCTAAAAGTTAAAAAAAAGACATCACAATGCATATATACATAAATTTGACCGCAAATCATGTTTGAATATATCAAGCCCGAGTCCGTTCCGACTCCAAAACCGACCCAGGAAACCTGGCGTAATAAAAGGGCCCATGTTTTCATCACTAATGACTATCGATTCTATATTTTTCTAATCATCACCTGACAATTCTGTAGATGAAACAAATTATTGTTGTTTAAAAAAAAGTGGTTTAAATTAATATTGTCTATATCAGCGGTTCCCAAACTGGGCGCCGCAAGACCTTGCCAAGGGCGCCGCGAAAACTTGTGAAAGTTGTTGCATTTACTGCTTTCTCACAAAATCGCAATATGAAAGTTGTTGGCAGCTTTTTACAATTTTACATTGTGTGGTAAGCAGCAGCTGTGTGGAACCGCTTGTTAGTTGTTAGTTACAATAACTTATCTAAAAAACCACCCGAGTTTTTGCTCGTAAGTCATCAGAAATAAATAAGCAGTCGGTTGTATTTTCAAATTTTGTGCAAACACCAGCCAAAGCACAGCTTGCGTGTTTTAAAGTTGCGTACAGAATCGAGAAATGTAAAAGGCTGCATACCATTGCGGAAGAACTTGTGCTTCCTGCTGCTCTTGACTTAGTTTCGACAATGATTGGAGAATCAGCTGCTTAAAAACTAAAAGCTGTTCCACTCTCAAACAATACCATTAGTAGGAGGATCGATAAAATTTCGAATGATATTAATGATCAGCTCGTAGCAAAAATGCATGGAAATGAGTTCAGCTTACAGTTAGATGAGGCAAAAAACAATACCAGTAATAAAGATGCTTATTTGATTTGCTACGTACGCTTTATCGATAACGACGGTAATATCGTTAAAGCTTTACTTTTTTGTAAACTCATTTTAAAAAATTGTAGAGCGCATGAATTGTTTGCAATAGTGAACAATTTTTTTCAGGAAAATAATCTCCAGTGGAAATATTGCGTTGGTTTATGCACGGATGGTGCCCAAGCTATGTCTGACCGCTTTGGCGGGCTGCGAACGTTAGTGCAGGGCGTTACCGTTAACGTAAAACGGACCCACTGCCTAATACAACGTGAGGCGCTGGCTTCGCTGTTCTTTAGTGCCCCCTGCCTTCACACACATTTCGATTTTCTTTTAACATTACCGTGTGTGTGTACTATAAAATTTATGTTTGTGTGTTTGGCAAAAAATAAATATTCGTTATTCGTTATTCGCAACAGCTCAGTGGTGACCTTTATGGAGTGCTTAAAGTTGTTGTCAAAACTGTGAACTTCATTAAAGCAAGGCCGCTTAAAGCTCGGCTTTTTCAACGTCTTTGCGTTGAATTAGGAGCAGAGCACAACAATTTATTGTTTTATTATAATGCAAGGAGGCTTTCCAAAGGCAAAGTTCTTCTGCGTGTGTACGAATTGAGAAACGAAATCTCCATATTTTTAAAAGAAGAAAATCATGCACTTGCTACTACCTTTGAGGATGAAGTTTTCCTGACTCAGTTGGCGTATCTCTGTGATATTTTTTAAAAATTAAATCAATTAAATATCTCTCTTCAAGGAAAAGAAACTCACCTTCTGGAACTCTATGACAAAATTACACCCTTTAAAAGAAAACTATAGTTGTGACAAACTGATCTGCTGATAAATAACGAGCAATGTGATAACTTTCCACTGTTAAAATCTTATTTAAACTCGCAATCTGGCAATCTTTCCCTGCAAAATACCGATGAGTATGACATGAAGACTGTGATGTGTTTGCATTTGGATGCTCTAATCTCGCATTTTGAGAAATATTTTTCTGAAGACATGGAGAAGCACAATTGGATAAGAAATCCTTTTGTTGATAATCCAAATGCCTCTCAGGGGTTTACATCTCTGGAAGCTGAACAATTTATCGATCTTTCTTCTGACCTCACTTTGAAAAGCTTATACAACCTTAATTTACTCATTTCATTTTGGGTTAAGGCTCGATCTGAGTTTCCACTTGTAGTCTGTAAAGCTCTCGGTGTTCTTGTGCCATTTGCAACGTCATACTTGTGTAAAGCCGGTTTTTCTGCGTCAGCAGTAATCAAGTCGAGTATCGCAATAAGATTGACATTGAACGCGACATGCGTGTTGCAATATCAAACATTGCACAGCGGTTTAATAAAATGTGCATAGAGTAACAAGCTCACTGCTCACGTTAAATGTTTTTTAGTATTTTGCAATAATGCCGACATTTTTGTGCATTTTGAATAATGAATATGATTTAAATACAATTTCTTCGTAAAACTTAAAATTTGCAAATTTTGGCTTCATTAAGGCGCCGCGAGTATTGATAAGTTTTCGAAGGGCGCCGTGAACAAAAAAAGTTTGGGAATCGCTGGTCTATATACATTGAATCTATAATTAAGAAGTCTTTGACATACAGCAGGGTTTCTGAAACTTGTTTATTCACGAAACACCCAATATTATCATTTAGTTTGCGGAAGACGTCGTTAAAATTTTTTTCAATCACAAATTCATCATCAATACAAATGGACCTCAATTTCACACGTCAATAAACTAAAGTTGTTTTAGTAATTGCCAAACCAAACGTAATTTTTCAATAAAAATGTAAAAATTTTAAAAATATATGCAAAGGCTGTGCAAGCTCATTGTGACATACTTGCAAACCATCATATTCATTGCTCAGGGGAATGCTTTAAGTAAGCTCGTGGAGCAAAATTGTTTTGCGGAACACAGTTTAAGAAACGCTGACATATAGTAACAGATTTTGCATTATAGAATAGTGGGACCCAAGTTTCGCAACCCCAGAGAGCAAATTTCTGGTCTTTCTATTTCAGAGTTCTATGGTTCATTGGAACATAAAAACGTTTTCGTCAGGTTTTCAAAATTTATTTATATATATATATATATATTCAAAATTAAATTAAAATCAGTTTTGATGAAAAATTTAAAGAATTGCAGACATAAAAACTCAGACGCGAAGGACTCAAAATTAGACAGGCTTAAACTTGAGGGAGCGGTCTCTGTTTAATGTTACCTTTTTTTATTGCCGACTTTTCTCTTAAACTTAAACCTTTAGTTTCTACAAAGTTTTGTGGGAAAAGTCAAACCAAACAGCGATATAGATTTGTGCTTTTACAGTATTGTTGCATACATAGCCGTACCTGCCGGGGGGAAGGGGGGGGAAATTGCCCCCCCAAGTTTCGAAGATTTGGGCAAAATTAAGATTTTTCGGGCAGTGAGAAGAAAATATTTGGGCAAAACCATAGTTTTTCGGGCAGCGATATGAAAAATTTGGGCAAAGTCAGGAAATTTAGAGAGGTGATGATGAGGAACTGCAAGAAATAATAACCCAAATTTAGGTGAAGACCTTTTTTTTTTTTTTTTTTTTTTAGAGATCACCATGATTTTAGGACAAAATTGGTTTTTCGTCTGAGAATCTCAGACAATTTTTTTGTCATATCCGAAATGTACTCTAAAATCATGATTTGTGCAAACGTCACAAAATTTGGGAAAAACTTCATTGCCCCCCAAAATTTTTTGGGCTGGTACGGCTATGGTTGCATATATTTGCTGCAATTGGAAAAAATTCGAAAAAATGCGTTGTAACCACAAATGAATCTTATCAACCCTTCAACAATTTTGCCGATTAGTTTCCTTCGAAAAAGTTGTTTAATACAGACAACTTAAAAACGTTTGATCAACAATATGTAGTTTATTCGGCCATAGAATGATAATGATGGGTGCAAGGACTTTTTATGACACATTTTTTTTGCAACAGCATGCGATCCCAAGTTAACAATTTTGTACAGTAAACATCTTTTCTTTTATGATAAAACTTTTGACGTAACTTCCAGTAGAAGCAAGGTGCAAAACTGAAATTTTGCAAAAAAGAATAATTATTTATCAGAATATTTGCAAAATATGTTCAAAGTTTTCAAAAAATATTACATATCTATAGTAGGCCTATATGTAACCATTAAAATAAAAGCCAGAACAATTACCGAAGAGAAAAGAAGCGAATTGGTTTCTACAGTCAGCAATAAAAAAATTAGGAAAAATTAAAAATTTTTTTGCATTTATTACGCCTTTGATATTTTTAATTAAATCTCACTAAAGTCAATGTAATAGCATTAAAAAGCTAAACAATTGTGCGGGCAACGTCCTTGTTTATAACGGTTACCCGTAATAATTGATCTGTTTGATTCATCTGCGAGTAACGTTGCTACAGCAAGCTGCCTTTTACTGGAAAAACTCCCCAAAATTGTCCAAAAAAGGCCTTTGTACCACTTGTTTACTAATATCACGTAACAGCACTAACAATAGTAAAACTTCAATTCAACCCAAAAAATACTAGCAATAATAAGTTGTTTAATAAGACAAGCTGTTTTGTTTAAATTACTGTAGGAGGAAACGTCTGCACGTAATACGTGTTATGAGTTTTCTTTGTGAAAATTGAAAAAACGTTTGCAAATAAAGTTTTAGACGATAGAAAGAATTTGAAGCAAAACATGTTGATAAGCTGGAAACGGCTGGTAGTGACAATTATCTTTAATTTTTGTTACGTTGATTATTGCTCTATTTAACAAAAAATATAGTTATTCATTCAAACTTCATCACAAAAACGTAGAAAAGTCCAAAACTTCAGCAAAAGTACTTTAAAATTGAATTTTCTTTCGCTAATGACAACAAAGAGTAAAACTTACATCAACAAACAAAAAATGCGCCTGAAAATTAAAAGTGTTACACAATTTAGCTAAAAAACAAACAATTTAATTAGTTTATCAACTATAAAAAAATTTCGAAAAACAAAAATAACGTTAGTTATGGGATTGGATAGATTGCAATCAATATAAAAAAATAAACAAGTAAACTAAACACTTCCGTGGGAAATATTTTAAGTTTATTTGACGACATTGAGGCGCCACAGATTCACCATTGTCAATGTCATCTTATGCTTCCGGTGCTTTTATGTTGTTTCCGCCAATCAGTCTATCAGTCAGGATAGTTTGTCCAGTTTAAGTCCAGTTTCATATCTGTTTACAAAGATTCAAAAAACTTTTCAGTTAGTCATAGTTTTACAAAAAGAAGCGTCTGGTGCAAGAAACAAAAGAAAAGGTCACTTTTTAAGATTCAGTTCGGAAAAAATGTATGCTAAAAGTGAAGATTTTACTTTATCTTTACTTGTTTTCTACTTTAAAGTGGAGCGACAACTACATGTAAATAATGTCCGTAAAAATTAAAAAAATAGAGTTTCACGCAAATTGAATTGTATTTCATTCAAGTGACAATCAAAAAACCCTTTACTTTTCTTCAACAACTTTTTTAAGCTGTTGTGCTTCTAGTACAAAGGGGTTTAGTTTAATTCAGGAGGGGGATACATTTACGACGTTTATTAAGGGGGATGTTACGACCGCTCCATGCACTTCGTACTAAAACCATCACTGTTCCCATTTCGTTTTTAAACTTTATTTGTAAATCAAAATCTCTATGACCTGATATTCTTTATTATCTTTAGTCATACAAATTACAGTAAAAGTAAAAACGTCATCGATATTTTGAACGTTTTAGCCTTTTCCTTCCTTATTGCAGTTAAAGCTGAAGGAAGCATGATACAAGGAAGAAAGAGTTATGTGAGATAATTTTGTTTTACTTTCAAACGGTGTGGGTTTTTTAAGTCAGCGGGGATTTTTTCTAAGCTTATCGAAAAGAAATATTTTTACGGGTGACAAAAAACAATGAACGAAATAAAAACGGTTGAAATGTAGAAAAAGTATCTAAAAGTAAAAGCATCGACATGTAAACGATTATATTTATAAACGGCTATTAGCTGCTTTCTAACGCAAAAAGTGAAATAGATTTTTAAATTCCGCTGAGGTAAAAATACATTACAAAAGAAACTGTGTATTGAATTATTAAATACACGTTGAAGTAAGCATAAGTTTCTTTGTTTGAAGTTTTTTTGGTTTATTATTGTTAAATATTTACAGTTCAGCAAAAAATAAAAAGTTATAAAGATAATTGAGTAATTTAGTTTTTTTAATTTACTATTTAATTTTGAAATGATTTGATTAAAAAAATTTTCTTGCTTTTAAACAAAAAATATCATTTCTACTAGTTTTGAAAAAGAAAATTATGAATTTTGTCTCGATTTGTTTTTTGTGGAAGAAAAAGTTTATAAACGCAACACAATAATGTATAGATCAGTGATTCTCAAAATTTTTGCCGCATTCCTCCCTTTCAGAACACAGATATTCTCATTCCCCCCAAATTTAACCTAAAAAATCCTATTTTTGTATTAGATGAAGACTTTTTTGTCTTCAACCAAATTTTTGATTTGAATTCCGGTTATTTAGGATGTTCATCAATAAAATTTACGTTCAAGATAAAGTGAAAAACCAAAAAAAGGTCTTCACTTAAACATAACATTTTTCATCAGCTGTCCTTATTCAACCGCGAAAGATGTGCCAGTTGTTTGAATTATCTTAGAGATTGTACTAACATTCTTGAAATCCTTTGCAATTCCTCCCCAACGAATTTTCCTCCGCAAAGCTTTTGATATTCTTTTCAGAGAGCAAAGTGGATCACTTTGAGAAACACTGGTGTAGAATATCACTATGTTCATTTAAATTATGCGGATCGGGCCTTTCCTTTAATTCTTCACTTTAATATCACTGCCTTTTATCACCCGTTTCTGAACTATTGTTCAACTAAACCTTTTTTTGATAAATAATAGTGTGGCAGAGTAAACAAACCACAAAGCCTACTAATTAACAAAAAAAATTGACGCTTCTTCACATTAACGTTCTTAATTTTTTAGTGAGAATGAAAATAAATATAAAAAAGTGAATTGTTGTTTTACACTTATTTGTAAAACGACTTAAGGTGAGAAGTAAATTTATATGACTTTTTTTAGTTGGCAATAAAATATTAATACTTCACAAAATCAGTCTAACTACAATGTAATTAAAAATTAAAACCAACTTCAAAAAATAGATTTTAAAAAGTAATATCAGTTTCTGAAAAAAACATTTTTTTCTTAATTTTGGTAAGACATTTAATACAATTCTTCCATTCTAATTGGGTCTTGACTTTACAGACACAAAATGAAGCTTCATTATGTAAACGATATCACAGACAATGTTGCCATTATCAAAAATGTAATAATCACGTAAAAACCTATAACAATTTGGCAGCATAGTGACAAAATAAAGCCATTTAAAATTAATTTGCAATTGTAATATAAAATATTCTATTAATGTCAATTTTAGTATTCAGATAATTTATCCATTTATTTTTAAACTAATCTAATAAAATTTTATCTGGCTATTCTAAAAATATTACAACAAAGTACTCTAAGATTTTAAGTTTAGAAGTAAAGACGTCAAAACGAAAGTTATAAAAGAAGGAAAGCTTGATCATTGCCATTATTGACGTTAAATTTATTCCAGAATGATCGGTATGTCTTTCCGATATTTTTTGAATTTCAGAAATAGGCTACAGTATCGCATTCAACCACATAGACAATAATTTCTGCAAGTAAGTTTACGTTTGCTGAGACTTGAGATTGCCTTTTCAACGAAAAAAGTACTTTTTTGTGCATTTTGCGGGCTTGCTAAATTACCGTTATTTTCTTTTCGAAAAAAATCGGGCGACCTTTTGTCTAAACTGATATTTTGCAAACTTTGTTAGATTTAATTTTGGTCGAGTTTATGTAATTGCAGTAAGAGATCTAGCCCCATGCTTCTGTCTTGCCAGTGTTAAAGGTGCCTTGTTCCCGGCACTTTAAGACTTTTTCAGGGCTGGGGGCAATGGTAAAAAAAATAAAAAGTCTTTATCAAAAAGAATAACTTAACGATGATGTGGAGAAAATTTTTTGACATGAAAACAGTTGGCGCCCTTTTCAAAACACATCACCAAACTCCGGCAGAAATTTCCGGAACAAAGTCGTTTAACGGAAAAAATGTTTATCATTGAAAGTATTGAAAGCATAATAAAATGTTTGTCAATGAAAGTATATGTCATTGAAAGTATGTAAGTATAATCAAAACACTTCACCAAACTCCGGCAGAAATTCCCGGAACAAAGTGGTTTGACGGAAAAAAACGTTTGTCATTGAAAGTATAACTAAGATTTGTTTTCAAATCTTGTTTATTTAATTCACAGCTATTTTGTGACATTCTCTGCATTAAAATGGAAATTCTGTTAAATTTGTATTTTCGATTGAGTTGGAAGCACAGGCCTAGCAGTTCATTCTAATCAAAAGAAAGAAATTTCTTAAAAAATTGCCTTTTTTAAAGATTTTGTTTACTATTTCTTATACAATAGTAGAAAATGTATTACCGCCAATATCAACACGCTATTTCATTCATACTACGATGAGGTGATAATTATGTTTGGCAATAATTCTTGACACTTTGAAGAATCTGATCTTGCACACATTTTAGCAGGAAAGCTAAAACTGATTGTTTTGTTTCTTTTGTTTGACTTGAATAATAATTAATTGAAACTTGCTTATAGTATTCTGCAGAAGAGGCTAGCAAAATTTGGTGTTTAAAAGACGAGAAAAATAACTTTAATTCTTTGCGAGACAAACAAGACTTTGCATAGAAAAGTTCTCGCTGTGCTCAACTGCTAATGCGAATGTCGTCACAAAGGCAATTACGGAGATAAGATCACATAATAAATTCGTGGGGTTTTAAGCCAAATCAGCTGCAAAAATTCTGTAATAAATTTTTAATGTGTAATTGAATGTGCTCTATTTTATTTTACGAGCAATTTTCACGTTTTTCTTATCACAGGCAAGACATAATAGCTTATTTTGATAGGTTGTTTTTCCATAATTTGAACATTTTCCAAGGTTTGGCCCAAATATATCGATAATTAGTTTTCGGAAACTTTTAATTATTTTCGTCTGCAAAAGCATGATTGCAATCATGTGAACTGCAAATAAAAAAGATTTTTTACTTAAAAAAAAAGACCCTTCAATTACATTCTTTTGCTATATCTTGAATTTATTAACTAACTTTTTTTCAAAGTTTTAATTTATTTCATAGAATCCTTTTGCTTTTACGTGCAGCTGCAAAAGGAGCAAAATAATTTGATTCAGCAAACGACTTTGCGACTAGTACAGTTTAAGTAAATTAACTATTGAAAACTGTCAGCATAATATGCTATTACTCAGCAAGTGGTCGATGGTCGTGGGCAGCGTGGTCAAGTGGTTAAAGCACCGGGCTGATGATCAACATGGTCTGGGTTCAAAACCCACTCGCGCCATTCTGTTGGGTCCTTGAGAAAGACACCTTACGGCACATTCCCCTGCTTGGTTTAGCAAGCAGTTCTAAATTAGAATAATATCTCTACTAAATTACTAGCGGACAGCAATATCTTGGCATCACCGGAAGCAGGTCGGGATAATTGCTTACCCTATATATAGCGCCTCCGTCGCTTTCCTGCGAGTCAGGAGGATAAATATAGAGATAAAAAAAAGTTTTAAAACAACATAAAACGGCAAGCCAACAGGACTATATTGTGTGAAGGATTCGATTGCACCCAACTAGAGTTAAATAAATATCAAAACATTATAGTTTACTTTTGCGAAATAGTTTAGAATAGATTACAGATAAGGTTATTTTTGGAATTTTTGCTATGAATAAAACGACTCAAAGGCAAAAGTTATCAACGAGTAAATTACTATTGTTTAATTTTTTAGAATTCCGAAAAAAAGTTATCAGTTTAGAAAAAGATTTTAATTAAGTTACCCGCAGAGTAATTTATCAGACAAAACAAAATCATAAACTCATGTAAACATTATTTTTCAACAAGATTATATTCTTTAAGTGTTTTTTAACTAATTTTACGTGGCGCACATTAAAAACACGCCCCTGGAGGCGTGTATAAAAAATATAATGCCGTGTATTAATTTAGTTGTGTATATTTTTTTAATTCAAATTTAAAGTTTTTTTTAAATTTTTTAATGATTCAAGTCTTATGTGTTACGGTCGGTGTTGACTTTTTTGTTGTTGTTTTAACTTTATAACATACCCTACTTTCTTTTTGGATCGCAGTTTTTACTAGGTTAATTTTGTGGGCGTATTTTTTGGTTACGTAATTCTGGGAGCGTATTTTTAACAAGATCAAAAAAATTAGTAGAACAAAATTTGAAAAATAAAAAAGATAATTAACAGCCACAGCTTGTTGAAGTGTTTTTTTTTAAAGGAAATCATGTTGTTCAATGTGAGCCAAAAACTGCATTGTACTAGTTTTAGATCTGCTTTCCAGCACTTGTGAGTTTGCCGCACAAAGCGCTTGTACGCAAATGAAGAAAGTGCGATGCTATAAGTTGTAAAGAAAGGTTGCAAAATAAACCTTTTGCAATTTTCTAAAACTGGTGGATTGCTTGAATTTTTATTCATAGATTTTAGCAAACCGTGTCTAGAATAGCAAATCTCCACTTTTGACAATGTTTGAGTTAAAAGTGACATTTTTACTTTTGCAAATATAAGAGTGGTTTTTGTTACCGCAAGAATTCGCAAAGCATAAACAAAAAAAGTTTTTTTAATTTGTAAATCCCAAGTATTTTATCAACCCAAGATCGGACAATATGTCAACGGCAAAAGGTTCAACATTAATTTTGAAGGTTTTATCATTATTAACTTTAACTTTTAAACTTTTTAAGGCAATTATTGTTTTTTGCACTGCTAATTTAAAAGCAAAAATTTTAAAAAAATTTCGAAAGATAAAACGCAACATTGTTACAAGGGCAGTGCCCGCAGAGCCGTCATCAATCCAACCGTAAAATTTTTATTGATGGCATTGTTTGAATGTGGCAGTCTAGTATAACTTATCTGGTAACAAAGCATTAACAATTGTTCGGTGTCGATGTTGATATTGATCCAACATTTAGTTTTAATAGATCACAGCAAGCAGCACTCATGTCTTAACGAAACGGCTACACTGTTGCGTCAAGGAAGTAAGTCGTTATTTAACCGGTTCCCATCATAGCTTTATTCGAGAAAAATAGCCTTTGTTCGAGAGAAAACAGAATACGTGAGAAAATAAAGAGAAAATAACTGCGATGGTTCGAGAGAGAATAGAGTTAGAAAGAAAAAGTTGAAGTTTGCTGTTAATTGGACTCTTAATAGGACATGTACTTGATGGTTGGAATTCTTGAGATTTCGGTGTAAACTTGGAGGAAGCATTGTTTTGGTGAGTTTTCTGAGTTTACGTGCTGTTTAAGTGTGAAAGACTGTTGACATTATTGTTGTTTTACGTGAAGAAAACCTCTTGCCTTTGTAGTTGTGTGTGCTTTCGCTTACGATAAAGCGCCAAAAAATAGTATTGTCAAATAAGAAGTGCAGCGCCCAACTGAGGAAGTGAGTTTTAAAAAGCAATCAAGTTGACGGAACAGCCGACCTCCAACGGGAGGAACTCGTCGTCAACATGGAAGTGATTCCAATGTTGCCACTTTTAACCATCAAAACATGTGATGTAAATGTTGCAAAGTATAATTTACGTAAAAGTTTTTAATGAATAATTCAATGGTTTTTCTTAATGCAAGTTTCGCAATATGAGTACGTTTAGTTTGTTGTTCTTCATCCTGATAAAATAGCCCGCGCTAAATAAATCCACCTCTGTTTAAATTATTTTTGGATTTAATAAACGGCGGATACTGAAGCCAGTGCCGGTAAAATAAAGTTAGAAATAAATGAAAAAAACAGCACATATGTAAGACACATTCACAACACGAAAAATCGAGAGGTTGAGCAAAAATTACAGCCCATTTATGAAGACTTTTGCACGACATTAAAAAAGTCAAGCTAATCTTTACTTTAAAGCAGTTCTGTGATCCATTGATTAAACGGGGTATACTACATCTACTTTTCTTTATTGTTTATGATTGAAAAGGTATTTACTTTTCATAGTCTGCTTGAGTGGTTCACGCAGGTCAGCAGACACATAAAAAATTATGCTCTAAAAGACCATTTTCAGTTGACATTTTTAGATTTAGACTACTAAGCCGATATTCAACCGAAATGACGGACACTAACTAATCGGCAACACTGCGAAAAAGCCGATTACCGATCACAATTCTAATACTTTTACAAAAGACTAATAAGATATCTGAGAAAGTATATTTTTTATTGATGTCTTACAATACAACTTAAAAACATAATTTTTTTCAGAAAATTTTTAATTAAAACAATCGTTAAACATGAAAGTGAATGAAAAGTTTTATTACATTTTTGCTTTTACCTTTTTGTTGGTTTTTACCAAGACATATCTTATGAAAAACACCTACGTTTTCCCCACAGTGAGTAAATTTTGTTTGTTTAATTTTTTTGTCGTTAATTATAGGCTACAGATGTTGATTATAAATAATAAATAATCCCACGTAAAAATATGAAAATTTTCATGTAAATTTTGGTCTAAAAATATCAACGAAGTTTCGTAAGTAGCAGCCAATAGCTTTGTGCAGTGCTGTTAAGTATTTTTATGCAACTTTGTAATGGTTATCTATACGTAGGGTATAGCTTTAATTCAAGTGCTCGCAAGTATCAGAATTACAAGAGAATTACAGATCGCCGGATTTAGTGTGGCAACAATCCTGTTAATTCTATTAATCCTGTTAACAACATCCCAATTTGAGGAATTGAAAATGTGCGGAGAGGCAAACGACCTGAGCATATGTCATGAGAGTTTTGCTTAAGGTTCGCAGTTTAAGAGCTTCTTGTTCAAATTTGTCTTTGACCTAAAATAACTTGTCGCTTTGTTCGGGACAAATTGGTGACGCGAGTCGCATTACACTGAGGTCAAGATTGAATGTGCTGGTTTGACCTGGGGCCAACTGATCACGGCTTCAACAATTTATTTAGTTTTCAAGTTTTTATTTCTGTTCTTTCATTTTTGTCTTCTTCAGTTTTTTTTGTATTTGCTGTTAATAAATATTGTTAAAATATAAAATTTCATGAAAAAAATTTTTTTTAGTTTAGTTTTGTTTCCATTTTGTTTCAAATTCTTGCGGTTGTCAAAAATTTTTATTTTTAAAATTTTGTCAACAAGCAAAAAGTATGAAAAGCCATCAGTCTCAGATTACATGCAAGTGTGACGAATAAACAAAGCTAACAAAAATTTCGGCTTTTCGGAGTTGTTGCGATATTAAAATAATTATTTTTAATTGCAAAACAAGTTTGACATTTTTTTAGAAAATGATTCATTTATCTTGGTACAAACAAGACAAGAATTATTTGTCCATAGAAAAACGAAAGTGGAATATACCTCAGGTAAAAATTTTGAAGGAAACAAACCTATTGTAAATTTGGTTATTATTTATTAGTTTTAATTTTTTTGAAAAATTATTTTTAAAAAGATGAAATAATTTTACTTTGGTGAATTTATAGACAAGAGCAAAAGTGAAAAAGGGAAAATAAAATAATTCAAAAAGTTTTTGTGTGACTTTAACAGATTTGAAGACTCTAAATCAGTAGTCAAATTTTTATACCGCGACCTAATTTGCAAACCAAGGTAACTTAACGGCCCCCTTCGTATACAAATTTTAATTTAGGAGTTTGAACTTGAACTGTTGTTTGTCTCTAATTTCTTGATTTCCGTCCCACAGAAAACAATGGTCGCCAAAAAAAAGTCTTTACTTAAAATCAAAAACTCTGTTTATCAAACGCACCCGCGACCACAGAAAATAGCCAAACGCCTCCACCCCCTCCAGGTTAAAATCCTCTGCTTTAACCCTATTCTCCTCAACGGCCGGGCTTCAGAAGCATGGCCTTTGCAAAAACGTTTGCAATTGCTTCATCTTTTTAGATAAAAATCTGGAATTTCTTGACTTTTCTTGACCCAATTTGAATTGTTGAATAAGATGGAACTATTTTTAGGTGCCCCCGAACAAGATTTAACGGGTAAAATAGACGTTATTTTGAAAATTTGTGAATTTTTGCTTGTTTTCGCAAGCAGAGCGTAGAATTTCAATTTCATGCTTTTATTAAGTGACATGAATTTTACCAAGAATTGGTTTTGCGTGACGAAGCGAATTATGTCGTTTGCCGACGTCTATATGCCTTAGGCCAGTGATTCCCAACCTATCTCTATAGCGACCCAGTTTTTAAAAACAAAAGTATTTCCAGAATCTTGCGACCCAAAAATAATACAGTGAAGATGATAAAATTACATTGCTAATTTAATGCAACAATTTTCACTAACCTTAGGAGAAAGTTGCGCCTGCTTGGCGTCTGCGAGTTTTTGAAGTCGGGGCTTCACTTTACTTAAGCACAGCCGCAGGTCAGCTTCAACGTCCAACCGATTTCGATGTTTTGTTTTCAATACACACAGTGCGCTAAATGCAGTTTCGCAAAGCCAAGTTGTCGCAAACGGAATCAATTTTTTTATTACAAATTTTGAAACTGTTTGATACACTGGATTCATGGAAGCCCAAAAGTGGATATTTGCAGAATCTTTTGAGTATTGTTCTTTTAAAGACGCAAAAGAAATACGATTTGTTACTTCTATTGTCATGTCCATAAACTCTTTTGTAACATGGAGAGGTAGATGAGGCAAATCTGTGCCTGCGAATGGATTCACTTGGCGTTAGAGCTTCATCGTAATAATCATCAAACTTTTGGGTAAGCATTTTCAGGTGTCCGATTACGGTTTGCTTAATATTAACTTCTTTATCACATAAATAGTGTTTTAATTCAGGGAACATATCGTATTCACCTCGAGTCGCATAGCTTTTCCACAAAGCGAGCTTTTTGTGGTAAGCAGCAACTTTGGCAGCTTGTTCAATAACTGTAAAACCAGCACCTTGCATAGATAGATTTAAAGTGTTCAAAGAAACAAATATTTCGGCAAGATAAGCAACTTTTGCAATGAATTCTTCTTGACTAAACTTTTCAGCTAATACCCCAAAATTCTGTTGCCTAAGAAAGAAAGTGATTTGTTCTCGCAGCTCAAAAACTCGCTTCAGAACACGACCCCGTGAGAGCCACCTCACTTCAGTGTGCAGCAGCAATGCCTTATGATCAGCATCCATGTTGGCGCATAGAGACGAAAATAAGCGCTGATTTAGTGGCCTTGCCTTAATTGAATTCACGCATTTTACAACAAAATTAAATATTTCGTGCAGTTCTGGAGATAATTTTTTTGCTGTAAGGGCCTCTTTGTGAAGAAAACACTGGGTTTATTTAGCATTTGGTGCCTTTTCTTGAATTCGTTTTACTGCCCCCGATCTGAAGCCAGTGCATGCTGCTGTGCCATCGGTGCAAATTCCAGCACAATTATCCCATGGAATTGAATAAGTTACTCTGAAAAGAAAATGATGAGGCATTGAAAAATATCTTCACCCTTTGTATGCAATTTCAAAGCTTTGCAAAATAAGAAATCCTCTGATATAGTTGTACTGTTGATGTAGCGAATGAACACAAAAAGGTGTGGAAGGCCTGCTATATCTGGGGAATCGTGAATCGAATAAACCGGAGATTTTTTTACTTGATGTATAATCCTGTTGGAGAACATCATTAGACATGTCCGCGATGCGTCTTTTCACTATGTTGTTTGACAAAGATAATGCGTCGAATTTTTTACATTCTTTCTCAACAATCATTATTTTAACAACTTCTTTCATAACTGGGCATTAACAAATCCTCACCAATTGTATGAGCTTTTTTTCTGCTTTGCTCGTATCTGGTAGGAAGCAGCATACGAAGAGTAGACGGCTAATTTATTTTCAGCTGTAAATTACGTCATAATACTCCTCTGTCCTTGAATTAATTTTAACTTGCGTTCAAAAAATTCAACAGGCTTGTTGATACAATTTGTATAATTCGTCTCTAAATGGCATTGAAGTTTGTTTTTCTTCATTGATTCTGCTGAGAGAGTTTTCAGACGTACTACACATTTTGCTTACCATTCAATTCAGTAAAACCAAGTTTCAAAAATGCCTCACTGTGATCGTTATGCCATTTTAATCGTGGTCTAAAACTGTGAAATAAAAAGTAATTCTAATTTAGTCTACCTTAAATTAAAAACGTTTTCCCAAATTTAAGTTTATAATCCCGTAAAATCGAACATACTGTCACGACGAAAGTTTTTTATTCTGAAACCCCAAGCAAGAAACGCGCTCAACTTAAATTTTATTACTTGTGTTACTGTTGCTTCGCTATCTTATTCACGTAGTATAAAATTGCTCTTTCGTCTCCACAGTCACACACTTTAAAATTTTTCACTGCGGGAGTTCTTAGTCAAACGAAAAAGCAAAGGTCGAGCGAAAGGTGACAGCCTTCATTTCGTCCATAAATGATTGCTTTTGGCGCGAAAAAGCATTGCAGCTTCGTTGCTAATAAAACCACTATGATAAAACTTGCAAACGCACGTTTTCCACTGAAGATTTATTTGCGTTTGAACTTTGTTACACTTGATCATATGGTATTGACTTAAGCAAGACCATGCAAGACCAAGAAACAACTAGAAGTGCTTTGTATCGTACCAGTATAAAACATTTACACTCTCATTACAGTAATCTCCCGGTTCGCAATTTAAATCTGAACAGCAAATGCGAAATGAGCTTTTAGGTGCAAACATAGCACCTTCTTAAGCCATTATTAGGTAACTTAAGGCTTGTACATGTACAATTATTAGCTAAAATGAAGACTACCATCATTAGTGCTAGTGTTCGAGACTAAATAAGCATCAACTGATGATTCATGACTTCTTTACATCATGAACCTTTTTATGATCTCTTTGATTTGCTGTATACATGCGTATCAATAAACTACTGTAGAAATTGAATTTAGTTTTTTGAACATTTTTTGCGAAGCTAAAGGAAAAACAAGCGACCCAGAAAAATTTTAAGGCGACCCAACTTTCGGTCGCGACCCATACGTTGGGAACCACTGCCTTAGGCGATGCAGAATTTATTTCATGTAAATCGCATTTTCTTTTTTTGAGCTTTTGGTGATTGCTTGAAAACACTTTGCACATATACATTCTGTTGTATAAAACCATAGCTGTTGGACTGCTGGAATACCAATAAAGCGGACAAAATTCAATCTTTACAGTATGCATTTTTTAGAACTTTCTTATAACTTTTCATTCGTGGGAAAAAAATTAAATTAACTACTTCACATTTTAGCTCTTATGCTGACACCTTCAGACAATTAAACAACACCTGACTTTTATAATTCCATTTCACGTTGCATTTGAAGTAGTAGGCCGTATTTATGTTAAAACTTTCCTTACAATGAAAAATCCGACGTATTTTTATGTATAGTTTACTTGTTTGAAAAAGTTTTCTAAAAAAGTTTATAGCTTTTAGATGTGGGTTTTGCACACAGAAAACATAGAATATAAACAAGATGTTTGACACTATTGAATTTCAATAAAACAGGGTTTCCAACTTGTATAAATTCCTGATGGTTCTAAAGTCTGAGATTTACAGAAATGAACTTCTTAAGTAAAAAAAAAAATTTCTTGCCCAAGTTTTAAAAAATGGTCCTTACTTCTTGCGAACTGTTTGACAAATTTATTTCGAAAGTTAAGTGAAGATCAAAAAAGCTCCACTCTGGAAATTCGAAAAAAACTTTTTAAGTAAAAGTGAAGACCATTTTCGGTCTTAACTTGCCTTTTGCAAAAAAATTATGTTTGAACTCAAAATGTCATTTAAAAAAATTTGATATGACTCTTGGTCTAATATCTATATTCCGACGTCTTTGTAGTTTTAAATTGACCTACTAAGGGGAAACCTCTGAATAAAATCAACTTAGATATTTTAGTTATGGATGATCTGGGCTTTTTACCAAAGTTTTTCTACGTAAAACCAGATAAAGCTCGTTTGGTATTGCACAAAAAAGTTTCTTCGCTTTTCCCGCTGCTGAGGCGGTGCTGGTACTAAACCATCATATACAGCTCTCTTATTTTTAGTTTATTTCACAGCCGAGTATTGGAGTCTCATTTATTCTTGTAGTACTTGGTTTATACTTAGTGTCTTGAATGAGGCTTTGCGCGTAGTCACTGATGCCTCCGTCCCTCTCCAACGGACCACTTAACAGTTTTTGCAAACATCCAGCCATCTGAGCTTTGACAACTAGTAGCGACACTTGTTTTGGCTAAAGGTGGTACTCTGGACCCGTGCTCCGCTACTTTTTCAAACCTGCGGCACACTTTGAAAAATTTCAGAAATTAGCAGAACACTTGGACCAAGTCAAAAGCTAAATTTTGAACGCTTTCCGTTACCTGAAGTTTCATTTGGCTGTCATAAAAAACTTAAAAATTTCAATATAAACTCTAAAAATAAAGTGATAACTTTTTTTTATTTGAAGTTAGCAATTTGCGAATATCATGCACAATCGAGTCTGGGTGAAAATTGATCAAAAAAATTATCAATTTATTTGTAGAGAGTTTTTATGTTCACGAAATAAAACTTCATATAAAGAAAAGCGTTCGAAATTTAGTAAAAACCAAAAAAAAGGTCTTGACCTTACACAATGCGATGTACTGCATAACGAATTTTTTAAGTTTTTCGGTTGCTACTTCAGAGAACATAACTTTTTTTCTATTTCAAAGAGTATGTTTCTCGTTTTTCTACAGTACACGAGTTGCAGAGCACTGCTCTAGATTCTGACTATGGTTTATTTATCGGTTATCAAATGCCTGCCGATAAACCCGAAATTTTAAACGCTTGTTTGCCCCTGCTGCGCAAAAACTTGAACGATTTTGCTTCATTAAGCTTCCGTTCTGCCCATCACATGAATCATAGATCAAACACAGAGTACTATGAGAGTAGCCTACATCCGGCCTCGTGCTTTTATTACCAGCGCCTTACCAAACCCGTTCGAAATAGCGTGCCCAGAACAGTTTGAGTTATGCTTAAACGCTTTCGGACGGGTTAAAGACAACTAGATGCAACCGACTGGTAGCAGCTTAACTAACCAGTAGGCTGCGTCTAGTTGGGTTGCGCCCAGTCGGTTTGGGCCAGTTTGCCCATTCCTCCTGCGGACAGTAGATGCGTTTTTTCATTTATGTATAGACAAATGGGGTCTTGTTCCTTTCTTTCATTGCAAATGCGGCGGCAATAGCAATTTCCAGTCAAAAAATTAAGCAAGGAAGCCAGTCCTATTTATGTGTTTTACTTGAAGTGGATACTTTTACATGCTAAACAATGTTGCCTTATTTTCCGTAATGATAAAAAAAGGGTCTTTACAGCTTAACATCTCATTCTCGACTTTATCTTGGAGAGGCCTTGTGGTGACCAACATTTTCTGAAGGTGACCAATCTAACCTTCCACAGTGTAAAAAAACAAAACACTTTTTAATTAAATATATTGGAGCCAAAATGTGTTATTTTATCCCGTATTTCATGCGACACTTTTCTTTTCATATTGCAAAATAAAAAAGTATATCTACCTTTGTACCCAGATTTGCTTATTTTCTAGTTTTGCTTTTAGGTTTTCACTTATTAATTACTTTTTGCCTTATCGCAGGTTGTTTTTCAAACGGTTATTTTATTATAATTTTTTTGTTATTTTGAATGACACAATAAAAGTAACTGCTTGACTTAGAAGACCTTACGGTTATCTCCAAGTCACGTTGTCCTACATTTATCCTACATTTAATCTCAATTATATGTTATGCGAATATTTGTAAGTGTTTAGTGACAAATAAACAATTGTGGATCTTGAATCTTTACAAATGTTAGAATATTGCTGTTCAAGAAATTTTTTATTGCACATTTTAGTTTTTATAAACTGTAATTTAGAGTTGCTGGTAAAGACTTTGAAGTAGGGAAAATGCCGTAAAATGTTTTTTCTAATAGAACAATAAATGTGAAAAGAAGCGAACAAATACGATCTTAAGTCGTTTTTGCACGTTGAAAGAAGGCCTTTGACTGGCTTACAGTTTGATGTTCAACGAAAAATTAAACTGATCATGGTCGAAAGTCATTTCCATGTGAGTGAATCTAGTGTTGTAACATTTACACCTCGAAATTATGCTTTAAAGTCTAATTTTAGGAAACGTTGTTGTCTCTGCTATGATAATGAAATTGGACTATGCCAATAAATGAAAAAAATACATGAACAACTCACGAAATCAGTGTCAAACATGTGGCTTTCCACGTGTTTGAAACACTGCTTACAAATTTGCGCTTTATGGTTTGATCGATGCCGAGATATGTTCTACGGATCTTTTGTAGAAAGCCCCTGCCACTAATGCAAAAATGTGAGGTTTGAGAAAAACAAACCCGCCATTAATCCTATTTTGAGCGGTGGCGGGAGTGTTTTTTTTTTGGGCGGGGGCTTTCTACAAAAGATCCTGTTCCACGACTAACAGTAACAATTATATAGAGTATTATTGTTTTTTTCAAGTCTTTTTTTTAAGTAGTGCAATGGCGTAGTTTCATTTCAATAATTAAAAAACTCTTTTTGTGGGGATGAAATACACTGCGATACAACAAAACGATGTACATATAAACGCTGATATATAAAAGATAAAGTTTTGTAGGTTTTATAATATTTGTAAGTCGATATCTTAACACTGCTAAACATCAAAACGTAGCCAATTTCAAATGCTTTTATATAAAAAAAATTTATTTTCGTTTCTTTATCCTTTTTTTAAAAAAACAGCAATAACTATTTCTATTAGTAACTACAAAAGCATGTGGACAAAACATGTAAACAAGCAATTAAAACTGGTCTAAAATAACTTCGACCATTCAAACAATGAAGCAAGCTTCCCTTTGCTTCTTCAGTGTTTGTAATTGTCGTGCGCGTTGACGTCACTCTTTACGTCAAATTTTTAAATAAGTTTAGGACTGTTGCAACATCAAATCCGTTACAATCATATTTCACGCTAGTTAAACAAGTGTCTAAACATAAAAATTGAAGTGACCTTGCTAAATTCCACTTTTACACACTTTATCAAATGAATTTTCAAAAATTTTTTTGTTTAACAAAAGTTGAATAAATGATCTTTACTCAGCTTAAATTTCATAAAGATAGCTTAAATAGTTTTGGAGTTATAAATCGTTAACTTGGTGGGCTTCTGAAGCCCGGCCGTTGAGGAGTCAATAGCTCGAAAAACATTGAGAAGAATAGGGTTAACATGTCAAAGTATTTAGGATTTCTTTTATTGTTAAATATCGACATTGTATGCATACAAAATCAGCTTCATTGCTGTTGAATTGACAAGAGCGGCGTGCTTGTGATCAAAATGGTGTCGGTTCAAAACCTACTCACGTCGTTCTGTTGTGTTCTTGGGAAAAACACTTTACGGCACTTTCTCCTGCTTTGCAGTCTTCGCAAGTACTTTTAAATTTTGGCCATATTTCTATAAAACTAAAAAAAACAAAAAAATTTTCAGCTCGAAAGCAATGTCTTGCATCTCCGGAAGCAAGTCGGGGTATAGCCGACAAGACCAAATATTTAGTGGGAGAAAAAACAATTTAACCTAAATTTTTTTGGACAATTTTTCAATTCGTGATTTCGCACCATTAAACGGAGATACCCGAATTTAATTATTGTGAAATTTTTTTGGTCTTCACTTGTTTTTATACTTGCAAATTAAAAAAATCTTAGCTCTTTTGGCGCACTGATCTAGACCGTTCTGAATTTAGTAATTTTTTCCTGCCCAAATAGTGCATTGTCAGTGTCCAAAAAAAAATGATTTTTCCGAAAATTTTTGGTCTTGAAAGGTAATTGCTCCATGCCCTTCTGGATTGCACGAATATGGTTTGGGTTAATTGCTCATTCTATGTATAGCGCCTCTACCGCTTTCCTCTGAGTAAGGAGGATAAATATAGGTATGAAAATAACATAAAAAATCAGTAATGCAACATCATAGTTTTGGAAACAACGTCGGCAGGTTGCTAAATCATAATGATTATTTGCTTGCGAATAGCTCAAAAATAAGGTGGACTTGCTCTTAAAATTTTGATTATTGCTTACTTTTTTTACTATTTTTAAAATGCGCAAAAATCAATTGAAAAGCATCAAAATTTACAATCTCTTATTGCCACTTACTGAGTTGGCTATAAGTTGAAAATTCGTTTATAAAACTTTTAACCAGTATAAGTAGTTGATAAGTTTTAAACCAAAATACCCCTCTTGTTACCAAAGTATTTTTGCTATAGATCATTGGAATTGGAAGCAAAAAATGTTCCACTGGGGCACTGATGCTATATTTTTGTTCCCTCCCTACGGTTAAATGCCCGAGAACGGAGATGCATTACTTTGACGTCTTAGAAAGATATAAAAAAGGAGTTAGATTTTACAGGTTTGTTTTTTTTCTATTCCGATTTATTTAAATTTTCTTTTCGACTTTTCCTTTCAATTGAGGACAATTTTTTTAATATTTTGCTTTTTTGGTTTTCAACTTGTCTGAGAGAAAAAAGTTATTTTGCGCGCAATTGTCTCACTTTATTCGCGATAATTTTAATTTCACTAAACTATAGCTATTCTCTGTTTTAGAATAATTTAAACTTTTATCATAACATAATATTGTCGTGGATAAATAATAATCGTACAGTCAGCAAGGTTCCCAATTTTTATCTTACTTAAATTGCTTGCAAGCTACTTCACGACTGTTCGAAATGTTCTCTGCCAGATAGCTATGACGTAATGCGCTTTTTGTCGCGATACTCCAGTTGCTCGTTTTCTCCGCAGCGCGTGCAAACCGAGTGTGAACTGTATTGTTGTGCAGTGTTTCTCAACCTTTTTAAGCTTGCGGAGCGGTAATATTTCAAAATAATCTTGCGGCCCGGTAACCTTTTTTAATGACAAAATTGAAATAAACGCGATAACTTGATAAAAAGAATTTTAATAAGACAAAAGGGAGCATTTAGCATCAGATGAACTTTATTTGATGTAGAATTTGCTGCTGTTTTCTTTATATAATTCATTGTAAAAGGGCTCTATTGAAGTTTTTAAAAGGCAAAGTCAGGGGCGCCATAGAAACGGGGGCGCACAAGGGGGCAAATAGTGTCCTTTGAATTTGCAGTACAAAAGCATTGGGTTCGATTTGTCTTTATACTTATATAAATTCAACCGGAATTAAATTAAAAAAAGTTTTTAAAACAATGAATAGACCACAGCAAAAAAATAGAAAGTTAGCAAGGGCGCGAAATCGAAGAAAAGAGGCATTTTTTTGATTGATAAAGTACTCACAATAAATGTAAAATATAAAAATTTTTCTGTATATGAAAACCGAAAGTACATTAAGTGAACGAACTACCGAACAGGAGATGAGATTTCTTTTTTAGTCTGCAACTAACTTTCCAGGTCATGCATTTGCGTACCTGTTCGAAATACAGTTGAAGAGATTACAGGGAACTTTCACTCACGTAAAATTTATTTGCTTCTCTTAAATTAAAAAGACGCGCAAGAACGCGTCTTCTTGAAAACCGTATCACTTCTGCTTAAAAGATGAGATGGTGATGTTGTAAACCAATGTGCCTCAAAAACCCTGAAATGCAATACATGGTTACGAATATATCTTATATTCTTAACTGCTCCGAACATAACGTCATATAATTCAGGTGACAATTTTTGTGCAGCTAAATTTTCAAGGTAAATTATGCAATGTGTAAGACAGCAAATTTTTTTTGTAACTTTTCTTATTTTTGCGCTTACACCCGAATGACAACCAACCGTGCTGGCAGCTCCGTCAGTACACACCATTGCACATTTATAGCACACACACCAATCTACTTTAAGCCTTGATCTTGCATTTAGTTATTAAGCAAAATCAATAATTATTGTTAATATTCTTTTAGCACTGTTTTACTTCTGAACTGATAGCGCCTCTTTAAAGTATAAAATTGGAATAGATTGTTGCGGACCGGCAGAAAGACTAATGCGGACCAGCGGTTGAGAACCACTGTTGTAGTAGATAGCCGAAATTTGGAGCATTTGCTGCTGTGATGGAGCGTCACGTGACGCCATTCTATATAAGCGAGCGAAGCCAAGTCAACTCAATCTAACCTGATTCCAATGTTGGTTCGAGCGCAGATTTTCAGAGCAGTGGCCCCAGTCGTTATAGTGTATTGATTAATAAGTGTTGGAATTGTTTTGCGCCAGTGCTGTCGAAGATTAATGCTACAGCAATAGAATTATTTTGTGAATCGGACGAATTTAAGTATTAGCGCGGTGGGAGATGATTTTTGCCGATTGTGAGTTTGTGAATTTTTGTAATACATTCTTTCTAGTTAGAGACAGTGGTCTCTATCTGTTTGCGGAGAGGACTTTTCAAACGAATCAATTGAACTTAGTTGAAGCCAGAAGTATAAAAAAAGCTGCAATCTCGTAGTAAACTACTTCTTGAGCCGGAATAAATAAAAAATAGACACACCTTTACTTCAGCGCGGGTATTTGGGTTACCTTGTTCAACTGGTCCACTAAGATTCCAAAGTAAAGTTTGTGACAACAATCATCTTTTGCTAAAGCTCGTTTTGAACAGAAGAGAATTTAACATGGCTGGAAGTGTTTCAAGAGCGATTAAAAAAAAAAATTTTAATTTTCTAATTGTGCGCTTCAAGAAAATGAGCTCGTCAGCTGTTTTCCTGGACTAATTTGATACTGCAATGGAGCGCGACGTTATGATATAATTGTTAGCACCTGTTTTTCTTACGTATATTTAAGTACTTTTTATTGAAAGCAAGCATTTGATCCGAAAATTGAAGTAGTAAGGCGTGCTTCTCGAACCCCGGATTGCCGTTCAATTTGATGGGATAGCCGACAACGGTTGTTGTGTAAAGGTTAAATCAGCATTTTTTAGGAACGAAATTCGAGAAATCCGAAACAGATTCAAAATGAAAACCTTAATCCGAAATATTTTTGGGATTGAAAATGCAAGAAAATTTGACATAGATTCAAAGGGAAGACCTTTTCTTTTTTTTAAAGATCACTACAGTTTGGTGACTAAAATGGAGATTTTTATGCTTGTAATAAAGTTTGTAAAAAAGATTGAGTCGCCAAAGCTCTGGTCTATTTTTGTCTAAGGTTTGATTCGCCAGAATTGAGAAGCACATTAATTAATTGAGAAGCACAGCATTGAGGTATTTCATCTAAAAATTTGCTCTACAGCGTTTTTTTTTAAAGAACAACCACTTGTTTTAGTTGAGTAGCATACAGTAGGTCTACTTGCTTTTATTGCCTTCAAATTAATAGGTTTAATGTAAAATTATATTGTGCATCCATTAAAATTATCACTTTAACTAGTAACACTAAACTTACTCCTTTCCTCTAAACAGCTCATTTTTAGTTCTTTCTTTCCAAAATCCAACAACAATACGATCATTTTTGAGAAGACTCCTCGCTACTTTGTATTAAAAAGTGTTCCAAAGAGAATCAAGGCTTTTTACAATCAAGCAAACAGCAGCGTCAAGTTCATTCTGTCTCTTTGCGATCCGGCGCAAAGAGCTTATTCGGATTTTGTTCACAGAGTACGAAAGGTAAGTTATTTTTTTCTCCTCAAATGCAACAGAGTTTTTTTACGGAGATTTTTTTGTTTTTATTGTTATACTTGAGATTTCATTATCTAAACGGTGAGTTTTACGAAAAAATTTTAAAAAATTGAAAATCTTATTGGTATACGGATATTTTAATTTAAGTTTATTTAACTGCCAACAACTGGCGATTACTTCAAACCGTCGATTGATTGTTGTTGAGCTGTGGCCTTTGCGTTATATTAAGATCATGATATTTGCAACATTTTTACTTACTATAATATCGATGTCTGCTTTACTTTTGTTTTCATATTTTGTCATAGTGTTGCTAAGTGTTTGTTTATCAAAAATTAAATCACTTTTAAACTTTTCAATTCACTTTTTATATTCTATTAAAATTTTTTTAGAAAACAATTTAAAGCACCTAATCAATTTGTAACTATTTTTGTATTATAATTTCGATATTACAATTTACAAAAATTATACTTTATTAAAAAAGTAGCCAAAAAATAAACAGACGCTTTTACTCCAATCTAAGTTAGAATATGTATGTTAACTACGGCTTCCAATTTTTTGATAAAAGTGTGATTTTATTTTATAATAAATGTAAAAACTATATTACATCTTATGCCTGGCAGGGTTTTATATAAGCAGGGCATGCTATGGAGTGGAATGGAATAGAAATTTTCAATATTCCATACCCTTCGAAATCTTCCATTACATTCCATTCCATACTTAAAAATCTTCTATTCCATATTCCATACCTTTTCCACACTTTGCATTATATTTAAAAAATCCTAAACTTCATATCACGTAAATTTTAATAAGTGTTTTTGTAAGTGTAACTCGGGCGTGGGCAAACTTTTTAGCTCAAGAACCGCATTGAAAAGTTGATTTTGTTTGATGCCACACTATAATGATCTCTAAAAAAAGTCTTTACTTTGAATTTGTCCTGATTTTCTTGTATTTGTACCCAAAAAGTAGTGAGTCTGTCTTGAAATTTTTGATTTTTGTCTCTAAAAAGTAGTGATCTCAGAAAGGTTTTTACTTTAACTTTATCCCAATTTTCTTGATTTTCGTATCCGAAAAGTAGTGAATCCATCTCGGAATTTTTGATTTTTGTCTATAAAAAGTAGTGATCTTAAAAAGGTCTTCCTTTTGAATTTGTCCGATTTTCGTGATTTTTGTTCCTAAAAATTAATAATCGCTAAAAAAGGACCTAGAATTTGTTTAAACACAAACAGAAATTAATAATTTTTTAACTTATTTGTTTGAGGTTTTCACGGGCCGCACAAAAAATTGTTACGGTTAACCTATCCCTCATGTAACTTGTCTGAGTGATCAATCTGTAATTTTAGGCGGCAGCGTGGCCGAGTGGTTAGAGTGGCATGCTTATAATCAACATGGTCTCGGTTTAAAACCCACTCGCGCCATTCTATTGTATCCTTGGGAAAAACACTTTACCGCACTTTCCCCTGCTTGGTGGTCTTGGCAAGCAGTTCTAAATTTCAATCATATCTCTATTAAATTACAAGCGGAGAGCAATATCTTGGTATCTCCGAAAGCAGATCGGGGTAATTGCCCACCCTATGTATTAGCGCCTAGGTCGCTTTCCTGAGTCAGGAGGATAATTATAGAGATAAAATAAGTAAAAAAATAAAATAATTTTTATTTTAAATATGTGCATTTAAATGTTGATAATCTGCATCAGTATTTGGTTAGATCTAATAATTTTTTTGTTTTTGTATTGTTGCAGTGCTTTTTATTCATGTTCAACCATTTTCAGACTAAAGGAAGTTTTTAAGTACTGTATAGTGTAGTTTATAAATACATCTTATTTTTTATGGTTACACTGCAAATACTCTAATGTGGCAACCAAGAAGGTTTTTATCTAGCTCTGCATTTTCCGGGAGAGACAGACCGCAAGCGAACAAGGCACTCAGACTTGAGCTTAAAAACTGGCCCTATATTGAAGTTGCAAGCTGTTTAAACGCCACTAAAACATCACTAATCTGGTTGTAACTTCCACTCTTTTTCCTACCCTATTCATTAAAAATTACTTTTTTTTATCATTTGGTGCATCTGATCAAAAACAGTATTATTGACCGCACTTAGTATAAAAAAACTTTAAAATGAGCAAGTATAGAAAATATATGGAAGTATGGAAAATTCTTTCCATTCCATTAATAAAATCTTCTATTCCATTCCATATTTTAAGAATTCCATATGCGATACGAAAATTTACCTTCCATTCCATTTTCCATTCCATTCCATTCCATTTCATAGCATGCCTTGTATACAAGCAGTGGTGAATATTCAAATTCAGATGCGAGTTTTCATCTGAAGCGTAAAAATTTATTTCAACTTTTAATTTTTGCTTCTTTATTTATTTCAACGTAAATAATATTGCTTTTTTTAATTGTTGTGTTCCCTGATGAGCCTCACAGACGAAACAGTCTGTTGGGACTATTTCAATAGAACATGCAGTGGTGGATATTCAAATTCAGAGGCCCGAGGCAAGAATTTCCAAATATTGATGTTCTTAAAAAAGGAAAAAAAGCTTTGATCTCGTCTTTCACTTTTTCTCTCAAAATTATGGTAATCTCTAAAAAAAAAAAAGTCTTTACTTCGATTTCATCTCTGATTTCGCTATTCATCTCCCAAAATCATGGTGATCTTTAAAAAAAAAGTCTTCACCTCGAATCGATCTTCTATTTAATGATCTCTAAAAAATATCTGCTGCGAAATGAAACTATATGTGCTATTTTTAAGGGGGCCGGAGGCAACTGCCTCATTCGCCTCACCCAATATCCACCATTGTATATAAGTATTAGTATTTACATTACCTAATATTAAAAATTAGGTTTATACCTGTATATAAAATACAGAAATAAAACAATGCTTGCAAATCAATATAAACATTTCTAAAGTCCCCCTTACAGGCACTTTAATTACAGAAAACGAGCAATTACCTGTGTTTGCAATAGCAAAAACTAAAAATTGTTTTCAAAAACCTGACAGTTTTCCATAGGTATCGATAAAAAGTTGTTTTTCACAATTTTAGCAAGTTGAAAAACTCAAGTTTTTATCGTAAACTTTAAAAAAACCAAAAAAATTTGTCAAACTATTATCAAAAAATACAGTTAAAATCAGAGAATTTTTTTGCAAATAAGAATCGTTCTGATATTTTTTGAAAGAGCTCAAGAGTCATCAAAAAATTAAAAAATTTTTTGGAGTTTTTATTAAGTTTCAGTAATAATGTTTTTATATGCTCAAAAACAGTGGCTACCAACCAAGGGTCCGTAAAAAAGATTGAGAAGATCCGCGAGTACACTGGAAGTTGGACAGAATTTTTAGAAAATTGTGAAAAATTATATTAGTCATGGTCCGTCTTGAAAAGTTGAGGGCCGCAGGCTTGATAATTTTTTGAAAAGGGACAGTGACTAAACAAGTTTTGAACCCACTGCTCTAAGATTGGCGTTTGTTGAAAATGCCCTTTTTTAGTTTTTGCGCCTACGGCCCCACATTGAAAGTTCAAAGCAACGCCGTATTCCATTGACTTAAAGCATAAGTAAATCTGACATTGTAATAGCAATTGAAATTCTCAATTGCGCTTACGACAGTTCTTACCCTAGTGTTACTTAATCTCTTAAAAAAATTTAATGGCCAAAATACACAAAAAAACTTTTTGCCGTCAAAAGTGCAGATGACAAAAAATATTAATTTAAAAATCTTTTGTTAATTTCTGTCTAACCCGTTACTAGCGCCGCCTATGTCTAAAACAAACCACTGCTACGACAAACAGGAGAAATTAGGATTATTTTGGGCACGGGTTTGCCTCGATAAAGGGCAACCTCGCACACTTCCGGTTAATTTTTTACAATTACGTACCGTATCATTATCATGGAAGATTTTTCATTCATCGTAAATCTTGTTAGAACATGAAATTCAATTGTGAGTCAGAATAATTTTTGATTTTTGAACAAAATTTTAAAACAGGGGTGGGGAAACTTTTCAGATTGAGGGCCGGATTCAAAATTTTATTGTGAAAGAGGGCCGCACTAATATTTCAAATGTGAATTTGTACCTGAAACTTACTCGAAGACAAAATAAATGTCATAGTTTGATTTATAATCAGGGTTGCGGAGTCGAAGTCGGTCGGAGTCGGAGGTTTTAGAAAGGAGTCGGAGTCGGAATATTTTATCCGACTTACATTTTAATTTGTAAGCAAATAGCATTTTTTGTAATGCTATGATCGGGCAGCCGATTTAATTGCTTCCCTTTCTTCAATTCAATTACAGGAAGCAAATGCCAGGTGCATAATCAATTTACTATCCTAAGCAGCCTCTTTCTATAGTACAGTGGTACCTTGACATACGAGTTTAATTCGTTCCGTGACCGAGCTCGTACCTCAATTTGCTCGTACGACAAAGCAAATTTTTCCATTCAAATTAATGTAAATGCCTTTAATTCGTTTCAGCCTCCAAAATGCCCCCCATTTTTTATTTTTGGCGTGTCTTTAAATAAGTACTTCCTCCAACACAAGCGAGTGTTGAACGTCTGTTTTCATCACTTAGGTTTATCAGAACAGAGCAAAGGGCGGCAATAAAGAAGAAACTCACAGAAGCAATTTTGTTTTTACGAGCAAATTATTAAATTAAAATTTTGAAAATTAAAACTTACTCTTCTTGCTCTATTCTTTCAAAAAAATATCAACGAAAAGTTTATAACCAAGGTGAATTTTTCAATAATCTCCTAATATGAATGTTCAGTCGATAAACGACAGGGAGCCTGCATGTTTAATCTCATACAAAATTACAATAATTGAAATATTCATGAGATAGAAACTATAGACCTCCTTATATTTTGTTTACAAAATCCGACAAAATTCATATATTCTTACTATCAATATATAACCATGAATTACTGTGAAAAAGATGGACTCCATGCCATCAAAGTAATGACTTAAGTTTATTTGAGAGCAATAAGGAAGAGCTTATTATTGGTATGGAAATGTCAACATTTTTTCTGGAGTTTATTTATATGCAGTGGATGATTTAGGAAAATTTTGAAATTAGTCGCATTTTATTGTTTTTCTTGTAGTCTATAATTGTGAGTTTTAAAGTTTTAATTCTTTTGCATATGGTTTTATGTTTCTTTTGCTTTTATAAACTTTTGTTTTCAAATTTTCATTGCCAATAAATTCCATAGTTATTACTAGCATTTGTAAAAATTTTTACAATTACTCGTATAAAATTTTCAAATTTACGTTTTAACTTCATTACTCACTAATAAAAACGAAATTAAGCCACCTAAAACACGAAGCACCAGACTCGAGTTTTGCTCTTGTTAAAGCTCGTCAGTGATGCATACCTTATTGAGTTACGAACCGACTAGATGTATCCTAGACGCAGGAGACAACACTCAAAGTCTAGTTCTACACCCAGGGCCTACACATGTCATTAATTGTACGAGTATTAACATTAAGGTTTGTCGTGGGTTCGATTTACCATGGGAAAAATAATAACTGTAAAATAGACTAGAGATAACATCATGATTGTCCATAAAATACTTTCATGTTCAGAAAATGTAATAAGCAATAAGTATAGAATACATATTTAGTTTCCAGTTATGATGCATGCCATTTCGAGTTAGTTTTCTAAATGTGATTTGTATTAATGTTTCGTTCAAACACAGTAAGAATTATAGTTAATGGGTTGTGTATATAATATAATTATATGTATATACGTATTTATCAAAACATAAATACAACAAAAAATCAATTTGTTTGTGGTGAATATTGGGTGAGGCGAATGAGGCACTTGCCTCCGGCCCCCCTCGATTTTAGGGCCCCCCTTGAAAATAGCATATATAGTTTAATTTCGCAGCAGATGTTTTTTTAGAGATCGTTATGAAGTCGGGACGAAAAGTGGGAGGTATTGAAGTCGGGACGAAAAATGGGAGGTATAAGATCGATTCGAGGTGAATACCTTTTTTTTTGGAGATAACCATGATTTTGGGAGATGAATAGCGAAATCAGGGATGAAATCGAAGTAAAGACCTTTTTTTTAGAGATTACCATGATTTTGGGAGAAAAAAGTGAGAAACAAGATCAAAGCTCTTTTTCTTTTTTGGAGAACATCAATTTTTGGAAATCCTTGCCTTGGGCCTCTGAATTTGAATATCCACCACTGCATGTTCTATTGAAATAGTCCCAACAGACTGTTTCGTCTGTGAGGCTCATCAAGGAACACAACAATTAAAAAAAGCAATTTTTTTACGTTGAAATAAATAAAATAAGCAAAAATTAAAAGTTGAAATAAATTTTTACGCTTCAGATGAAAACTCGCATCTTAGAAAAATAACGCTACCAAAAGTTTGGGTTTAAACAATTATTTTACTCAAATTAGTGATTGATTATTGAATAGTTACTTTTGTCACGAGATGTTAAAAGAAAGCATGCTGTAATGTTGCGCATACTCGTAGATGTATTAAACTTGGCCGAGTTGCCGAAAAGATTAAAGCGTACAAAAGTTTGTGGATTATAAGTTAAGAGCATGTGTTATAAAAAAATTCTTTTATATTGTACAAAACATTAGTATGGATCATTCGTTAAAAGAGAGTGTTATAAAAACATTTTTTATATAAAGATTCTTTTATAACACTTTCTTTTAACTAATGATCCATAAACTTTTTTACGCTTTAATCTTTTCGGCAGCTAGCCAAGAATGCATCTATGCGCAACATTACTGCATGCTTTCTTTTAATATCTCGTAACAAAAGTAATTATTTGCACTTACTTTAGTAAAATAATTATTTAAACCGAAACTTTTGGTGGCGTTATTTTTTTAAGATGCGAGTTTTCATCTGAAGCGTAAAAATTTATTTTAACTGTGTCCCCTGATGAGCCTTACAGGTGAAACAGTCTGTTGGGACTATTTTATTAAAATGTTTTTTTTAATATTTGTGTTTTGGTAATCAGGAATAATTGTTCTGACTATTGAAGTCATTGAACACTCTTCTGAAGAGCACCAGCAATTTGCAATCATATATATATGTATTGTATATACATTCATATACATAATTTTTTAAAGTAAATATCTTTTTATGTATATAAAAAACCTGACTTATTTTGTGCAACTGTCAACTCAAAAGGATGATTTTTGGTTAGTTAAATCTAATTTAAGATAAATACTTTGCCCTTACTAGGGAGTCGGAGTCGAAGTCGGCATTTTAGAAACTCTAGGAGTCGGACTCGGATCTTAACTTTCCGACTCCGCAACCCTGTTTATAATATCGTTTATGGGGATGATAACCAAAAAAAATGTTTTCACTCTGATTTACTTCATTGTTCATATTTAATGCTTAGATGCCCGTAATTTGCCCAACACTGAGTTAAAATGTTTCCATTAAAGTGCAAGGTTTATAACTATTTTTGTTGCTATTATTGTTCAGTCAAGTTGCTGCACGTATAGACAAAAGTTATTAGAGTAGAATGAGTTAAAGAAATTTGGGAAAACTCAAACTTGTTGTTATCATTGTTTGTTTTACGAAAAGCAAAAAATTATTATAGAAAGATGAGTAAAGAATCATTCTTAACTCTGCCAATTCTTTAATGAATATTGGAAAAATCTTTAATACAGGGTGTCCATAAAGTCTTTAGACAGTTTAAAAATTTATTGCAAAGGTAGTTGATGAGATATCTTACATACATTTGTTTTAGTATTAATCAGTGTTTATTAAAGTTTTTAGTCAAACTAAAATTTTGTGTTTCCGATTAAATTTTTATGTGTTTAATAAACGTGTTAATAAACCCGTGCAATAATGGCTACTCTTCAAGAGAAGGCATAATTTTTCTAGATGTTCTTGGTCACCCACTTCTAACTGTATCCAACACTGCCTCTGTCTCTATAAATTTCTTGTGCTATCGATTAAATTGAAGGACGTGATGGTGGATTTCTTTCATACTTAGTTCTGTATTTTCGTTGAGTCTGAACATCCGATTTTGTCTCAATAAACTAGGATGCACATTTTGTCTTCTCTTAACGAATAGCCATTTTGCAAGGGTTTATTAACACGTTTATTAAACACATAAAAATTTCATTCTGAAACACAAAATTTTAGTTTGACTAAAAACTTTAATAAACACTGATTAATTATAAAAACACTGATTAGTTATCTCATTAACTGCCTTTGTAATAAATTTTTTAAATTGTCTAAAGACTTTATGGTCACCATGTGTATTCAACCAATTGAAAAAATTACACACACAAAGGTAATGTAACTTCTCAACGAGGCTAAAGACACATTACTGTGCAAAAGTAGAAAGATTTATTTAATTTTGTTAAACAGGTAACCTACTTCGATGTTTACAACCTCATTGCGCTAATTTTTAACTAATAAGACAGTTTCTGATAAAAATTGCCTTGGTAAAGCGCAAACAATAATCAAACCAGCTAGTTTGGAAAAAATATCTAAAACACTAGTTAAAGTAAAGACACAGTTTTGAGGGCCTGGGGAAAATGCAATCAATAATCAAACTAATTTACCATTCAATTTTTTTACATTGAGTAGTTGGGGCTAATTTGGGCAAATATAACTTACACCCAAATAAACTAAAGTAAATTACAGTTTTTTGGAGATTCAAAAATTATTTGGACATAAAAAACGGAAAGGTGATTAACGCTAATCTGAATGCAAGTATCGGTTGCAACTGTGGTAAAATCAGTTTTCAATGGGAATATATTTAACAGAGAATCTTTTGCTATCAAAAAGTCTAAATTATTTGATTTTTGCTATCCATTACGATGGAGATAGATTATTATTAATCTTAGACACTTTCTTGCGCTTTATTTTTAAAGCCTTCACTCTATGAGTCATATAAAGAATATGTAGCTCTAGATGTTCTTAACATCTATTATAGAAATCCCAAGTTAGGCCTGCACAAGTGCAAAAATTAGAACTCCAATGTTCCAAGACTTTACATAAAATTGAATTTATTTCACAGCTTTAGAATAAATTTAAATCAGCGGTTTTCAAAATTGTTGATATCGACCCCCAAGGGTCGATTAGAACTTTCAAGGGGTCAAAAAAAAAGCAAAGGGTCGAATGGGGTTGATGAATGATTAGGGTGTCGATGGATAACGGATAACTTTTACGACTGCAAAAAAGGAAAAGTTTATATTTGCCTAGGTACTAAACTAAAAAAAAACTATATTTATTAACGTAAAGACCTTTTTTTTGTTTTCCATTAGTTTTTCTTCACATTTAAAAGAAAAAAATATTTGCATGACAGTGAAGACCAAACGAAAGTTTATATTTTAACTATACATTACATTAGTTCAGTTTGTGTTCCGGATTACAAGATCAACAGAAAAATTTTTACTCGAATCTGATGTGCACGAAAGTTTGAGATTTACTGGAATAGATAAATTTCCTCATAAAAAAATATATTTACTAGACCTATGCCTCATTGAAAAAAATCTCGGGAATTTCCCCGTGATCTGTCCAAATTTACACAACCATTTGGGCAATTCGGATATTTAGGTAGGGGTTATTGTTGTAGCTAATTTTCAAAATTTGCACATAAAAAGTTCTTAGATTTACTTTCCTTTTTAAGTGAAAGATTTGGCTGTATTTAGTACATTTTTTTTTCTTGCATTTCAAATGATTGCCGGGTAAAAAAAAAGTTATCGCAAGTAATCCCACCTTCCATTACGCAACTCGATAAGTTTGTGAAACAAAGCGGCGGAAGCTTTTTTATGGTTGAGAGGGTTGAGGAGCACTGCTATTGTTGCAGGAAACTGTTATTTTTTACATAAAACCTTTGTCATATTTATTTGTCTTTCCTGACTCACTGGACAAAGCACATTCGTTAAACGTACATCGGTCAGTATTTTCAGTATGATGAATTAGCGGGAAAAAAGCTGAAGGCTGTGTTTAAAAATATATTTTTTAAATTTGTTTAAAGTTAATCAACTATTTTTGATTTTTAATATTTTACCAGTGTTCTTACATTGCAGAATTTATCATACAACTCATTTGATCAGTACATTGATGAGGAGCTTCCAAAGCTAAAAATCTTTTTATCTCAAAACAGTTTAGAATGGCTCAAAAACATCAGCGATAAAGATTACGAGAGCTTTTTTAAAAACAATTGGAAGTTTCTTCTTCGGGGAATATACTCGTTTCACTTTAGTAGATGGATCAAACTTTTTCCGCGGGAAAGTTTCTTGATTATTGACGGCGACTTGCTGATCACTCAACCATGGGTGGTAATGGAGAAAGTGCAAGCGTTCGCTAATTTACCAATCTTACTCAAACGTGAACATTTTGTAATTAATAATGAAACCGGATTTTATTGTTTGAAATCATTACGTAACGAAGGAGAAATTATCTGTATGGGAAAAAACAAAGGAACAACAAGACATTTTAATAGCGATTTAACTTTTGTTCAATCAAAAATGTCGGAAAAATCGAAGAAAGCTTTGCGAGATTTTTACCGACCATATGATAATGAATTGAAAAAATTACTTTCAAGAAAGCTTGAATGGATGAAAGTTTTTGATTAACGTTTTTTTATTTATTGCACGGCTACGTTTTTTCATATGTTGAAGCAACGAGATTACAATTAAAACAATGTGCTGAAGTTTCAAAAACTAAAAGTGTTTTTTAAGACGAAATTTCTTTTTCTTTGCTGAGTTATTAATTAATTTCAATTCCTTCAATCATATTTTAATGAAGCAAAAATAATTTCGAAAAAAATTTTCAAGTCTATGGGAACTTACAAGACGTTTTTTTCTAGAAATAATAATGGCGTTAAAATTTATTAGTTCTGGTAGAATCAGAGGCAAGTTAAACTTTAACAAATGCCAGAAGATATAATATACGTATATTTTAAAGAAAAACTTTGCACGACGTTTCGTCCGTTACACCGGGCGGACTTCTTACGGTTAAAGCAAACACAATGCACAATGTATTTAAAAGCAAAAAACAAAACTAATGAACGCAATGGTTAGAGGCGAACCATACACAACAATTTAACAATAACAACTTCGGGAAACAGTAGCAAAACTAACCGGTTGAAAACCCACAAGATTTTTACATCACTTTATATTTTCGGAAAAACATTTCAATCTTTATCGTTTATTGAATTTTTTTGTACTATTGATATATAATGATTCTAAAAATTTTTGTTTGTCATAATCAGTATTAGTTTAATATTTTAAAATTCACAAGATCAATTCTATGTTCACATTTAAAACAATGTTTAACCAATGCAGATTTTTATTTAATTCATCTTCTTTCAATTTAGCCAAATTAATAGGTTTCAAATCACGTTTATGAAATTAACATTCATATTAGGAGATTATTGAAAAATTCACCTTGGTTCTAAACTTTTCGTTGATATTTTTTTGAAAGAATAGAGCAAGAAGAGTAAGTTTTAATTTTCAAAATTTTAATTTAATAATTTTAATTTAATAATTCCCAAATCACGTTTATGCTCACAAGCGAGTGTGACACTGCCCGTTTCACCAATATATACACTAAAACAGCGTTTCTTAAACCTTTTTTTTTGCGACCCAAAATCGCTAAAAACACCGATCTACAAATATGACTGCAACCCAGCGGTGGATATTTAAATTCAGGGGCCCGAGGCAAGGATTTCCAAAAATTGATGTTCTGTTAAAAAGAAAAATAGCTTTGATTGATCTCGTCTTTCAGTCTTTTCTTCCAAAATCACATCGTGATCATCTCTAAAAAAAAAAAGGTCTTCATCTTGAATCTGACTCTGATTTCTTGATTTTCATTTTAAAATCGTAATGTTCTCTTAAGAAAGGATATTCACTTTTCAAATCTTGTACGCGCAAATCTTTCTCTTTTACGTGCGGTAAATTACAAGCTCTCGCGACCCATTCCGCGCAGTCTTGGCAACTCACATTTGGGTCGCGACTCATCCGCATAGTCTTAGCGATCCGTGGTTTGAGAAACGCTGCACTAGAACAATCTTTACAAAGAATTTTATAAATTGCACCACGCTTATATATTGCATCCACAGAATTTTTTAGTTTAGGTAAAATATTTCCAATTGTTCTATAGGGGTAAGTATACACGCCAATATTAAATTTTCTTAAAATTCTAGGCATTTCATCGGTAAGACCCTCAATATATGGTAAACCAACAAACCAACATAATTATATTTCTCTTTACTTATGCGATCGTTTTTATTCACGTTTTCATGCTTAATTTCTTTTTTAATTTTATTTAATAACTAATCTGGATAATCATTATCACGTAAAGCATTACAAACAAATCTAAATCATTGGCCTTTACAATATTTTGTAACCAATTTAGAAGTAGCCCGTAAAAATAGTATTTTAACCAAACCAACTTTTTGAGAGAAAATAGGACACGAATTAAATTTAAACATCTAGTAGTATGCGTAGGGTTTCTACAGCCTTTTGCAGTTAATTGACCATTTTTACGAATACGTCTAAAAACGGAATAGCATTCTCAACTTACTATTCAACCGTAAATGTAATACTATCCTCAATATTATTTATAAATTTATGAAAAGATGCCACCTCGGTTTTTTTTAGAACAACGAAATTATAATTATAATAACATAGATTATAATCAATGTAACGCAGCCAATTGGGAGTTGGGGACGCAAAATCTTTTAACAATTTATTTTCAGTAGATTCCATAACCAGATTGGCCACCATAACGGAAATAGGAGAACCCGTCGCAACACGAAAAATTTGACAATTAAATGTTTTGCGGAAACATAAATAAGTGTCGTCTAAACATAAATCCAAAGCATTCATAATTTCATTGATATTTAGTTCATACAAATATCTAATTTCTAATTCACTGTCGCATTTTAGACTATAAAAAAAACTGATTTACGGTAGCTACATGTACCGCAATTTTGATGAATAAAGATACAACATCGAAAGAAAGCATAAAATCGTTATCATTAATTTTAAAGTTAGATATTCTATCGACCAATTCGAATGAATTGTTTATTGATAAATTATTAGAATTTAATAAAGGTGTCAATCTTTTAGCCACAAATTTAGAAAGATTATATAAAGGTCAATTAATGAACAAAACAATTGGTCGTAGAAGCCAATCTGGTATATAAATCTTTGGTGACCCATAAAAGCGTGGCGCAATAGCATTAGTGCTTCGTAAATAAAAATATTCTTTTTGAGATAAACGATCGATTTAGTATAATTCAAAAATAAATTTGTTGAATTTACATTCAATATTTTTTGTTAATTAATTTTTCAGTATAACATAAGTATCTTTATCATATAACAATTTAAAAATTTTTTCTTCGTACTTTTCTTTTTATCAATAATAACTGTACAGTTACCTTTATCTGCTTTTGTAATCACAATGTTTTCGCCATCTTGTAAATTCTTCAATGCTTTTTTCTCTTTAAAGCAGCGGTTCCCAAACTGTGCGCCGCGAGACTTTGTCAGGGGCGCCGAGAAAGCATGCGAAAGTTGTTGTACTTACTGCTTTTCTCACAATAATTGCGGTGTGAAAGTTGTTAGCAGCAACGTTCCCTCTAAGAGCTTCTTTAGTGTGCGCGGAATAAAAGCCGTGTGAGCAGTCCCCCCTCGAAAACAGCACATGCAGTTTTGAATCCGTTGCAGATGTTTTTTCAGAGAACAATCCTGATTGAGGACCTTATTTTTTTTTACAGAACACCCTGATTTTGGGAGAGAAATAGGGAAATCAGAGATGAAATCGAAGTGAAAACCTTTTTTTTTAGAGGACACCATGAGTTTCGGAGAAAAAAAGGTTGCTTAAAGAAGTAATTGAACTGAATACCTTTTCTTCATTACGGCGCCGCGAGTATTGTTAAGTTTTCAAAGGGCGCCGTGAAAAAAAGTTTGGGAACCGCTGCTTTAAAGGATAAATTTGGAATACTTCTATTCTTCTTGTTTAATACAGCCACAACTTTGCTTCTTATTATAGAAGCTATATTATCCGGTAATTTTTTTATTCCTTTCTCAATATTAGCTAATATATTAATTCGAGAAATACAACTCTGTGAGACCGAAATATTCAAACCTAATAATCGCACTTTTCTTTCATCTTTCTATAAATTTTTATTAGAAAGATTAACAACCCAATTATCTTTGTTTGTTTTGTTCCCATTGATCGTTTTTTTATTTGATTCTACCAGAAGAACTAATAAATTTTAAACTAACTTAAATCCCTGGTTACAATGTTTACATCAATAATGGATTTGTTGGTGATGTAATAATGCCATTTTTTGTCAGTTACACAAAAGCAACAAAATATAAATCTGCATGACAAAGATCGAGATGAAGAACAATACAAGTATTTAAAGCCTTTATCGTCAGTTTATAAATACTCGTATGTTCCCAAGCACAGTATTTTCTTGCTTGTGAACATATTACACTGTTTATAAACATAGTACTATGTACATCTTGTGAAAAATGTTTGTGAACATATTCATAAAGTGGCAGTAAAGCAGGAGCGTCCAATCCGCAGCCCGCGGGCCACTAGTGTCCCGCGCACGTTGACGCCTGACGGATAAATTTTCAATAATAAAAAATTACTAGCTATTAATGTGCAATCATTGCGTTTATCAAGCTGTATATAAAGGCTACCACAGACTAATATGGCTACTTTGCATAATACAGAAAGTTTTGTTTGATATTATTTGTACAGTTACGTTACAAAAAGGATGTGATCATGATGAGTACGACACGCTCAGACTGTCATAATGCTAACTGATCTGCGTGCAAAAAGTAAAGCTATTCGTTTACTATCTATCTTCAGTTTACTATCTTTTTTAATCAAATAACATGATTATTCCTTAGTTAGGACTAGGCCGGTGATTGGTTGAAAGCATTACTACAACTTTAATTAGATATGTAAGGAGGTTCTTTGTTGCTGTTGATTGAGTTGTTTAGCGTAGTTTGAGTACCTAATGTAGTGCTTTTTAGATAGGTAGACATGCCCTGATAACGAGTTAAGTATTTTTGATTTTAACAGATCTATAATTTTTGCATTCATTTAAATTTAAATTAAAATTTAACTTTAAAGTATGGCGAGTAAGAAACGAAAAATCGTTGATTGTGGCCGAATATTTCAAGACAGATGGACAGAAGAATATTTTTTTTTTGCAAGTCAATAACAAGCCCACATGCTTAATATGCAATAAAACAGTATTGGAGTTCAAAGAATGTAACATTAAACGGCATTATGTCACCAATCACCCACCAAAGTATGACAAATTTAAAGATCAATTTAGAAGAGACAAGATCACAGAATTAAAAAAGGTGCTTGTTAGACAACAGTCTGTTTTCACTAGTCTTTCCTTTTACCACGAATCAGTTGTAGCAGCTAATTATGCGTAGCAAAAGTGATCCCAAAAAGATCCAAACCATTTTCGGACGGAGAATTTGTGAAAGATTGTTTTCTTCGCGTTGCAGATTTCATGTGTTCCGAGAAGAAAGAACTATTCAAAAAAATGAGTCTTTCGGGGCAGACTATTGCACGTCGTACTGAAAACTTAGCAGTTTCCGTATTGGAGAGTCTGGTACCAAAAGCTGGAGATTTTGCATTTTATTTATTAGCCCTTGACGAAAGCATGAACATTAAAGACACTGTTCAGGTGGCCATTTTTGTGCGTGGAGTTGATAAAAGTTTCGGGGTTACTGAAGAACTAGCTTCCGTAGTCCCACTTAAAGGCACAACCAAAGGTAGTGATATATTGGAAGCTGTAATGGCAACACTGAACCGTTAGCAATTAAATTTAAACAACATGTCAAACACAACTACAGATGGAGCCCCTTCTATGTGTGGGAGTCGACAAGGATTAGTCATGCTATTTGCAAAATGAGGAAAGTAAAGCCGGAAATAATTCTGTGATGCAATTTCATTGTGTAATTCATCAAGAAAATCTTTGTGCTAAATCGTTGAAAATGGGTAATGTAATGTCCGTTGTTACAAAAGCAGTTAATTTCATCCGTTCTAAAGGTTTGCGTCATAGGCAATTTCAAAATTTACTACGCAGCTCGGAAACAGATTTAGAAGAAATACCATATTACTGCGAAGTACTTTGGCTTAGAGGTGGTAAAATGTTAGAGTGATTTTTTAAGCTTAAAGATGAAGTACAACTATTTATGGCAGATAAAGGTAAACCTATTTTTGAATTTGATGATGCAAAGTGGATATGCGACCTCGCTTTTCTTGTTCATATAACTTCACATTTAAACGAACTTAATTCTCGTCTTCAAAGAAAGGAACAACTAATTAATTGCATGTTTGATCATGTCAAGGCTTTTCTGGTGAAATTATCTCTTTCGAAAACCAGATAAACAACAATAACTTTGCTTAAGAATTTACAGAGATTTCAAGACTTCAAAAAAGATACGTCAAGTTTTGAAATTTTTTCATGTCCTTTTTCGGTCAAGCCAAATGATGAGCCCGAAAATCTTCAAATGGAATTGGTTGACTTTCAGTGTGATTCTAGCTTAAAAGACAAATTTAACAATAGTTGATTCGTCGTCGTCGTCATCGTCGTCGTTTGAATGGGTATTGGGTATCCACCCATTCCGATGTTCAGTGTGGGTCTGCTAATCGGCAAACGTCCTTTTCAGGACGGGGCAATGTTAAGATAAAACTCCCCTTTTCAGGGCACATTGCCAACAAGTTCCGAAGACCCACTATTCTTCAGCTGAACATCGAAGGGCTCACTGCAAGCAAGATGAATGTTCTTCATCATCTCGCTATGCAGTCTGAGGCACTCGTCATCCTACTGCAGGAGACCCACTGCACTGATGCAGAGAAGTTGGTACTACCAAACTACAAACTAGCTGGGTCTTCTTTAAGCAGGAAGCATGGCCTTGCCACGTTTGTTTACGAGCGACTGAGATACACGCTTTTGGACCAATCTCCACGGACATCGGAGATCGAGTGGTTGTGTGTGGACGTTGATGGCTATAAAATAGTCAACGTCTACAAACCACCGCCAACGCGATTGCGAACCCTGGATCTCCCAGTGTTTCCTCACCCCTGTCTGTACGCTGGCGATTTTAACTGTCGTCATGCTGACTGGGGTTACGATGACAACAGTCCGGACGGTGAGTGCTTGGCTGGCTGGGCAAGTGTTAATTGTCTTGCCCTCCTATATAATGCCAAGGATGCTGCCAGTTTTAATTCCGGCCGCTGGAACACTGGTACCAATCCAGACCTAGCTTTCGCTAGCGTAGGTCCAAACAGTCGCTTACCGGATAGACGTGTCCTTGACAAGTTCCCCAGGTCATAACATCGACCTTCGCTTATTACATCACCAAGGTTTGCTATGGCAGTGCCAAGCATGCCTGTTAAGCGATGGAGCTTCCGCAAGGCCAAATGGAGTCACTACATCGCTTTGACGAATAAATTCGCAAAGACTTTGTTGCTGCCTGATACACTTGATGTGGATGCGGCTTACCAGGACTTTTGTAACACCATTAAGAAAGCAGCCAAAAAGACTATGCCACGCGGGTATCAAAATAACTATATTCCGTGTTGGGATGCAGAGTGTGAATCCCTCTATAAAAACTTTCTGCAGTCTCCTCAGGGAGACGACTCAAGTTTGGCTGCTACAGCCCTGCTTGCCAAGCTTGACAGAAAGCGGAGGGATCTATGGTCCGAAGCAGTTTGGAGCATTGACTTCTCACACTCTAGTCGAAAAGCGTGGAGTATTTTGAACAACCTTACTGGTAGGTCACGACACTCTCCTCGTCACTGTCCCGTTTAAGCCGATGCTATTGCATCTCAGCTGGTTAGAAATGGTAATATACGAGGCTGTTGACCGCAAGTCATCTCGACTTGTCTCTCAAGAAGTGTCTGACCTTTGGAGGGCCACAACACCAGACGCAGTAAATATCTCTGATAATTTCTCACAGAGAGAATTTGCTGCTGCCCTTCAACATTTAAAACCTGGTAAAGCTCCGGGACCTGATTCCATCTGCCCCGAGCTTATACTCCATGCCGGAGCTGCTTTGAAGTCCTGGTTACGTGACTTCATTTCTTCCTGTTTGCGCCGACTCAAAATTTCCAAGATCTGGAGAAGAGCGCTTGTGGTCGCGATCCCCAAACCAGGAAAGCCCGTGGGGGACCCAAAGAGCTATCGACCAATATCTCTGCTCTGTGTCCCCTACAAGATCCTCGAGAGGCTTATCTACGCCTGCGTTGAACCATTAATCGATCCACTGCTCCCTAAAGAGCAGGCTGGGTTCCGACGCGGGAAGTCAACCGTAGGTCAAGTTGTTCTGCTAACCCAGAACATCGAGGATTCTTTCGAGGCTAAAAAGAAGGCCGGTGCCGTATTTATCGATCTGACAGCTGCTTATGACACTGTCTGGCACCGTGGCCTTACCTGCAAGCTGCTGAGACTACTTCCGGATAAGCACATGTTCAAAATGATCATGGAGCTTGTCCGAAATCGAAGTTTCACCCTTACCACCGGTGACAGCAAGCAAAGCAGGCTACGCCGTCTTAAAAACGGCGTTCCTCAGGGATCGGTCTTGGCTCCCCTCCTATTTAACATCTATACGTACGATCTTCCTTCCATGATTTCCAGAAAGTTTGATTATGCTGATGATCTAGCATTGTTGCATTCTTCTGGAAACTGGAAGGACTTGGAGGGGACTTTAAGCCAAGACATGTCCACATTGTCAGCGTATCTCCAGACTTGGAGGTTGAAGCTCAGTCACACTAAGACGGTGGCGACAGCCTTTCACTTAAACAACCGAGAGGCCAAGCGTGAGATAAAGGTCTACAACAATGATAGACTTTTACCGTTCTGTCCAACCCCTACTTATCTTGGGGTAAAACTGTACAGATCGCTCACGTTTCGTCACCATTTAGTGGCATTGCGCAAAAAACTATCTTCGCGCGTCACACTGCTGAGGCGACTCGTGTGCTCGGGATGGGGTGCTGGTGCTAAAACACTACGCATAGCCACCTTGTCTCTAGTCTACTCAACAGCTGAGTACTGTGCGCCAGTTTGGTGTCGCAGTGCTCACACTCGCCTCATTGACAGTGTCTTGAATGACGCCTTGCGCATAGTTACTGGATGCCTGCGTCCCACTCCAACGGACCACCTACCTATACTCTCAGGCATCCAGCCAGCTGAGCTTCGCCGAATGGGAGCGACACTCTCCTTGGCTTACCGTGGATCTATGGACCCCGATCATATTTTGTATGGTCTGTTAAGTGGGTCCTCAGATACTTGCCAAGTGAGACTAAGATCCAGACGCCCGTTTGTGCCAGCTGCGCGGAATCTTTTGGACAACCTTGCCAGACTTGGCATCCGCGCTTCTGAATGGACAAATTTTAAATGGAAAACGGAGTACTGTGAAGGTGCTTCCAGGCTCCATGCTTTTGTGCCCGAGACCGGTGCCAGGCCTGTTGGGATGGGCTTACCCCGAGCAGCTTGGGTTAAGCTCAACCGCCTGCGGACTGGTGTTGGGCGATTCCATTCGTCCATGCACAAATGGGGTCTCGCTCTCTCACCGAATTGCGAGTGTGGCGCTTTTGAGCAAACCGCAGACCATGTACTAACAGCGTGCTTTATACATCGGGCACCACATAGAGCACGAGGTCTGACGGTTTTGGATGACGAAACTCGATGCTGGCTTAATGACATCACTGCCAGCATCTGATCCAGGCAATGCAGCAGTCTGGGGTAGTAAAAGGATAAACCCTCGGCCCCAGTCCTTTTTGTGTCTGACCTGGAGTGGATACCTCTTTAAACGACGACGAATAGTTGATTAATAGATTTTTACAAAAACTATGTCTCACAATCGAAATACCCTGGCATTTGCAAGCATGCGATGTTTATAATTTTGTTATTTGGAAGCACATATTTGTGTGAGCAAGCTTTCTCCATTATGAAATGTACCAAATCTTCCGAGAGATCACTCTTCTCTGACAGTCACTTGGAGGATTCTTTGTGTGTTGCTACTACAACATTTGAGCCGAATATTCTGAGACTTGTTCGCAATTAGCAATGCCAACTATCGCATTAATATTTGAATTGTATTGCAAATTAATCGTAATTTTGTTTGCTTTTTATAACGTTTGGCTATGGCACTTTACTAAATTTTGGCCCGCGAGAATTTTTTAAAAGTGAAAGTGGCCTGTCACTCAAAAATGTTGGACGCCTATGCACTAAAGGCTTCAAATACTCCAATTTTGGCCCGCGGGAATTTTTTTAAAAGTCAAAGTGGGCTGTCACTTAAAAAGGTTGGACGCCTATGCACTAAAGGCTTCAAATACTCAAGTTATTTTTTATCTCGATCTCTGTCATTCAGATTTATATTCCGTTGCTTTTCTGGTGACCGACGAACAGCGGGATTATTACATCACAAAACGCCATTATTATTTCTAGAAAAAACGTCTTGCGAGTTCCGATAAAAACTTGCGGTTGACTTAGAAAAACTATTAACTTTTTTTATTTTATTTAAACTTAATTGTTATTCCACATGCAGTTGTTATAAATACATTTATATTATTACTTCATTTCTAAAAATAATATTGATATGTTGAATCCACAACAAGTCGGTATAATCTTAAATCGAAACCCATCCAAAATTGGAATGCTGACCCCTGAAAACTAGGTGATTACAAACAATTTGAATGAACTTTCCAAACAAATGAAGAGCTTTATTTGATTTTTACCTACTTTTTCTGGCCCCAATTCCAGATTTGAGAAGCTAACTTTGGCAGAAAACCGACTGAAGAACAAAAAGTTTCTATTTGTTGAGAACGGTACATCTTGGCTGCAAAGACCTTCTTTTTAGTCTTCGCTTACAGTGAAGTAAGGATTAGCTGAGAGTGTTTTTTTAAATCTAAAAAGTTAGTTTTTTCTTCCTAGCCTCTTTTCGAGGGCCCCTAGAAAAGTGGAAGCCGATACGGCGCTATTGGAGAGCGGTTACGTCGGCCTTGAACCCGTCTTTTACTTATTCTTAATCATACTGGAAAAGAAAACAAAACTTTTGATAGAAACTACGTGACATACGTACCGGTAAGTGTATAAAAGCAAATCTAATAGTTTTGGTTATGCCCTGGGGTGGGACAGAAGAATGTTGAGGGTTTGTGTGAGAGAAGACGAAACCAAAAAAAGTAGGAAACTTATTTCATAACTACGAGTTTTGAGTTCGATATAAAAATGTTCTTAAATCTTCCAAGCAACTACAAGATAATAAAGCTATAGTTTTCTGAGTACATCAATTTTTTGGCTACGCCTTTCTTAGGCGATTTGGTAAAACGCCGCATTTGGAAATAGGATTAACAACAAACTTTACAGCACCAAACGCAAATTTTGTTTGGTTTCCAAAAACAAAATGAGGCAAAAAAAGATCTTTTCTTTAATTGATGGCAAAATGTAAATCTTTTTTCTTCAAAGTGAAGTAAAAGTCCGAAAATCCTTGTTTAAAATCAAGTAAAAAAATCATTTTTTAAGCTGGATTATTTCTGGACACATAATTGTTTTAAAATTGATAGACAAGATCCATAAATAAAAATATCTAATTTAAAACGACATCTCCTTAAATAGGAGTGAGTGCAGGTCACGAACCATTAGTCTGCACTAAAAATCTGAGACGCAACTTGTTTAATGCGGTCAAAGAAACAAGTAGCGCATTGAAATGATTTTTTTCTCCGTGTGACATGCGAAGCATAGAGTTACAGAAAAAGTAAATTTATCCAGAGTTATGATTAGAATTGTGGAGTCGGAAGAATTATTTGGAATTACGATTTCGACTCCGATTCTACCGATTCAAAATTATACGACTTCGATTCCGACTTTAACTCCAATTGTTTAAAATGTTACCGCTCCAAGTTCGACTTTAGAGCATTTGAAAAAACATCTTTTATTCTACCCTGAACCACGCGACTGCGCCGACTCCGACTCCAACTCCACAAGCCTGGTTTTGAGAAACGTTGACGCACATGAAAAGTAGGAGCAAAATAAAGTAGGTGTGTGAAGTTAAATAAGTTATGTGGGTGATTGTAAAGGAAAGAAATAGGAAAAAGAATGGGTAAATGCTAATTTGCTGAAAGATGAAACGAGAAGTCAGAGGTGAGATGGTCTGACAAAAGAGAAAAGGTAACGATTAAACTAAGAGAATGTTTGCTGTAGGTGATTATGCAGTAGGCAGTTGGTTAAAAAAAAGAGCAAAAATGCCTGTAAAGAGCGCGAGAATATTGTAGCGTGGTTCGTTTGGCACACAAATAAAACCTTGCCTTTTTTTATTGCAAGAAGCGCAATTTTGATTAAACAGACGAAATAACATTTAAACTTCAGAACAAGAATTCAGGCAGAGTCTTCGCCAAATAACATTGAAAGGATGAGTCTCAAGTTAATTCGCTTCGATCAGGACACTTTAATCTCTGTTTGTCTCTCTGTCAGTCTGCTCGGCGATTAGGTCCAGCACGTCGAAGTGATGTTATTGATTTTTTATTATGACGCCTGACGTTTTTCACAAACGAAAACCACGAGGCATTAGTTCACATAATCAGACTACATCCTGTTTGCAGGTGAGGTGGAAATAACTAAACAAAGAGCGGTAAGGGCCTTGATGACGCAATCAGCCAACAGTCATTTTGGGAGGAGCAATGGAAAGGCGATACAAAAACAAAATTTATAGCATGAAGGTTGCCATGGCAGTGGATAAAAGCTGTGCAGCGAGCGGATGAACGTCGCAAGTTGAGTCTGCAACAATGCGAAATACATGTACAGTGTCCGAAAATACACTTGTGAGAGCTTTGCAACTCTGCCATTAGAGCAAATGCATGCACAAAAAACGAAAACTATTTTTCGTGCATACATTTGCCTTGATTTTACTGTTGAAACAGAGCTTCTGACTTTATACCGGATCGGTCAAGGCCTGGGAAAACAAGACCGTTACAAATGATTGGGCACCAAGGGTCACTGGTGGACATGCTACTTGGATGGCAAGATGAGGTAAAAAGCAGTGGAGAGAAGGAAGGAGAAAAATGAAGAGAGGAAGAAAGCTAAGAAGATCACGCTGAGGGTTGCTACATGAAATGTTGGAACCATGACCGGTAAAGGAAGAGAAGTGGCGGATCATATGGAGCGAAGAGGGTTGGACATACTGTGTGTGCAGGAAACTCGCTGGAAGGGGGAGAGAGCAAGATGCATAGGTGGAGGATATAAAATGTGGTACTGTGGAAGTGGAAACAAAAAGAATGGTGTAGGAATCATATTAAAAAAGGAGCATGTGGACAGGGTAGTGGAATTGTGGAGGGTAACAGACAGGATAATATGCTTGAAGATGGAGCTTGATGATGTTATGTTGAATGTTATGAGTGCGTATGCGCCACAGCTGGGGTGCATACGTGAAAAAAAGGAAACATTTTGGCTGGACCTAGATGTCAAGTCACCAACTAAATTACTTGCGACCAGTCGAGACTGCTGGGATTTTATTCGGATAATATACTAGTATTAGTAACGAAACAAACGAATTATTAATAACAATAACAACAATTATTACGAGGTAAAAAAATTGTGAAATGAAATGAAATTTCCGAAGAATATTTTCCGGCACGACTGCTCGCTACAACCTTGACTCTATAAAAGGCGGGAAAAAGGCAAAGGCGAGACAAAGAATGTCTTAACTTCGCAAGCACATGGAAAACTGAAAACTTCGGAATAATTCAATAGGAGCGAATCTAACATACCCACCCCAAAAAACGATTATTACCGAATAACGTTTTTACCAATTACATACACCATACGAGATTTTGATTATGAAGTCATTACGAATATAATTGTAGCGATCTCTATAAAACTCAAAGTCCAAAACTAATCAAATCATCAGTAAAATATAAAATATATACAACACAGTCATTATCATAAAGGTATGATTACTGTTTATCATTTTGAGCCTGGCAGCCTTCAAGTAAACACGGTTTTCGTATGTCTCGGAGGAAAGTTTTTCCGTCGCTTGTTCGCACCGTTACCCGTATCCGGCAACACATCCACAACTACAGCCTTCGGCCAGCAGCCGCGGCTACATTGATCATTCTTCATGAGAACTAAATCCCCACATTTCAGGTTTTCGAAGGTGCCAAACCACTTTGATCGTGGTTGCAACAATGGCAAATATTCTTTAAGCCACCTTCTCCAAAATTCGTCAGCAAGGAATTGAGACCTTTTCCATGATCTTTTGTAACCATCAGCTCTAACAAACACACCAGGGGGAAATGAATCGTCCACAGAACCAGTTAAAATCATGCCCGGAGTTAACGCTGCGAATTCATCCGAAGAGGAAGGCAAATCCGTGATAGGTCTGTTGTTGAGAATATGCTCAATCTCTGTAAGCAACGTCAGCAAGTCAAACTTATCAAGGATTGCTTCTCCTACGACAGAGCGAAGAATTTTACGGACGATCCGAAAAAAGGCTTCGTAAAAACCACCTTGGTGGGATGCCAACGGCGGGTTAAAGCGCCATTCTATCTCCTTCTTAGCTAAAGCATTTCGAAAATGATGGGAGTTCCACAGCCTTATTCCTTCATTAATTTCCTTGTTGGCCATCAAAAAATTTCCACCATTATCACTATACATCACCTTCGGTTTTGTACCGCGCCTATTGCAAAAACGTTGGAAAGCTTGAATGAACGCATTTGTGTCCATTGATTGCACCACTTCAAGATGTACGGCTCTGCTAGAAAGACAGTTGAAAATGCAAACATAACGTTTGCATGAGCTTCTTCCGATTTTCACCATAATTGGGCCCATTAAATCAGGTTGGGAGTCACTCGATGCTCTGGCAATGCACCCATCTGTTGGCTACCTTCTTTAGCTTTCCAAAATCGACAATTCAAGCAGGACTTTAAAGCATACTTAACAGTAGCCCGACCCTTCAATATCCAATAATGCTGTTGCAATGCATTCAACACGTGCAAGCAGCCAAGATGTCCTTCACGAACATGGCAGTCCAGGATTAGCAAATTTGTGACATGATGCTTATCGGGTTACAAAATTGGAAACTTCGCATTTTCAGTAACAACTGCATTTTTTAATCTTCCGCCAACCCGAATTATACCTTTTACTTGACAAGGATTTAATGTTTGAAGCCTTTGCAAGCAAGGATTATCTTTTAGTTGACGTTGAGTGATCGACTGGATGTCACTGAAATCTTCGTAGTTGGGCAATATCTTGAAGCAATCGGAAAATACTTCTTGCTGTGTCATTTGAATTACAGCTAATGTCGCAGTGTTTAGCTCAGGCAAGGTCAGTGACCCAACAGTAGGTTTAGGCAAGGCAGGATTAGCCTTCCATTTCATGAACTGAATGATGCGCAACAACCAAGAAACAGACCGCTGAAGAGGCGTGAAGCCGGAATAACGGTGCAACAGCTGGTGCAAGGGATCAGGAAGTACGACATTAGATGACAATTTCATCTTCTTCACTTCAGGATCTTCCTTGTTATCATGACTAACACGTGACAAGTCAGGTTGCTCAGGCCACTCTCTTTCATCACATTTTAAAAACGGGGGCCCATTAAACCACATGTCAGCAAGATCGACCTTGCTAGGACAAAGACCGCGCGACGCAATATCAGCAGCATTCAAGTTACTTGGCACATAATTCCACTGTTGTGGAGAACTCATAGTATGAATTAATTCAAGGCGATTAGCGACAAAGGATTTGTAACGACTAGAAACATTATGAATATAATGTAAGATGACTTTGGCATCAGTCCAAAACATAACGCGATCAATAGCAAATTCAATTTCTCTACGAACAGCATGTGCAAGTTTTACCGCAATTACGGCAGCAGTTAGTTCTAAGCGAGGCACAGTAACAGTACGCAAGGGCGCAACACGAGATTTTCCTAGTACAAACAAACACTGCACAAATCCATCTGAGTATTGCACGCGAAAATATGCACAAGCGCCGTAACCAGTAATTGAAGCATCCCCAAAAACGTGCAACTGTATCCCTTCTACACACCTCCCAATCAACTTAAAACTTCTCGGGACAGAAACAGTTTCTAAATTTGGAAGAGCACACAGCCACTTATTCCACTCCTTTTCGCCCACCCCAGAAGCCGAAATCAACTCATCCCAGGGCATTTCAGCTCGGCATGCCTGCTGTAAAATTCTTCTTGCTGGAAGCAAAAAGGGTTGAAGCAGCCCAAGAGGGTCATACGTCTGACCAATCATGGACAGTAATCCACGCCGAGTGCAAGGCTTACCTCTAATACTTACTTTGACTTCCAGCTTGTCAGTTTCAGCATTCCAGTAAACACCGAGAGCCTTTTGAGTAGGGAGTTCACGATCACAAGAACCAGCAACGCTAGAAGCAAGATCCTCAGGCGGAATGCATCTTAAGACATCTTTACTATTTGAAAGAAATTTTGTCAAGTGAAAACCGCCATTTTTAAGCAATCGACACAGCTGGTCTAAAAGCTCAACAGCTTCATTAACAGTAGAACAAGATTTACAAAGGTCGTCGACATAAAAGTTTTTTAATACGGTTTCAATCACAAACGGATCTACATTACTTGCATTATCTTCAGCCACTCTTCGCAAGGCAAACGCAGCTGCTGAAGGCGAAGATGTACTGCCGAAAACATGAACATTCATGCGATGATCCACTGGTGCTTTCTCCAGATCGCCATATGGGTACCAAAGAAATCTCAATGCATCTCTATCTTGTTCACTCACGAAAACTTGGTAAAACATTGATTTGATGTCTCCAACAACGGCAATTGGTTCCTGTCTGAAACGTAAACACTCCCACAAGGGAATTAGTTAAATCTGGCCCCTGCAATAAATTGTCATTAAGTGAAGTGCCTTGATATTTAGCACTGCAATCAAATACTATACGAAATTTACTTGATATATACACACAATGATGTGGCACATAACAGGTTTTTCCTGCAGTTGGAATCTCATTGTCTGGAACTACACTCACAAATTTACAATCTAAATATTCTTGCATTTTTTCACAATACTTACTTCGCAAATCACTGTCTTGTAAAAGCTTCTTCTTTATGTTAGTAAGTCGACTTTCAGCCATTGTCCTGTTGTTTGGCAGTATCACATTATTCTTTTTCCATGGCAATGCCAACTTATAATGACCAGATTCTTTCCTCAAAGACTTATTAAAAATGTCCAATGCTCTTTTATCATCAATAGACATTGCAGAAGTTTCAGGCAAATCAATATCTTTAAAATCCTGGTTTAAAACCTCTAGCACCTTTTCAGACACAGTTCTCCTTTCTATTACACAATTGATTTGTACATTTAAATCATCATGGATACTAGATAAATGATTTCCCCACAAGGCCCATCCCAGAGAGGTATGCAAAGCATGTGGTTCATTATGTGCACCATACTGTAGTTCACTCACACAGAATGCATTTTGCACAGTCTGACCAAGAAGAAACTCAACTTTGTTAGAGGCGAGCTGAGGAAACTGTAGATCTTTCAAATGTGCATAACTCTTCAAAATTTTATTGTTTGGAATGCTGGAATTTACATTTATGATGTTCTTCTGAACCAGCACATTTGAGACCTTGAACACATTTGGCTCATCCAAACCCTTAATATGAAAATAAGGTATTTGCTGATTCACTTTGGAAACCCCATTGTTAGTGCAAACTTCTACATTGGTTCTATCCAATTTAGCACCTAATTTCTTAGCAAATTCTAATGTGCATAAACTGGTCTCAGATCCCTCATCCATAAAAGCCCAAGTAACCATGGCTTCACCTGGATCTTCTATTCACACCTTAATTGGCACAACTTTATGTAATTTTTTGTTGCTTGTTGTGGAATCTGAATAAGTGCTGCATGAAACATTAAGGCTACCATTGGAATGGACTGACTACCATTGGAATTTTGTACAACTAAACTTTCTTTGATCTCTTGATGCAATAAGGTGTGATGAAGCTTGTTACAATGAGAGCAATTTTTGTTGAAATAACAAGTGCCAACACCATGGCCTGCTTTTAAGCAGTTAAAACAGAGCCTTTTAGCCTTAACTAAACTGCTTCTTTCTTGTACAGACCATCCCTTAAACTTATCACACTGCCAAAGCTGATGAGACCTCCCACAAGCCAAGCAACACAATTTTCCAACACTTGGCATTGAAGCTGATTCCTTAGCAGCACAGACATTAAAGTTTCCTGAAGAGCTAAGAGTCTTACTAAATTTAAAACTGGTTCCCTTTTTCTTGTTTAAACTTTCATACAAATGTTGACCTAAATAACTATCTGCATCTTTTGCAGCCCTTTCAAGAATTTTTCTTAATTTAGAAAAATCCCCAAGCTCACTATTGTCACTTGATTTGCTTATAAATTCAGTTTTTAATTTATATGTCAGTCTATTAAATAATTTTTCAATGATGTCTGGGCTATTCAACTCTGCCAATTTACCCCAGCTTTTAAATGTGTTTTCACAGCAAAACATTTTGTCGTATAAAGTCATTAACTGCTTGCCATCCCACTCATTCAATTTTTCACCATCCAATAAATCACTTTGCACTCGACACATCAACGTGGTTCTATCACCAAAACGAGAAGCTAGTCGTGATCTTGCCAACTGATAAGCCTCAGTTTTATCTCTAATCCTACTTAATCCAGAAATAACATCCTTGGCTTCACCCTCACATAAGGACTCCAGCTGCAACAACCTGTAACCATCATCAATGGCATATGGAGCAATGTAACGATCAAAATTATCAATAAATTCACAATAATGTAAACAATCACCATCAAAGCAACTAATTGGCATAGACATATGCTGCAAAAATGGCTGTGCAGGACTAAAGCCATGAAATCCAGGTGGTGCTCTAACATTATTTGATGATATAAAGGGGGTTACTCCTGGTACAGGATAAGCCTGTGAAGGATTGTTCACTGGTGGATCAGCTCTGGGCACATGCTGAGAAATTTGGGGTACCACAGAAGGCTTATTATTTGTGACAGACTGCAAGGATTGAGGTGGTAAACCACTAGCAGCAGCACACTCCCGAACTAAAACTGTACCTACTGGTTGCCTAGGAATGTTAAACATCTCATCACCATCCCCAGATTCAGAGCACTCAAAATCAACCAAACTAAGCTGCCCTTTAGCATCATGCAACAGACTGATGCATTCTTTATAAACAAATTCATGAAATTCAAACAGTTGTCCTAGTTTAGCATCATTAGTGCTAGTTAATTCAGACTGCAGCATTGCTAACTCAAGCATTAATCTTTCACATTCATCTGCTAGGTCAACTACTTTAAGTTTCCTTTTAGCACAAGAATTAATATGAACTTTAAGTTTTATGAAATCAATTTTAATTTTATTTGCCATTTTAAACTTGTCATCAGCAAAATCACAGTTTGCTTCATTTCTACTGTCAGCACCATCATCAGTCATTTTAGACTACTAATATGTTTTACAAACTAGGCTAAGAAAATCAAATTTAAATTCTACTTACCGAAGATCTAAACTACACAAATAACTTACTTATCAAAACGATGCTAAAATTTAAACTACTTACCAGCTAATTTATTCTTCGGAAAGAAATGTCAAGTCACCAACTAAATTACTTGCGACCAGTCGAGACTGCTGGGATTTTATTCGGATAATATACTAGTATTAGTAACGAAACAAACGAATTACTAATAACAATAACAACAATTATTATAATAATTGTGATATGAAATGAAATGAAATTTCCGAAGAATATTTTCCGGCACGACTGCTCGCTACAACCTTGACTCTATAAAAGGCGGGAAAAAGGCAAAGGCGAGACAAAGAAATTCTTAACTTCGCGAGCACATGGAAAACTTCGGAGAAACTGGAATAATTCAATAGGAGCGAATCTAACACTAGATGATACAGTTGAAATGATACCAAGGAATGAAAGAATTGTGTGGGAGCAGACCTGAATGGGTACGTAGGAGAAGGGAATAATGGTGATGAAGAATGCATAGGCAGACACGGATTAGGGAAAAGAAATAACGAAGGACAAGCAGTGGTCGATTTTGCTAAGAGAAGGGAACTAGCGATGACTAACAAATATTTGGTAAAGAAACCAGCTCATAGAGTCATCTACAGCAGTGGCGGATGCAGTTCGCAGGTGGATTACATTATGGTGAGAAGACGAAGGATCAAGGAGGTGGTGGTTATAAAAGTTGTTGTCGGTGAAAGTGTAGCAAAACAGCACAGAATAGTGGTCAGTGCGATAATTATCTGAACAAAGTAGAGGAAAGCACCAGAACTAGGGAAGAGAATAAAATGGTGGAAACTAAAAGATTCAAAAGTGAACAATAAATTTAAAATGGAATTGATTGAAAGCGGAATACTTGGTCGACAGGAAGACTGGCAAAGAATTGCTGAGATGATACAGAGCATGCCAGAAGGGAACTGGGTGAAACAATTGGAAAAGTTAGCACGGCACGTAGACGGGAAACGTGGTGGTGGAACCAGGATGTCCAGGAGAAGCTGAAGGATAAGAAAAAAGCTAAAAAGGCATGGGAAAGCATCAGAGATGATGCAAGCAAGTTGGCCTATAAAACGGCAAGAAAGCAAGCTAAGAGAGAAGTGGCAAAGGCAAGAAACAAGGCATATGAGGAACTGTACGAAAAACTGGAAACAAAGGAGGGGGAAAATGACGTGTTCAAAATAGCAAAGCAGAGAAATAGACAAAGCAAGGATGTTCAACAAGTAAAAGTAATCAAGAGTAAAACTGGGGAGATTCTGATGAAAGAAGAGAAAGTGAAACAGAGATGGAAGGAGTACTTTGACAACTTACTCAACCATGAAAACTCTAGAGAAAAAAGAGAAACGAGAACAGAAGGGAGAGAAAGGGACGTGGAAGATATCTCTGGAGAAGAAGCCAGGACTGGGTTGAGGAAGAAAAAGAAGGGAAAGGCTCAAGGACCTGATGTCATACCAGTGGAAGCATGGATTGCTCTTGGAAATAAAGGTGAGGAGTTTTTAGTGAACTTCTTCAACAGACTCTTGCGAGGAGAGAAGATGCCAGATGAATGGAGGAGGAGCGTGCTTGTACCTTTGTACAATGGTAAAGGAGACATTAAGGAATGTAGAAACTACCGGGGGATCAAGTTGATAGGCCACACTATGAAATTGTGGGAGAGGATAATAAAAACAAGGATAAGGAAAGAGGTGACGATCGCTGAGCAACAATTTGGGTTCAAGCCAGGAAGAAGTACCACCGACGCAATCTATGTCTAAGGATACTGTTAGAAAAGTGGACTGAAGGGCAGAAGGCAGTGCACTGTGCCTTTATTGACTTGGAGAAAGCATATGACAGGGTACCCAGTGAGGAACTCTGGGAATGCTTGCGGTTAGTTGAAACATCAGAGTGCTACATAAAGATTATCAAGGATATGTATGACGGAGCGACAACAACTGTGAGAAGTGCAGCAGGGTTGGCTGAAGAATTCAAGGTAGGAGTGTGACTCCACCAAGGTTCAGCACTCAGCCCATTTCTTTTTGCCATCATCATAGACAGGCTGACGGAGGACATCAGGAAGGACGCACAATTGGATATGCTGTTTGCAGATAACATAGTCCTATCTAGACAAAATCATAGGGATCTAGAGGAGGATCTGGAGATTTGGAGAAATACACTGGAGAGAAGAGGCCTGAAAGTGAGCCGGAGCAAGACCGAATATTTGAGGGTTGGGGGTGTGGATGATGGAGAAGAGTTGAAGCTGCAAGGAGAAAAGGTAAAGAGAGCAAAAAATTTCAAATACCTGGGTTCAACAGTTAGTAGCGATGGAAGATGTGAAGAAGAAATAAGGAGAAGGATCTAAGCAGGATGGCTGAGTTGGAGGAAGGTGTCTGGAGTTCTGTGAGACAGGAAGTTATCGGCAAAGGTTAAGGGTAAAATGTACAAGAGTGTTGTTTAGACCAACCATGCTTTATGGAATGAAAACGATGGCAGTGACGGAAAGACATGTGGGAAAAATGGAAGTTGCAGAGTTGAAAATGATGAGATGGGCACTGGGAGTGACAAGAAAGGACAAGATAAGAAACGAATACGTGAGAGGGACCGTGAAATGAAATCAAAGCTGGGAGACAAACTTCAAAATGCAAGGCTACGTTGGTATGGACACGTAAAAAGGAGAGAAGAAGACTACGTGGGGAAAAGGATGATGGAGATGGCGGTGCTAGGCAGAAGGAAAAGAGGAAGGCCAAGGAGAAGGTGATGGATTTAGTGAGAAAAGACATGGACAGGGTTGGAGCTAGGGAAGGAGACGAAGTTGATCGAGCGAAATGGAGAATACTGTCGCGCCTTGGCGACCCCGACTACGGAGAAGCCAAAAGAAGAAGAAGAAGACATTTGCCTTGATTTTGCGTTTGTAACGTAGTATTGCGTAGCGCAAATTGCTTCTTTGGAGGAAATTCGTTTTTTTTTAAATTATCTTCAATAACCTGCATCCGTTCTAAATAATCTAAAGGCATCGTCCTAATTAAACAATCTCAATGTGACCTCGTTTTGGCGGTGATCTCTATAAGGGCATAAAATTAATTTTTTATTGTTAAATTTGTCGTCTGACCCACGTGGCCCAATTCGGGTTTATTACAAATAGAGTGAGATCGCTCTTGTCACACAGTACCAGGATTTTGCTTAGAGAACGGTGACCGTGTTTGCTGAATGGTCAGGTGACCATTGTATTATTTTTTGCTATATTGTGTTAAGTAATGCGTGTGTGAAACCGCAGATAAAAAATAAACTCCTCTCTTTCGTATTTAAGCTACAACTATAATTTTCTGTATCGGGCGTCATAGAGTTACGCATATATAAATAAGGGTAGTCGTAACTTGGAGGGATTTCGCTGACCTTATTTAAACAAGTTTAGCATTTTAAGGACGGTTATAGTTATTGAATTCCGTAAATCATTGGATACGCTAGCATTCTTTCAACGAAGAATGAATTTTAAAAATCTCGAGTCTTTCCTTTATTAACAAGAATTTAGTCTTTATACCTTGTAGAAATCGACTTTTAATGATGGAGGCAAAACATATGTCAAGAATGAGAACTAATGGTGGTGCAAGTTTAAAATTGTGTAATTTTTTTAAATCGGAAAGTTTGCTGTGCATTTTATCTTTAAGTTTGGCAATCAGATCGAAGAAGTGTTATAGTACGTGACGTCATAGCGCACGGCTCTGCTGCCTTCTTCTCTATGGTTTGATAAGTGTGGTTAACCGCGTGATAAACTATCATTCTTACATATAAATTTAATCGTATAACTATCGTGTAACTCCGTGTAAATAAAAGTGCTAACTGCAGATACTAGTGAAACTCATAACATGGCGTCGTCGACAGTCAGCTTATAAATTTGTTTGAAGAAAATAAGCTTACGAACCATTATAGAAGTATACTGCAAGTTAGTGATTGGAGATTGTGCAAAAGTTTGAAGATAACAGAAAAATGGCGAAAAATAAACGAGAGCTGCAAGCAGAATTAGAAGCAGTAAACAAACGTATAGCCGAACTATATCAATCTAATCAAAACGCGAATAGTAATATTAAGAATGATGAACCTCCTTCTTGGTTAAAAACTTTTTTAGAGTTACAGTCTGAAAGTCAGCGACAAATGCAACAAATAATCGAACAAATTTTGCAACAGCAGCTGCCTCAAAGTGCAAACAGCGAGAGAAGCAAATCACGTGAGCAAACGGCTGACATCAACAATTTTAACAACGAGGCAAGGCGAACAAAAGCGGACGCAGAAAAGCCTTCCACACTGCTGGTGGGAATTTCGTTAGCTGAATTTTCAAAATGGTGCAAATCGTACAACGATTATGCTACGGTCTCACTTGCAACAGAGTGGCCATTGAGCAGTCAGTTGGCATTGCTTCGCGGTTTTTTTTCAATGGAAATGCGAAAAGCCGTAGAATACGTACTACTTATCCCGGATGATACGACACTTCAACCAGACGAAGTGTTAGAAAAAATCAGAAATTACACCCGAAGTCAAAGAAATATGGCGTTAGACTGCGTCGCATTTAATAAGAGAAAGCAGGCAACTGGCGAAAATTTCGATTCGTTCTTAATCGCGATTAAAACTTTGGCGAGAGACGCAGACTTGTGCAATGAATGTTTAAATCGTCGTTTAGTCACAAAAATCATGTCGGGAATTTGTGACAAAAAGACTCGAACAAAGCTCCTAGTCATATCCCCATTACCTGATCTTTAGACTGTTACTGATTTATACAGATCGGAAGAGTCAGCAAAACTAGACGACGCACGAATAAGCCTACAATTGAATGAGAGAAGAGCATACCAAAGCAAATTTTATGGAAATTTCTCTAAATCTAATGAGTGCCATAAAAAGCCCTGTACAAAACGTGGTAAAAAGGCCTGCCCACCAAAAGGTCAAACCCACTGTTCCGCAAAGGAGACAGAGTGCTCAATATGTTGCAAAAAAGGTCACTTTTCATCAATGTGCTTTCATAACTACTTAACGAATGTATTACAAAAATCACGACCGACGAAATTTCTATTCCACGCTATACCTTGATTCAATTAACACAAATAATTCTACCTCCGTAGAACACAACTCCAAAACACTGGCGCGAAATAAATTCAACTATCGTCAACCGATACAAAATCTAACGGGCCACGTCCTGCGCCCAAACCGAATTACTTTACTCGATTCGTCTCTCGAGTTGTCTCAAATTATCTCTCTCCCGTCTACTTCGTCTCTCTTTTGTGGTCGTCTCATACGTCTTCGCTTCGCATGCGCATAGATAAAAGTCACGTGCCGACAAATTTTCTCTATATTCGGGACTGAACTCGAATTCCCTAGAGCCAGAACATTCCATTACCATCGAGATAGCAAAGCTTGAACAAAAACGTATTACGTCATCACTCGGGCGAAAACGAGAAAAAAGAGACAAGAAATACATCAAGCAATAAAGAACGAATCGACGTTATATCACATAACAGGAGAGCAGTGCTACACTGGCCACGCGATAATTATTTCGTAATAAAACTTAAATTACTTTTAACGAGAATAAACTACATCGTCATGATTAAAATTATTATGAATGAAGTGTGACAGCTATTTTGAGAGGAAAAGAGTCGGAAGTCACAAAAAAACATTCATTGATCCAATGCTGGAAGACTTATGAGAAAGTACTTAGCAAGAGGAAGCAGCACAACAATTGATCACTGCTATTAAAAGCAACTTTTCAAAAGGAAACAAATATCCATCAGCTCAGCCTTTTAAAAAGCTGAAAGATCAGCTTACTTTTGAAGATTGATTAATTCTCCTTAACAGCCATCCAATTGTGGTGCCCATACAGAAAAGAAAAGCAATACTGACAAAGCTACATGCCTCACATCAAGGCATCGAAAGAACAAAACAAAGAGCGCGTCAAATAGTGTACTGGCCAGGAATCAATAGCGACATACAAAATACCGTTATGACCTGCACGAAATGCCAAGAGCACCATCCAAGCTTGCAACAAGAAACATTATAAAGCGATCCCCTCCCATCAAGACCTTTTGAAGACGCATCTGCAGATTTATTTTAGTATGCCGGTAAGACATACCTGGTTTATGTAGACCATCTGTCGGGATGGATTAAGCTCAGCGAGTTCTCTCACGACCCTAGTTCACATCAGATAATCAGCACCATAAGAACATTTTTTGTGGACACAGGTGTACCAGTACGAATCAGAACTTATGGAGGACCGCAATTCAAATCAAGCAAGTTTCAACAGTTTCTCAAGAAATGGGAAGTAACTTCCACCATAAGTACTCCACATTACCCATAGTCAAACAGACACGCAAAAGCAACAGTGAAGGCTACGAAGCACCTTGCTGCTAAAAATGCTGAGTATGAAAATCTCGACTGTGATGAATTTAACAGCGACCTAATCAAATGGGTCAACACACCCAAGGCCCACGAATTATTACCAGCCGAAATTTTATATGGCACTCTGCTACGTTCAATCGTCCCAGCTAAACTGAAATATTTGAAGGAAGATTGGCCCAACAAATTCGACAAGCGGGACGCAGCTTTATCAAATATACAAGTGGCTGCAGAAACTGAATACAATAAACAAGCAAAACACCATAACCCACTAAAAATCGGACAACATGTTTGAATTCAAGACCATATCACTAAAAAAATGGTTGCGATTGGGACTCATTATCGGCACCGGGAAAAACCGCGACTATCACATAAAACTACCGAGTGGTCGAGTCTGTTCACGCAATGGACGTTTTATTCGCCCTATCCCCACCGAAGGAGGAGATCCAAAGAGGAAATGATGGCATCAGACGAACGTCATGTCCATTTTGAAGATGAAGTATTTCCACCATCTCCAACCTCGCGACGAAGTGTGAGACAAAAACGCTTTCCCAATCATTTAAGCGATTTTGTTTGCAGTAGCGTAAAACTTAGAACGCTTCGTCGTATTGTATATAATTTGTGGATGTTTATTAATCGGGCTTGTACAATGCACTAACGTTTTTTCTTAGACAACCTTTTCGCTAAAAAGCTTCTTAAAAGGGGGTTGTTATGGTATGTGACGTCATAGAGCACGGCTCTACTGTTTTCTTCTCTATGGTTTGATAAGTGTGGTTAACCGCGTGATAAACTATCAGTCTTGCATATAGATTCAATCATATAACTATCGTGTAACTCCATGTAAATAAAAGTGCTAACTACAGATACTAGTGAAACTCATAACAAGAAGCTAATTCTTTTAATTAAGAAGTTGATTGAAAAACTAATTTGTTGACTTTCCAAGGTCATGCTCTTGTAAAATTGTAATGATTTGTTTAATAATAATACCATAAAAATGTTGCCAACATATTAATAGAGCAGTAGAGATTTATTTGAACTTGTTTTGTAAATTATTTTAAGCCGGTTTTAAATATTAATACTCTTATGACGGTTATCGTAAGTCATGTCTTGGAAAAAGACAGGAAAGAAATATTTAATAAGCCATAAAACAAGTTAAAAATTTGAGGGTTTAAATAATTCTAATATGAAACCAAGGCTTTTGTGGCATTTCAATGCCATCGACCACCTTTTCTACCGCACCACAGTTTATTGGTGAACCACAAACCGTTTTTATTAAAATCTGAATTTAAACCAACGTTTGGAATCTCTATCCCAAGAACAGATTTATTGTCTGTGCATTGTCAATATAAGCAAATTCGAAGCCATATTTCTGCATTTAATGGCTTAGGCTACTGCTGAGAAGTTTTATCGAAATTGGTTTAATTGGTAAACATTATAGACTCAATATCAAATAAAATCTATAAAAATCCAGAATTCACTCCTAAATAAGAAAATGAACAACAGCGTTATATACAATCTACTGTTTTGTATGTTTTTTTTTGTTTCTAAGCTCCAACAGCACAAAAACAAATTAAAAGCTTACAAAAAGAAAGCAGTAAAAACGATATAGCAGGGGTGGGCAACTACGGCCCGCAACGATCTTTTGTGCGGCCCCACATGGGTTTAAACAAATAATTAAAAAATTTGAGGCCGATCGGAGACAAAGACTTTTTTTTCTTTTTTTAGAGAACACCTTGGTTTAGTATAAAAAGTAGAAAATTAGAAAATTATTTCCAGCGATGACTTTTTTTTTTTGTAGAGAACACTACAATTTTAGAATAAAAACTTGTAAAACCGGCAATGAATCCAAATGATGACCTTTATTTAGAGAAGACCTTGATTTTAGGAAGAAAACTAAGGAATTCGAGACAGATCTAAAGTGTTGATCTATTTTTTTAAAGATCACTATAATGCAGCCCGCAAATAAATTCAACTTCCGAATGCGGCCCTCGAGCCAAAATAATTGCCCACCCCTGCGATATACGTTATACGACATACAAACAATAAATTGTATAGATATAATAAATGTCATTATAATCTACATGCGCACTGCGCCTTAAAAACAATAAGACACACACAAAAAAACCCAAAAAACTTGAAAACGATTCACAAGGAAAACTTGTGGTGAATATTTATGCAAAATCATATAGGTCTACAAATAAAAATCACTTTTAACGCACATAAATTAGAAAATTATTCCGATGGCTAAGTCATAATAAATACATAAGGAATTGAAAGTTTGGGGCACAATAAAAATTTTTAAAATATGATCAGGACCCAACTTTTGATGAAAGATTTGATATACAGTAAAAGCCGCTATTAATTTAATTTTTGCTTGTAGTAATTTCTCAACAAAAAAGTAATAAAGGTGACGCTAAGCCCTGTAACATAAAAGTAGCAAATGAATACAGTCATGAAAATAGGTAAAAATTTTAGCTTAGAATAAGCTTTTATCATATAAAAAGAAAAATGAAAATTAAGTACCAAATATGAATTTTATATCATTAAAAAATATTGTCTCTTCAAGCTGGTATTGGTACAAATAAAGATCACAATTAAAGATTAACATATAAAAAAGAACAGTTCTAAGAAAACGAGAAATCAAAATAGATTAGGAGAGCCATTTCCAAATAAGTTATTAAATATTGACAGTCAGAAGACCAAGGTGAGTGAGAGTTCTGCAGGGAAAACAAAACTGTTTGTTTTTTCCTGGTATCTTTTCACTTCTTATATAAATTTCTGATATACCACACTCCCCCCAAAATAGACCTACAAATCACATCATATGCTGATGACATAACAGTCATAGAATCTCTAAACAAACACCAAACCAAATCTCCAAACAAACACCATTCAAATATATTTTCACAAAGTATATAAATGGGCTACCACTAATAATCTTCATATAAACGCAAACAAAGCAACATCTATCATACCTGGATGAATGTGCTGCACTTCTACGTTTAAATACTTTTCCTAAATTTCAACCGTTTTTTATTATGTTCATTTTCCTTGTCACCCGTAAAACATTTCTTTTTGATAAGCTTAGAAAAAATTCCCGCTGACTTTAGATAGATAGATAGATAGATAGATAGATAATTTATTCACCAATACGCACAACAATACATATAAAAACAAACAGCAACAAACAAAATTGGCGCAATGGTCGGGAGCATCGAAGAACATTCGTTATCGAGTCAGATGCTCCCTAATACAATCAGTTAATAAAAAATAATACAAGGAAACATGCGCAGCAGAATCACAGAAAGCATAGAAACTAACATAAACATTTACGTAAGGAATTTTAGCCAAGATTTACGCATGAAATTTACACAGACATTTACGTGAAACATTTAAAGCACAAAGCTAAAGCAAAAATCCAAAAAAAACAAAAAAACAAAGCGACTCAATACTTCAACATAAGATCATCCTTATATGATTTTTTGAAGGAAAACAATGTTTGCTTTTAATGCTGAGATGAATACTTTTCCAAAGCTTTACACCTCTATAAGACAGTAGTAATTGGCTAAACAATTTTGTAACACGGTGTAGAAAATAGGTTGACGTTTTAATTAATCTTATTTCATATAAATGGATTTCATTTATTTTTTTAAAAATTTTTTAAAAAACATGAGGTAATTTATTATTTTCCAGTTGATGCATAAATTTACCTAATTTGAGGTTGTAAATATCGGTTACTTTTAATGTGTTCAAGGATTTGTATAACATTCCAACAGGTTTATATATCGATTTGTTAGTTATGACCTTAAAATGCGATTAAGTCAAATTTCAACTTTCTTTAGCTGCGAATTAGAAGCTTTACCCCACGATAAGATACCATATTTGATTCGAGAATAAATAATACTGTAATAAAGTAAACAGAGGATTTGATTTGGGACATATCTAGGTAGTCTAGTGAAAAGTCCCGAGTACCTGGCGAACTGAAGATTTAAATAATCCACATGTTCTGACCAACTTAATTTGCTATCAATTAGAACTCATAAATATTTAATAGAATTTACTCATTTACTAAGATTACTGTTTATTTTTAACTTAAATTCATAGTCACAAGTTTTGTTTGGCTGTTTATTGAAAATAATAAAGCTAGTTTTAGAGTAATTTGAAGATAATTTGTTTTTTCTAAGCCATAAATCAATTATATTTAATTCATTGTTTACTCAATTTATCGACGAATTAATATTAGAATCAGATAAAATCATTGCAGTATCATCCGCGTACAATATTCAATCAAAATTAGAAGAGAGAAGCAAGTCATTGATATAAAAAAGAAACAATAATGGACCAAGACAGGATCCTTGTGGGACTCCAATTGTTATTTTGTTATTGCTACAATAATATCCCAGAATATTAGTATATCGGTAACGATTGCTTAAATAACTTTTAAACAGGTTTAAACATGTGCCCCTAATGCCGAAATAGTTATGCAGTTTCCATAACAAGATTTTATGATCTACAGTATTGAAGGCCTTTGAAAATTCCAAAAATATACAGCAACTGAAAAGGACATTGTCTATGTTTTTGATTAATTTATCATATAATGAGCTTACAGCGAAAGCAGTGAAAGAATTAGGTCGAAATCCAAATTGATTGTCATTGAGTAATTGTTTTTTTTCAAGGTTCAAATGTAATCGAGAAAATATGGTTTTTTTCCATTTGCTTATTGAACTGAGATAATAACGCTATTGGATGGTAGTTGGTAGCTTTATTTATATCACCTTTTTTATATATAGGAGTAATTTCAGCTATTTTCAGACAATTAGGAAAAACACCTTTGTTGACACATAAATTGAATAGATCACTAATTATAGGCGAAACAATTAATTTATTATATTTAATAAATCTAGTTTCTACATCATTGCTTCTTACTGTTTTTTTATCATTTAAATCCTCAATTAATTGGGCTACTTCATCAGTTGATGATGGAAACATAAAAAAAGAATTAGCGCTGGAGGTATGTATTAGTTGGGAGATAAGTAGTTTTTAAGGGGGATCCGAAATAGATTACACATTTTGTGGCCTATACGTGCAAAATAATCGTTGAACGTTTTAGCAATGTATTGAGGATCCTCTATGTGGCTACTAGTTTCATCAACAATTTTATTGGGTAAGACACTGTAGCGAACTCATCACCGCAAACCGACTTTTATTCATACTTTTATTTGTTATTGCAAAGTTTTCCTCAAATGCATTTTCTCACGTTGTATTTCGCTCGCTGCAGGCTTGTCTTGCAGCGGCCTCCCGCTCGCTGCACAATGTTTGTCTACTGCCATGACAACCGTCATATGATAATTTTGCATTTCTTTATATTTTGCTTATGTACCGCCTTTCTGTTGTTTCCCCCCAGCTAATCGTTGGCTGATCGCGCCATCAAGACCATTTGTGTAATCATGCTTAACACACAGCTCTCAGGACGTAGCGTGATCACATGGTTTTATCGATAAATCAGGCAGACGTCACAATAATACAGTCATAAAATCATTGCCCCAACATATATACGCTAGAACGATTTGTCGCCTCAGAACAGATTAGATTAAAGACTCATATAGCTGCTGTGTAATTTAACTCGAGATTGATCGTTGCGACGTCATCAAGCGAAGATTCTGCTTACTGTTTGATTTCGAAGTTTTAGTGTTATTTTGTCTGTTCATTTCAAATTGTGCCCCTTTTTAATAAAAGGAGTTTAAAGGTTAACTGTGTGCCAAAACCACTCACGCTACAACACGTTTTTAACTTTTAAGCTTATAAATTTCATTAATTCTTTCATAGACTTTGCCAATATCATGTTTATTTTGGATTAAAATTTTGCTGTAATAATTACGTTTGACCCATTCTAATGCTCTGTTGAGAGTGTTACGATACTTTTTGTATTGAGTATATAGTGAACAATTTGAATGATCAAGAAATTTTTTATACATTTTGTTTTTTTGTTTAATTGATTTAAGCAGACCTTTGGTTAGCCAAGGCTTTTCTTTTAATTTTTTTTCTTTTCTAGTGGTACGTCTATAAGGCGCATGAAAGTTAACTGAGTCAGTAAATATGTCGATAAAAGTTTGAAATTGATGGTGCGATGACGAATCTTCGGAGACTTTAAAATTATTTATTTTGACCGATAGATCGTTACAAAATAATTCCAAGGAAAAATTTTTCATATCACGAATTAAAATATTTTTCATAAATTTATTTTTCATCGCGGTATTATGAACAAAGATAAATGTTGGTAGATGATCGGAAATATCATATTGAACAATTACACTAAAATTTTAATATTTTAAATTGTTTGTGTAATGTAATCTAAAAGCGTTTTCGAGTTAATAGTACAGCGTGTTGGTTTATTGATTGTGCATTTAACAGAGTAGCTTATAAGATTATCAGCGTAGTTTTTTATAAAAGAATTAGAATGTGCTTTTAGTAAGTCAATGTTGAAATCACCAATTATATAAAATTCCTAATTATTACTACTGAGCTTAGAAAATAATTCTTCCATTGCTTTACTGAAAGATTCAAGTTGTTCAGCAACATATACTGGGTGACAATATACAACTCCTATTGTTATAGGTTTTTTATTATCAGAAGTTTCAATTTGTATCCAAATGTTTTCAACCGAATTTATATTTAGATCCAGTTCTTCTTTTATAGTAAACGTTAGAGAATCTTTAATGTATAGACCAACACCACCAGCTCTTGAACTGCTATCCGGGTGAATGAAATTATACCCTTCGATATCAATGTTGACGACAATTTGATTTTTTGCTAACTTAGTTTTGGTTATAGCGATGATATCAGGTAATTTCTTCATTTGTAATATATAGTTTGTTAATTTATCCAAATTTTTTTAAAGATTTCTTACATTAAAGTGAATTAGAAATAGAAACCATGGCGTTTGAAAGTAAAACAAAACTAATTTGCATTACGTTTTTTCTTTGTATAATGCTTTCTGCAGCTTTTCTTCAGGTTTTCTTTAGCTTTAACTGCAATAAGAAAGGAAAAGGCTAAAACGTGCATCACATTTATGACATTTTGCTTTTACTGTAACATGTTTGATTAGAGATAATAAAGAAAATCAGGTGAGAAAGATTTTGATTTACGAATAAAGTAAAAAAACGAAATGGGAACAGTGATGGTTTTAGTATGGAGTGCATGGAGCGGCCGCAACAGGCCCCACCTCCCTTTTCTTTCCCATAAATTTTGTAAATGTAGCCTCCTCCTGAGTTAAACTGGCAGCACAGCAGCTTAAAAACGTTGTTGAAGATAAGTAAAGAGTTTTTTGTTCGTCACTTGAATGAAATACAATTCAATTTGCGTGAAACTTTATTTTTTAAATTTTTACAGATATTATTTAGTTGCCGCTCCACTTTAAAGGTAAAAAAACAAGTAAAGATAAAGTAAATTCTTTACCGTTAGTATACATTTTTTTCGGACTGCTACTTAAAAAATGACCTTCTCTTTTGTTCCTTGCAGCAGACCCTTCCTTTTGTAAAACTATGACTGACTGAAAAGTTTTTTGAAACTTTGTAAACAAAAAAGAAACCGAACCAAAACTGGATAAACTATCCTGACTGATAAACTGGTTGGCGAAAATAACATAAAAGCACCGGAAGCATAAGATGACATTGACAATGGTAAAACTATGGCGCCTCAATGTCGTCAAATAAATTTAAAATATTCCCTGCCGAAGTGTTGAATCCTATTCCGACTGGGCTTTTTGGAAGCCTTGAACGACTGGGGAGGGGGGTGGCGGAAAGTGCTCGCGCTCTTTGTTTGCTTGCATCTCAACAATTACTAGCGCCAGAATAGAAAGAGATGGATAGAAAGGGAATTTCATGCGCTTTCAATATAGATACTTAAATGTTGCAATTAAACAATATTTTGAAGTCCAAAAGCGAGTTTTTAAAGGGTAGTTAATTTTTGTAAATTTGCTGAATACGAGAGAGCGATTTGAGAGAATTAACAACTTCAGCGGTTTGTCAAACATTAATGATCCCTAAATTAGAAGAGCCACTAGACGAAGTTATTACAATTTACAGAGAAAGAAATTCTACATCAGCAAATTGTGCTAAAAGCTGGTTTTATTAGTGCTTACTTTTGATTTTTGCTATTTATCAAACGATTTTTTAAATCATTCAATTTTGTAAACAATTTTGGTAAGAAGCTTTATAACATAAAAAAAAGATAAATCATTACACAAAAAAATTATGTTTGTAGCTCCACGTCGCAAAAAACTCACTTTAATTTTTTTCACCATAAAAATAATATTTCAACTTCACTAATTTAGTTAGAGTTGATTGCTTTTGATCACGTCAATTTTTTTTTGATTTCAGAGAAATCTTTTTTATTTCGAATGTTTTTTTTTCTTTTAGTACAAGATGACCATTTCATTCTAGATAATTCTTGCGAATTCAATATCCGACCAGCGTTGTGAACGTATTAAAAATAGAGTTCTCAATAAAAACATTCAGAGGTTTTTCAAAAAAAATAATGCGAGGTATATCGATCTTTGGATCAGGTTACGCGATGTTGACTACTCACAAACACTACCAGCATCACAAAAACGAGACGCAGATTGCGTCATAAATTAATTAAAATTTTAATAAATAAAAATTTTTTGAAAAATAATTTCGGTTTATTTGTTTGTATCTTTCGACTGAAAATTTTGTAGCTGTTAGAGTTTGATTCATTTCATAAAAGTTTGATTCTTGATTGAAGTATGATTTTTTACATTCATATTTACACTACGTAGCGTTTGCACAAATTTAGAAATGTATTTACTGTGTATTTATTTATGCTTTTTTTAGAGGTTGTTGTTATCTACTTCCCGATAAGCCCCGATAAAATTGATATATCGTAGAAATCATACTAATAATCACACGAAATTTTTTACACGTATATAGTCTTAAACTTAATTATTCAAAAAGCAATAAAATTTCAAGAACGAAGTACTAATGCTCTCTAGTTGATTAAAAAATCTTTACATTTGTCAATTTTAAAAATATTAACTAAACATTTTAAATTAAAAAAGTTTGTGCGTTGTATTAATAAATTAAACGCTCAAATTTTTTGTTCATATTTATTTTTTTAACAACATTCAGCAAATTAAAAAGCATACAAATAAATTTTTTCGGTAACTTCTTCAAGCGCATAAGTGGTTCGCGACATTTTTAATTTAGTAAAAATTTGAAAATTGAAATCTAATCCAATAAAACTTAAACTTAAGTTACAATAAATATATTTTTTTCTATTATAAGATATATTTTTCCTTTTCACATTAATAACATAAATTATCAATAACTACTTACAAATCAAGAAAGATTAAAAAAATATATCAACTAAGCAAGTCCATTATTGTTGTAGTTGTAGTCGTAATTATGTGAAAATAAAACAATACCTTCAAAGCTTGATTAAGGAATTATAAAGTAAGCTAAACGAAAAGTTGTAAGCAGTTATTTGTACTGTTGTGATTACAACCTGTTGCTCTGAGCAAGGAACTTTTGCAGCAAAAGGCAATTTTTTTCAGTGAAAAGGAATTCGCAATAAACGCAAATTAAAAGTACAGTATTACAAAAAAGTTTGCAGTTGTAAAATTTGACAGTAATGTTTTATTTACTTGGCCTTGGCCCGCACATTTATTGGATAAACCAAAAGTGCCTTCATCTTGAAAAGACTGAACAGTTTAAATGCAAGTCCTTTTTTTCTTTTTGCTTGTTCTCCACTTTCTACTAAATAAGAATTTTAATTTCAATTCAACTGAAGACCTTTTTCCTGGGGTCTTTATTATGCTTTTAATTACAATTTTCTCTAATACGATAAAATCTAGTTTACTGAAACTGTTTTTCAACAAAAAAGTTCTTTTTTTAAATTTTACCCCTTTTCTAACTTACTGCTATTTGCCGTGCGGTTCTTATTGAAAAAAGTTTGGTGATCCCTTGTCTGCATTGATATTTTACAATCTTTGTTGAATTTAATTTTAGTCAAGACTTTATAATTCTTAGAGACAGATCTAAAGCAATGTTTCTATCTTGCAAATTTTAAAGGGCACTCCCTGTCTCCAGTACCCCAACTTTTAGAAAATATTGCTGAGCAGAAATGGACAGAAACGCTTAACATTGATCGAGAAGAAAGTTTTGTGGTTTTTTTCCGAACACTCTAAGGCAGTGGTTTTCAAACTTTTTTAAAAAAATTACGCAACGGTCCCCTAGAAATTTTTTTAAATGGCTCACGGTCTCTTTAAAAAATCAACATAAATAAACACAAAGCAACACGTTGGTTCTTTATTTTATGGTATCAATGTGACGGGTGAACTTGCTTCTGTGCTATCAGTTCGGCTATGTTTGGTTCCGTTTTGGACAATGCAATCCTCATATCGTGAATCGCATCCAACCGGTTTCGAGCTTTTGGCTTGATGGCAAGTAGTGCCGAAATGTAGATTCACACTCATATGTTGTTGGGAATGGAATTAATACTTTCAAGGCTACCTTCGGAATGTCAGGTTAGGTATGTGCTATTTCAATCCAAAAGTCCCTGCAAGACTATTCACTAAATAAGCGTCTCGCATTTCTATCATTCACCAAATCAATAAACTATTCTTGAAGTAAATTATTTTGTGAAGGCTGATGTCCAACAGTCGTTCCAAAAGGGTTGTTTACAAAACGACAATACTTTTGAAAATCTTCCAAGTCAGGGAAGTAGTGCCGAATTTCTTCACCAAGAATTGAAAATGTGGCATTTCATGACTTCGAGAACACCTTTGTTGACGTCAAGTTCATTTTCATCAAGAAAAGCATTGAGATGCGGAAATGGAGCAAAGTTTTTGTTTTGAAATTTAGAATGCCAAAGGTCAGCTTCAAGTTGAATGCCGACAATTTTTCCTGACAATGAATCAAATTAGTCTCCTTTTCTTGTAGCGCCAGATTGACAAAATTAACAGATTCGAAAATGTCCACTAAAAACGACAAACACATCAAAAACAATCATCAGAAAATTTCTGGTGCAATATTCTGGTTTTGGACCTTGAAAAAATCTTTCATTTCTTGCCGCAAAATGAAAAGTTGTTTGAGCACTTCACTCTTCGACAGCCATCTCACATGAGTGTGCAACAAGAAATTTACAAATTCGAAGTCACTTTCTTTGCACAATTCTGCAAATAGACGAGAATTGAGTGCATTTACTTTAATACAGTTTACTGCTATAACCACATTGTCAAGGACATTTTTCAGCTGATCAGGCAAAGTTTTTGTAATGAGTGCTTGGCGATGAATAGTGCAATGCGTACCAGCAACATCAGGAGATTTTTCCTTAACTAAAGTCTAAAAACCGGAACGGCAGCCAAGCATAGCTGGAGCACCGTCTGTGCGAACGCCAATAGCATGTTTTCATTTCAGGTTGTGTTCGTCGAAAAACTTTTTCACTTTAGCACTTGTACTTGTGGTGAGGAGACTGCAAAACAAAAATTTATCCTCCAAATGCCTTTCGTTTATGTAGCGTACATAAACACATAGTTCAGCTAAGTTTGCAACATCCGTTGTTTCATCAAGCTAAGTTGCAAAGAAGCCAAACATGGACTTCTGTACGTTTGACACCACCTACGACAAAATGTTTTCCAATAACTCAGATATTCTCCTACTCACAGTGTCGTTTGACAGAGACGCTTTCTTCAGCTTTTGAATTTCAAATTCTCCGAAAATGTTTGATACAATAACTTGGCAACAAGGCAAGATCAGTTGTTCTCCAATGGTGTGGGGTTTCTTAGCAATAGCTATTTTTCCTGCAACTTCGTAGCAGGCTTTAACTCTGCAGTATTTTCCTTCCATTGATCACCAGTGCTATCAAATCTTAACCTAAGTAAACTATCAGGTCGACGTTTAAAAAAATCTGCATCTTTGTTTTGAAAATCTGGATGATGTGTTACCAAATGACTTTTCAGCTTGCTAGGTTTTAGAGCAGAACTTGCTGAAACTTTACAGCACAGCACGCACTGCGACTTTTTTTCTCCTCCAAAAATTATCACAGTGAAACTAAATTAAACATAGAAATCATTGTATAATATCTTAATTTTTTTTGAGGCTGAGTCATTTTCACTTTTTGCACTCAAATTTAATATCAAAGTTAAAAAATTCTAAAACTAAAAATATTAAACAGGGATGCATAGTTTAATAAACCGTTTAGCCGAATATGTTTTAATAAGCAGTTTACACCTCGCCTTTCTCTCCCTTTCTGCTGCTTTTTTTCTCGCGTTTTATGAAATAATCAAAAAACAAGTGACTAGGTGTTAAAAACTATTAATAACTACAAAATTACTTGAGCAATTTTTTCAAAACTGCACCAACTTTTAGATGAATAAAATTCAGGAAAAGTCATAAAATTTGAAGACGTTCGTGCAAGTAGTTTTTGAACAGCACACAGCATTTTAACAGCTCAAGCACTTTTCGCACGCCCCCAGTCGTAATAAGATTAATTTACCTGTTTATTTTTTATTGATTGCAACCCATCCAATGCCATAAATAACGCGATTTTGTTTTTCCATGTTTTTTTAAAGCTGATAAACTAATTGAATTGTTTTTTTTAGATAAGTTATGTAAGACTATTAATTTTTGGTGTATTTTTTGTTTTGTGCTGTAAGTTTTAGTCTTTGTTGTCGTTAGCAAAAGAAAATTTAATTTTAAACTACTTTTAAAGATTTTTTGGCTTTTCTTCTTGTTCGTGTTAAAGTTTGAATGAATTAATCCTTGAATAAATCCTGTTTCCACAGATATATATATTTATGGTGATTCATATCAACTTAATAGATATTTATATTTTCATTTTATCTTCTTTGATGGAGGAAGTGGCCCGTTGTAGTTTGTTGACATTGGGTTAAATTGATTCAATGAAAGTCTCTAGGAATTAAAGTTGTTGTTGTAACTTAATTTAAACTTTTAGTTTAGTTAACTTAACAACATAAAACTCAATAACAGGAAAATGGTAAGCTACATATAAAAATAAATTGTAAGTTTCAATATTTAGTAGCCGAGGCAGTATTTCCCATAGTGTGGCTTTGTATTTGGATTTATTTGGTTAAAATATTGTAGAGTGGAAAAAAAAATTTTGTTGCTTAAACACAAATCAAAAAAACTGATTCATATGTTAATGCAGTTGTTCCAATTTTAAATTGCACAAAAAAAGTCAAACGTTGCTCTTTCGTTATTTTTTAAAATATTGCTATGGAATTATTTTTAGGCATTTCATGCAATCCTCAAATGTAAACCAAATGTGACTCGTCAGCTGTTTAGGATTCAGAATGTATCCCGATGGGTTTTCAGAGGAACATTGTTTGAAAATATCTCAGGAGTTTTATTTTACTAAAAAACAGTACACTCTATTTTTAAAGCAACATGGTATAAATGCAATTGTAATAAATTACTTCTATTTGATTTGCAGAAAAAAATACGAAATTTCAAATTAAATTTTTCTATATTTTTACAACAATTATTTTTCTGGCTCTAACAAAAATCTTACTTGAAACAAAGATGAAGCAAATTGAGAATAATTTCCACACTAATTCAAGTAACGAATTACATTTTGTAAGTAAGTCGTATCTAACAAACAAAAGGTTATTGGCAAGTAAACTAATTTTCTCTACGTAACTTAATTGAACGCTTTCAATTTTGTCATGAACATGCAATAGCTTAGTCATAGAGCTCTAGAATTACTACCACTTTTTCAATATTTTGTGACGTCACTATGACTAGAACCCGTTTTTCTTATTTTACTCAAAATAACATGAACTAAAAAACGCTTTCAACAAATGGTTAAACATTGCGTTTCGGCACATCTATTCATGAAAAAAACAAAATAACAAAAAATAAATAAAACTGCCGTCACAGTTATGTTTAAGATAATTAAAAATGTGTTTTATCAGAAATGATCAAGAGTGTAACCACACTCAAGCCTTTACAAAATCCTGGCTTCACTACGTAATGCTAACATAAACTTGATGAAATTAAACGTTAGTTAAAGAAGGCTTTACTAGATCAATTCAAATGTAGTTAGGAAAACACATATTTTACTTTAAGCCTGATACTAAAAATGTTTAAATTAATATAAATATTACACAGGTCTGCATGAAAATTTTTTTCTGTTAGATGTCAACGTTTTCTACCTAATCTGGGTGTGGTGATTTCAAAACTTTCATCGTATTTGCATATCACATCGGGATTTAAAGTCATGGTCAAAAAAATATGTTTTGCTTTGCATTTTACTACCTACTTTGTTGCCGCAACGATATCATTTTTCAAAATAAAATTCGACTTAATTTACTATCACAATAAGTATTTATCTCAAAACATTATCTCTTCAGATACTCTTAGATACATATTCTTATTCTTACATAATCTTAGATATTCTTAGAGGCATACTCTTACATATTCTTAGATACACAGCTCTTCATAATCTGAATCTGAAAGAATTACAAGCAACGGAGAGCACAATCAAAAAGGAATAAACAATGACTTTCCCCGAACTGTATTCACCAACGCAGCTGAATGATCTCATAAGAGAGTCATATCTTTCAAAAGAAGCAGCACATATTTTAGGGTCGAGATTAAAGAAAAAAAAATATCTTGAAAATGATATAATTTTTACATAGTACCATCACACAGGAAAACAATTTTAAGAATTTTTCCGTAAAAAGTTACTCTTGTTTATTGTACGGTGTCCAAGGCTTGTTGAAGCATTTGGGATGTCATATCAAGAAGATTGGAGATTGTTCATAGACTCATCAAAGACGAACATGAAAGCTGTGTTGTTGTACAATGGATCATCTATGCCATCTGTTGCACATTTTCGGGAAACGTCTAAAACATATGAAAACATAGAAATGCTGTTGAAACTGATAAACAACTATAAGGATAATTGGATGATATATTCTGATTAGAAGGTTGTAAGTCTCATACTTGGACTTTAAAGTGGCCACACTAAATTTCCCTGTTTCCTTTGTCTTTTGGTAGCTGAGCGAATACTTCCCACTTTACTTGAAAACTGTGGCCACTTAAAGAGATGATTTTCTGCCAGGATTTAAAAACGTAAAAGACACATCCCTCTTCTTGCTCTAATTAAAGTTCTTTAACCACCTTTGAAAATCAAGTTGTGGTGCAAGAAAAACTTCGTGAAAGCTATGGACAAAGACGGAAAGAATTTAGTTATCTTTAATAAAAGTTTTTGGCTTTATCCAATGCTAAGCTACAAGTTGGTATTTTCACTGGACCTCAAATTAGAGCACTGTTGAAGAATGGAAAATTTTAGAAATATTTGTCTGTAATGGAATTGCAAGCATGGAAAAACTTAAAAGCTGTTATCCAGCAGTTCCCTAGAAGCAACAGAGCCTCCAATCACGAACAGCTTGTTACCGATATGCTCGATGCTTTTCAGAAACTCGGTTGTAAGATGAGTGTCAAAATGCACATTTTGCACTCCCACCTCAATTCGGGCACTCCCATCTTGATTACTTTCCAGATACAGGGTGCGCTATGAATTTTGGAGCATTTTTAATATAAGTTAATATAAACTTTTTAGTTTGCTAAAAGGTTAAAAATTCATCATTAAATAGCGTTTATATTACAAAAAAATTGCACTTAATTTATTCAATGTGCCCGCTATTATTTTCAATAACATCCCTCAACCATCTTGGAACATCATCACAAATTACACGCAACATTTATTGCGGTATATTTTCCCACGCTCTTTGCAAATCCAATTTTAAAGACTCGATTCCGATATGTTTCTTTGAGCATACTGTCTTTTCCAAGTAAACCAAGTTTTCCAAGTCTTATCCTTAATTTCCCCAGTGTTTTTGAATTTTTTTATGATGTTTCAGATGGTAGTTTTGGGTTTTTCAAGAATGCGGGCGATTTGCGTGCATCCATAATTTCTTCTGTGTGGAGAAATTACAATTTTTTTGACATCATTCGAAACGATTTGAAAATTAGTTGGGTAATATAAAAATTCAAGATATTTTAAATATATTCTTAAAATAAATATTTAAAATCATCTATTAGAACAGTGATATATGTGTTTAAGAATGTTCCAAAACTTATGGCGCACCCCGTAACTCTGGGATGTTTGGTGAAAAGCAAGATAAATGCTTTCACGAGGAGATAACAGTGATGGCGGAGCACTGTCAGGGCCAGTGGAATGTCAGTATTATTGCTGACTTTTGCTGGTGTCTTGATATAGGACTTGTCTGAACATGCAAGAAAATTGTAAAAAGGCGCATTTTCCATGCTATAAAGACCGATGCGACTACACTGTTGTGCTGGTAATCAATGTTATTTTACTGACTGTACCTCAATGTTGTATTATTTTAACAGACGTGTTTTGTTTTTGATCATGAGAAGACAAAGATTTGTAAAATTCTGTGCAAACTTAGAAATTTTTCAAGTGAACTTCTGACACTTTGTAATATTTTACAATTATTCACCAGAAACGGCATATCAGGTGTAGCACTTATCTCCAAAACCTGATGTGATGGGGAAAAGCAATACAGATTCGAAATTAGCACCCCAAAATTTGTTAGTTACGAGTATTATTGCATATTTTCATAAAATAATTTTGAAATTGAAAAATGCAGGCCAGTGTTATCTTTATCAAACGTTGTCTGTCATCTGTATTTGTAAGCAGAAACAATCACATTCTAAGGTATCGTTGTATATTGCACTTAGCATCTCCGAAAACAGATTGGCGTAATCGCTTAGCGATTACTTTAGTATAAGACAAGTATCTGTGTGATTCGCCGTCGTCGTTTGAAGGGTATCCACTCCAGGTCAGACGCAAACAGGACTGGGGCCGAGGGTTTATCCTTTTACTACCCCAGATTGCTGCACTGCCTGAATCAGATGCTGGCAGTGATGTCATTAAGCCAGCATCGAGTTTTGTCATCCAAAACCGTCAGACCTCGTGCTTCATGTGGTGCCCGATGTATAGGGCACGCTATTAGAACATGGTCTGCGGTTTGCTCAGAGGTGCCACACTTGCAATTCGGTAAAGGAGCGAGACCCCATTTGTGCATGGACGAATGGAATCGTCCAACACCAGTCCGCAGGCAGTTGAGCTTAACCCAAGCTGCTCGGGGTAAGCCCATCCCAACAGGCCTGGCACCGGTTCTGGGCACAAAAGCACGGATCCTGGAAGCATTTCCACAGTACTCCGTTTTCCATTTGTGGTTTGCCCATTCAGAAGCGCGGATGCCAAGTCTGGCAAGGTTGTCCAAAAGATTCCGCGCAGCTGGCACAAACGGGTGTCTAGATCTTAGTCTCACTTTGCGAATATCTGAAGACACACTTAAAAGACCATACAAGATATGATCGGGGTCCAGAGATCCACGGTAAGCCAAGGAGAGTGTTGCTCCCAGTCGGCAAAGCTCAGTTGGCTGGATGCCTGCGTCCCACTCCAACAGACCACCTACCTGTACTCTCAGGCTGGCACACAGTACTCAGCTGTTGAGTAGACTAGAGATAAGGTGGCTTTGCGTAGTGTTTTAGACCAGCACCCCATCCCGAGCACACGAGTCGCCTCAGCAGTGTGACGCGCGAAGATAGTTTTTTGCGCAATGCCATTAAATGGTGACGAAACGTGAGCGATCTGTCCAGTTTTACCCCAAGATAAGTAAAGATTGGATAGAACAGTAAAAGTCTACCGTTGTTGTAGACCTTTAGCTCACATTTGGCCTCTCGGTTATTTAAGTGAAAGGCTGCGGTCACCGTCTTAGTGTGACTGAGCTTCAACCTCCAAGTCTGGAGATACGCTGAAAGTGTAGACATGTCTTGGCTTAAAGTCTACTCCAAGTCCTTTCAGTTTCCAGAAGAGTGAAAAAATGCTAGATCATCGGCATAAGCAAACTTTCTGGAAATCACGGTGCCAGACAGTGTCATAAGCAGCTGTCAGATCGATAAATACTGCACCGGCCTTCTTTTTAGCCTCGAAAGAATCCTCGATGTTCTGGGTTAGCAGAACAACTTGATCTACGTTGACTTCCCGCGTCGGGACCCAGCCTGCTCTTTAGGGAGCAGTGGATCGATTAATGGTCTCGCTCCTTCACCGAATTGCGAGTGTGGTGCCTCTGAGCAAACCGCAGACCATGTACTAACAGCGTGCTCTATACATCGGGCACCACATGGAGCACGAGATCTGACGGTTTTGGATGACGAAACTTAATGCTGGCTTAATGACATCAATGCCAGCACCAGACCCAGTGCAGCAGTCTAGGGTAGTAAAAGGATAAACCCTTGGCCCCAGTCCTGTTTGTGTCTGGCCTGGAGTGGATACCCTTCAAACGACGACGACCTTTTAATGTTTTATTTTCAAGCATTTTAGATATTGAATTATAATAAACAAAATTATAATTTAATTTAATTAATATAAAAATTGAATGTTTTTCTTGTCAAATCTTCTGTAGAAGCCGCAGCGCACCTTCGTTTGGCTCTACACCAGTGGGCGTCTGACCTAAGATGACCCACTGCAAACTATTAAAGCTGACTTGGATTAAATGCGTCAACTGATCCGAAAAGAAAATTACTATACACTGAACAAGACCTAGGTGTTCACGCTTGTATAATATTTTATTATTGCCGGCCACGGCGGGATCGTATCGACGATTTAAATCGTTAGTCCACTTTCTATAAATGGACAGAAATAAATATACAGTATAAAAACATTCAAACATCAACTACTCACTTTTTGCTTTACAATACCACGAATAACCTTCCGACACACTATCGCTGGCGACGACACGTCTATCTGCCACGACGACGATTTCCAACTGAATGAATGGAAACCGTCATCGAAGCAAACGACCACGCCGCAGCCAGTGAAGCGCATCGGATAAACCGAAAAAAGAGAAACGGAAAGGGAGTAACTATTTAGACGCAACATCTTCATTGTATTTCTTAACTGTTACTTTGCGATTCGCTTTGTTATTTGTATTATAAATGTGAAGCAGATGAGAGATTGCTGGTTTTTCGAAAAAGAAATAGTTTCCAAAGAATTGAGCGTGAATAATAACAGTTAACTTCTCAACTGTTATTTCTTAGCTGTTATTATTTCTTAACTGTTACTTTGCGATTCGCTTTGTTATTTCTAATACAAATGAAAAGCAGACGAGAGTTTGGTGCTTTTTTGAAAAAAAATTTTTAAAAGAATTGAACTCTAAGATAACATGGCGTGAATAATAGCAGTTACTTCTTAACTATTACTTCTGAGAAACTTTTGCATTAACTGCTCGTTTGAAAATTTTATCTGTTACTTTATATTCACTAAGCCAACTAAAAACCAACTAATAACAAAAAGTAATTACATTACAAAATTTGTAATGTAACTGCTTTTTTCTTTTTTGCTTCTGCCTTTGATATGGTAATAACGAATTATCGCTATCGACTAGTTCTTAGTTGGCTTAATAAATATAAAGCAACTGTTAAAAGTAACAGTTAAAATTTTAAAAGTAGCAGTTATTAACAGTTATTCAAAAGTAACAGTTATGTTTTCCTTTACAATTCTTGTTCTCCTTTACTTTGTTTTCTTTTACAATTCTTGTTCAGTCCATAACTGTATCAAACTAACCCGTTGCTATGAATCTGCTTTACACCGAATGCGATGATTGCGCCACAAACAGTCAAAAAACGAAGGAAAAAAATGTAACAAATGCTGCCATGTTTGAGCATTCCATGAATAAACACAGAATGCGCTGAACAATTAACACAAAATGAAGTAATAATGACATACTTTTAATACAAGACAAAAAACTGAAAAGCCGTCCTACACCCCCTAGAGTGCTTCCTCGCACCCCTGGTTCGGAAACCCTGATTTATACAATTAGCCAGGTAAAATTTGTGGGTGAGATAAAAGTGTTAATTTATGTATCAGATAGATCACACAAAATTTTTGAAATCGAATCATATTTATGTGCCTTGAATTTTAGATACAGCCTTACTTCTTTTTAATTTTAGAAAGCAACTAATTTTTGTATCACCTGCAGCTTGATTATAAGTTCTGTTTATACATATATATATTAAAAAGTTCTGGTAAATTATTTATAAGTGATGTTTGTTTATTTATCACTGTACCTTTACTGCTTGTGTAAAGTGATATCACATGTTACTATATAGCTTACTTGCAAGTATTAAGTGCATTGCAGGGTTTTCTGTCTTATTATGCCTTTTTTGCTTGTCTCATATTAATATGATTTTTATTGTATTAATTTCTTCGGAATAAGACTAGGTTGTTGACAAACATGATTGATGTCAATGAATTACATTTTGTATTTTAGCATCATATTTTTCGACGCAAGATAAGACGTTGTTTTGAGAGTTTTAATAAATAAATTTATGCATCTTAGAGGAAGTACTTTTAATTTTTTAATTTTTATAATTAGTTTTAAATTACGTCACTTCCGGTTGGGGTCCTCATTACAAGCACAGCTTTTAAAGTGGACCCCTTTATCTAAAAAGTTTGGAGGGTCATCACAGCTTACATAAAACAATTTACAGACTGGCATTTGGATAAAAGAAAGTCTAGGTTTACGAAGATTTTTGCTCAAGGGGTGCATAATACCTGACTTTCTCCTACTTTCACTGAAACACTCAATTAATCCACGTACGAAGTTGTTTTGTGCTGAAATAATCTGAATTTAGTGCAGAGAATAACTATTTCTAATGTGAGTGAAACTTCTTGAAATTCGCATGCCGATGAGTCATGCATGATGTATGATGCACATTGCCGCTCTTGCAATCGCCGCAATGCATTCAATAGAAGCTCAAAATATTTAAATACTTCATGTCTGTTGCTATAAGAATGATATATGCTATTAAAAAGACAATCTGTATATTTTAACGTTATTCATTGGCAACATCTGAGCAAATTGCCAGTGACTAGCACACCTAGAGAGAAATAAGGTTGAGGTCTCCCTAAAAATATAAAAGAACTTAACTTTTATAGCAATCTGGGCAAACATTTTTGTAAGAAGTGAGTTTAAAAGTAAAGACTAGAAAAGCAGTCTTTACTTGAGATGTATTAAATAATTTGTTCGCAAAAGATTTGGCACTTATATTTGTTTCCATACAATTACAATTTTTTATAGATTTGTTAAAACAGGTTATCGGGATAGGATCGAGAAAGTGTTCTACTGGAGCGCTGATGAAATATTTTTGTTCTCACCCGAAGGTCCAATGTCCTAAAAAAGAACTACATTACTTTGACCAATTAAAAGATTATAAAAAAGGAATTAATTTTTACAGGTCAGAAATCATACATAGTAATTGCTTTCCGATTAAATAATGTTTACAATTTTTTAAAAACTTGTCAAAAGTTTTTTATTTGCTAGCTTTGCTGAGCAGGGAAGTATAGATGGTAGTATTTAATTAAAAACTAATGATAGCACAACAGACGTCAAAGCAAACTTTACAAAATTTTTTTTCGACCAGGAACGGAACATTTGTTTTTCTAGATGCGAACATCTGAGCGCTACACAGTCAGGTTAACTATGTCAATTAAAAGAAAAAAATTTTTTTTATTAAGTTTTATTTTGTTCAAATTCGATAAAAATACTAAAATTTAGAATATTTAAAGACTAGGCAAATGTCTTTTTTGAAGCCACAAAACTCTTTTGATATTTTCTCAGTTTAGTTGATTTTTAGTTGAAGAGCTTCCTTTTCAATTTTAATTTTACTATTTGTTACTTTCTTGTCATTGATCAGTATCATGGACCTAGGTGACCTCTTGTCTTTGCTTTATTACTCAAGCTTGGCTTGTTTTTATTCATTTTAACAATTTCTCCGTAAAATTGTTAGAAAAAAGCTTTGAGACGATTCTACCTCTCTTCTCACTGGTCAATACTCTTAAACAACTTAAATTTTTTTCTTTGCTTTATACCTCAATTCGGCTTACTAATACTAATTCTTTTATATTTGTAGATCTTACTTTCCCCCAACAAATAACCAAATCATCAATTTTGAGAAGACTCCTCGCTATTTTGTGTTAAAAAGTGTTCCAAACAGAATAAAAACTCTTTACAATCAAGCAAACAGCAGTGTCAAGTTCATCTTGTCTCTTTGCGACCCGGCATTGAGAGCTTACTCGGATCATGCGCATAGATTGGTAAAGGTAAATGTTTGATGGAAATTAACAAGAAAAAAGATTAGCGATACGATTTTCAATTTTGATGTTTGTATCTGAAAGTGAGTTACTTTTTTCGTGTTTTCTTAAATTTATCTAAGTTAAAAAATATATTGAACATTCATTCTAAACAATAAGCAATAAGAAACATAAAATATCAAATACGACATAAGACACAATTTTTGAAAACCTCATCACCAAAAATGGATTGGATAAATAGATTTCATTTTTTGGTTTTCTCCCAAAAAAGTGTTCCCATTGTAGCTTACAAAACATTGATTTTTAATATACTTAAATTTGTCCAAAAAATATTTAGGCGGAATTTAAATATTTCATTTCAATACGCCTCAATCAGGCGAGTTAAAATGTTTTTATTAAACTGAGTTAAAACAGATTTTGACCACAATGCAGATCTTCAGTATTTCTAGTTTTTGATAATTCTTAAACAAAATAACTGAAGATGACCTATAATCAAAATCAATTTATGATTAGTTTTATAAAAATATTTCAACATGCAACTGTTTCCCGTGAATTCAATTAAATTATTTAAATTGCGTTCTGTTGTCAAGAAAAATCGTCGTTAAGTTACTATAGGTCAAATAATTGATCCGCTGAGATATTTATAAAAATATATTGATCTACAAATGACTAAGATTCAATAAAAATAAATTAATAAAGCATCTATAGTCACCCAATAAATATTACGACTTTTTACCTGCAGAAGTCCACCCGATCTAATGGACGAAACGTCGCGTTACAAGCTTTTCTTTGAAAAATATATTACGCCTTTTGTTATATTTGTTAAAAGTTGACTTGCCTCTGATTGTACTAGAAGAACTAATGAATTTTAAACTGACTAAAACTTTTGCTTTCATCTCTGCTAGTATTAAACATTTGATTAATGTTAAACGAATACGAAGCCCAGTGGCGTACGCAGAAATTTGTAAAGTCGGGGGTTTTGGAGCCGAAAATGTGATTGCTCTCAGTAGTCCTGGCAATGGGTAAAAACTTCCAAAATTAGGCCTACATTCAAAAATAAAGTGTTTTGGTTTTAAGAACATCTTGCAGTAGCATGAATTTCTTTTTACCAAACCGTAAAACTAACTATTGAAAAGGTATGTGCGAGTAATTCAATCATGACAAGAAACTTTTCAAATTAAAAGCAACTCGTGTAAATGATGAGAACAATAGGTGGAAAATCAAACGAACAAAAAAATAACCTTACTTAACAAATATTTAAAATTTTTTTAAAGGCTTATATTCAAACGCCTGTTTTTTTTACTTAATCTGTTAATTACATCATCAGGGCAAGGCACGCGTGTGGCTCCTATAAATGTTAAGTAATGCAGATCCATTCATTCGAGTGGTACCACTTGTGTTTCGTAAGCACGTTTTTAGTCTGCGTAATGTGGAAAGCTTTACAATTGTTCACTAGTGCATGTTATCACTGGAAAAGTTAACAAAATGGTCATCAATGTAAATATGTTCGGAACAGCATCGGAAGTGCATTCCTTGATGCTGCTCAACGCATCAGTTGGTCTTTCTGCTGCGTTCAACCGAAAAAGTTTCCTGTAACATAATATCAGTTCAGGCACTAATTCTCCCCAGGATTTCGTTAAATCATTTTCGTAAAATTTTTCCAAAACTTGAATACTTTTAATTTGTTGAGGAGTTGGTGCACTAGTTTGATCAGCAGAAATTAAACACTGAAATTCACCAATAATCGATTTATGGGCTGAAAATCTTGCTTTGAGAGTGACAATAAAGTTATCAAGAAATAGAATAAAAATCCCTAGTCTAAAATGTTCTTCATCTGTTACAGCAGCAATATTGCATCGATTGGTCTGTCTTCAAGAGGGCATGGTATTTTCAAAATAAAATCTTCGGCTTTGGCCGTTTCTTACGCAAAAATATAGAGCTGGGGAAATTCATATTCGGTTTTTTCTCTAAGACACTTCAACTCATTTGCAATATCCTGTGCAATGTTAACGGCCTCAAGAAGGTTTATCGACTTTTTTTGCTTAACTTTACACAAAACAACACTGTATCCAAAAAAGTATTTTAAAACTAAGAGAGCAATGCAAAATTCACTTTGCGTAATTGTCGATAGCAACTGCAGAGCTCGTGATGAGGTTTCTCTGTCTGGCCATGCTGAAATTTCTGCCAAAGCTTCTACAACGGTAAATTGTAAATTTGAAAAAGTACTAACACTCTCGTGTCGATCGACCTATCTGATAACACAACTTTGAACAAGTTTTTAAGCTTTTGTTGTTGACGAAATCGTGTTGATGGACTTGCGCAAAATGTTTTGAAGTTTTGGAGCATTAAAAAATTGTGAACTGAAGCTATTGTTCCCATGCAGTTTATTTCCATTCCCATGCTTAACTTTCAATATTTTACAAGTTTGAAAGTCTTCTTCACAGTGGCAATGTACAGTACATGAGCTAACTTTGAAGCAATTTAAACGATAGCACAAATTGATGCGCAAGCAGTAATTAAGTTTAAAAATTGCGGTAAACAATAGAAACCAAAATCCTATTATTAAAGCCTATTTATTACAATGTACTGTATATATGACTAAACACCATTCTTCAAGGGGGGGTTTTGACCCCTGAAACCCCCCCTTGCGTACGCCTATGACGAAGCCGATTCAGCTGCATAGTCTTAACGTTAAATTAATATTAAGTTTAGCCAAGAGTCTTATTTGTGTTGCTGCTTTATTGCTTTCGCTAAAGCAAACGCATTCTGTCTAAAGAAACCGTTTAATAAAAATGAAATTGAAAATGATTACTTAAATAAAACGAAAACCATCATGAAAAATTCACATAAGTTACAAAGATTTGGACTAAAAAAAATCACCAGCTTGAATAAGAGAAGGAATTAATATCACTTTTCAACAATTACGAATTGTTCAAATGAATTCTTGTCAGAAATCTAATAATTTTTATCACTTCAAAAAAGATAAAAAATTAACATTGCAGTCATCACTATCATCCTTATGTTTGTTGTTTACTGTTTATCCGCCTGACTTGCAAAGCGTCAGAGGCGCTACACCTAGGGCAACCACCAAGTAATTACCCCGAAATGCTTCCAAAGATATTGCTGTCCTATTAAAAATATTTACTTGTTTATTTAGGGTTCATTCTGAGATATGACTAAAAGTTATAACTACTTGTTAAAACCACTAAGCAGAGGAACGCGCCGTAGAGTGCCTTTCCCAAGAACTTAACACAATGTCATGATTAGATTCGAAATCGCAACTGTTTAGATCAAGTTAGCTCTTAGCCATCGACTACACTGTCAAAGAAATTCAGCTTTCTCTTAGGTTTAACTTTCTCCGAATCTTTTAAACACAAAACCAAACAACAAAATTGAGTCAAAAAGAAATGAATCGAGGTCGTGTTGATTACGTTTCTATAAATTCCCCTCCCCAACCGGTCACATTAACAATATATATCAAAGGTCTTAATATCTCATGATTTTTTTATTTGAAAAAGATTTTAAAATTATTTCAAAAGAACGAGTTTCACGTTTCAGCTGCAATGCTTGTGTGTGCTGCCGAGACAAAATATTGCGAAGACTACTTTTCAAATTCAAAACACGCTTCCGTTTTTCAAACAAATTCGAAACGATTTGGTTGGGGTTTGACGCTTTGCATACCCAAATAGCTAGTGACATTGCATAACCAAATCGCTCTAAAGCACTTAGAAAATCATTAATAAAAATTTGTATTAATGATTTTCTAAGTGCTTTAGAGCGATTCAAGATTTCAATCGCAATCTTCAAAAAAAGAATTTTAGAAGTTTCATTCGTTCGAATTTACAATTTCCAATAAAAATTCAAATCCTAAGCACAATCTTAAACTTTGAAACGATTTGTACTTTTACGATCTTAATAAATCTATTTCCTGATTTAGGATTGGCCTTACAACTCATTCGATCAGTACATTGATAAGGAACTTCCAAAGCTGAAATTTTTTTTATCTCAAAATGGTTTGAATTGGCTCAAAAATATCAGCGATAAAGATTACGATAGCTTTTTTATTAATAGCAATTGGAAGTTTCTTCTTCGGGGAATATACTCGTTTCACTTTAGTAGATGGATCAAACTTTTTCCGCGGGAAAGTTTCTTGGTTATTGACGGCGACTTGCTGATCACTCAACCATGGGTGGTAATGGAGAAAGTGCAAGCGTTCGCTAATTTACCAATCTTACTCAAACGCGAACATTTTGTAATTAATAATGAAACCGGATTTTATTGTTTGAAATCATTTCGTAACGAAGGAGAAGTTACCTGTTTGGGAAAAAACAAAGGAACAACAAGACATTTCAAAAGTGATTTAACTTTTGTTCAATCAAAAATGTCGGAAAAATCAAAGAAAGCTTTGCGAGATTTTTACCGACCATATGATAATGAATTGAAAAAATTACTTTCAAGAAAGCTTGAATGGATGAAAGTTTTTTTTAGCGTTTTTAATTTATTGCAAGGCTACGTTTCTTCATTTGTTGAAGCAACGAGATTACAATTAAAACAATGTGCTGAAGTTTCAAAAACTAAAAGTGTTTTTTAAGACGAAATTTCTTTTTCTTTGATAAGTTATTATAATTAATTTTAAGCCCTTCAATCATATTTTAATGAAGGCAAAAATAATTTCGAAAAAATTTTTCAAGTCAACTATAAGCTTTATGAGAACTTACAACATGAGTATTTGAAGCCTCTAGCGTCAGTTTATGAATATGTTCCCAAGTACAATATTTTCTTTGCTTGCTGGTGAACATATTACACTGTTTATGAATATAGTATTTTGTACATCTTGTGAATATTGGTTGTAAACATATTCATAAAGTCACACTAAAGGCTTCAAATACTCATTTTGTTTTTTATCTCGATCTCTGCATGTAGATTTATATTCTGTTGCTTCTGTGTGACTGACGAACAACGGGATTATTACATCACCAACAACGCCATTATTATTTCTAAAAAAAACGTCTTGTGAGTTCCGATAAAAACTTGTGGTTTACTTCGAAAAATATTTAACTTTCGTTTTTTATTTAAACTTAATTATCATGCCGCATATAGTTATTACAAATATCATTTATATTATTACTTCAACGGTTTAGCTGAGCGTACAATTCAAAATATAAAAAAGTTTTTAAGCACTCTCTTAAAAGACAGCAACTGGTACTTTGACCTACCGTTAACTATGTTATGCTAGCACTACGTTCTCGAGTAATAAAAGACTAGAAATGTAGATGTAGTAAAATTGTCTTTGGAACTCAACTTCCCCTTCCACAAGAATTTTTTAATAGTTTTCAACAAAAAAAGATGTAACACCGCTCTTTATTGCTGCACAGCAAAAGTTTCTTTCGAATTTTAAGAACCAAAAGTCATAATTTCCCGATACTTATAAATCCTATCTTGACCGCCAGTTATATCATTGTCGACATGTATTTATAAGAAATGATGCTGTACGTCCACCTCTTCATCTCATGTACGACGGTCCTTTTAAAGTCTTATACTGCGCACCAAAATATTTTATATTGCTAAAAAATTGCACAAAGAGTATACTGCGTCTGTTGGCAGACTCAAAGCTGCAAAGTTACTTACAGATTTTTTACACTCAGATGACTGTTGAAAAAATAACCAAAAATATGTTTCAATTAAACAAGAACATTCTTTTCCATTACCTGATAAATCTAAGAATCAAACCACAACTTGCACTAGAAGCAGACAAATCATACCACCACAGCGATTTTAAGACTATAATTGCATGTAGTATTTTCGTGTAGTTCTTTTACTTTATTTGCTTCTTTTACTTTATTTTAAACTTTTTAGTTGTGTAGAATTTAGTTTGCCTGTATGTAGCGATTTTCACGCTAAAGTAGAATACACTTTACAAAATCGCGTAAAATGTGAACCACATGTGCCTCACTTAACAAAGCAATGCGATATAAGTATTTTTAAAAGTAGAACACTTTCTTTATAACATTCCAGCGATTGATTATTGGCAGTACCAAAACTTATTCTTTTTCATACATCAAACGTGTTTCGCAAAGTCAGAGTGCTTAAAGTCAGATGCTATATGCGGTTCTCACAATTTATTATTCTCTCTTATAACTGCTAGTCAGAAAAGCAGCTACTACTTAAACGTACAACGACACGACATCGCTCTGCGAGACGTTGTTCATATAGGGGAAAGGAGGGTGATTTGATTCACCACCCCTACTGGATTCCACAAAATGAACTTTAGTTAATTAGCGCTACCACATGAAAAAGATTGTCGAAAAAGTTAATTCGGGCTTCAAGAAAAGCTGATTAGATTGAACTACTGAAAAACAATAAAGAAAATTTGTTTTTATTAATTTTTTCTAAAATTTTTGTCCTAAATTTGAGCTTGACTGCAGAACTAAAGAAAGGGGTAAGAAAGCTGATAATAAGGTTGAATAATTGTTGCTAGATTAAGTTTTAAACCAACAAAGTTGTTCCTTTGAAATTACTTTTCTTAGGATGTTGGTTGTCAAATTTTTATAAAAAGTCCTAATAAGGAAATTTGATACAGTTTATCGAAGGAGATTTGATACACAGTAGGACTCCATATTACAAAAACATGGTAAGATTAATATGTTAAACTTTTTTGTTGTTTGAAGCATGGAAGTCTATAAAAAACGTACAAAGCATTTGATTAGTGATTGTGTGCCCCACAATAGAATTTATTTACTGGTTTTATCTTCTGGTATAATTGTACAGTGATTATTGAATGGTGCTAATAGCAGCTATAAACTAACAATTTTTTCATTTGATTTCAGACATTTTGTTAATATTTTCCTTATCAACATAAAATTCTTTCTAATTAAACTTTTTGCAATAAATCTACAACTATACCTGTTTACAATATGCCTTTAAGCATAAAAGAAAAAATAATCGGTGTTTTCGATCTTTGCTGATGTGTTAAAAAGAGCAGCTAAATGTGTGACAGAAGATAGTTCTTATTGAAAAGCTGCAGCCAATTTTAATGTTGACTAAATGACAGTTATAAAGTATATAAAAAAAGGAGGCATACCCAACTTGTGTTGTTGAATATCAAGCAACAGTTTTAAAGAATGAAAGTTTTACTCTGGAAAATGGAGCAACAGATATCATCTCACATAGTGCATTTGGCTGATAAGTTCTTTGGATTATCAATCGAAAAATGCAAAGAAATTGCTTTTTAATTTGCTGCTTCAAATAAATTATGAGTTCCTCATTTCTGTGCCAGTTATTTTTAATCGTAACAAAATCTATTTATAGTAATGTACATAAATGCTTAGGCCTAAACTTCGAATTGACTTAAGTTAATTAAAGCATTTTTTTATACTTATACAAAATTGCTTTTTTGTCTATTTCTTGAGATTTGTTTGAATTTTTTAAATCTCGTATCAACTGTTCTTATTAAAATGTTGGATTTTTGGTGTATGTATTTGTTGCAAAATTCATTATAATTTGATTTTCGCCGGTAAGAGTGTTTCGCTTTTAGTCTACCACAAAATTCTTGATGTAGAAACTTGGCCAACTATGATTGGAATCGAAACGTACTTTAATAATTTACTCAAAAAAACATTTAGCTGAAAAAAACTCATTTATAAAGTGTAAAAGCATAGCAAAGCAGCGAAACCGCAAAACATAAGCTTTTCAAAATGCCGTATCAACTCACTTTCCCCTGTATCAAATCACATTTTTCAAGTATCAACTCACCTTCCTAGGAAGGTGAGTTGATACATTTGGGCATCATTTTTTAACTAGTAATTGAGGAAGAAGTAAATGAGATAGAACATTGTAGTTTTTTTTAAAAAGTGGGTAAAAGAACCTGTTTTTATTTGCGCCATCAACCAAATTGCTTTCACAAACTGTTTTGAATTAATGGACAAAAATGTAAAAAGTGTCTCAAATCATGTTCCCTTCCCCTACGCTGTTCACTTACAGGACCTCGAGGATAATTTAATAGGCTCGATTAAACGCCTTGAAGCGTCTCATAATTTCTTATAGTGCAAAATATACAATCTTTTGATTTTGAAGTTATCTATGCAATCAAAGTTATACACTACTTGTAACTGCCATTTCGTCCTCGTTAGGTGGCGCCGGTCATCTTTAATTTAACCAATCATCGTTTTTTGCCTTTTTGTTTTCTGTAATCACCTAAAGCGCTTTAATTTCCACGCACAATGGCAGTTAATTGTTTGATTTGCACCAAACGCATGAAGTTTTCTTTTAGTATCACTTTGGACATCAGATAGATTGCTTAACTCAATTTTATTAACGTGATCAGTTGAATTGTAGCTAGTTTAGGTTTAGGAAGTATTTTACTTATATTTTAATGCGCCAGTTAATTAGCTAGATTAGGGTTAGGATTGTGTTTGCACACAAAATGTATTTTATTCATGTGTACTAATTATTGCAACATTCTATTTGAATAAGATTTAAATTAACGTGGTTGTCTAATAAGCTATAAATTTTGTTTTAAATGACGCCCATCGTTTCTGCATTAACAAATAAATTCAATACAAGATCTGTGAAGTGTTGGGAGTCCGTTTGACATTGATAGCATTCAAATTTTGGCAATTACACTACTCAAATATTGAATGCACTACTAGGCACTACGGCCCGCTGTTAGACGAGGTCACATTATGAACGAATTATCTTGCTCACCTCTGAACGTGCGGTTAAAGAGGAATCAGATTTATGGCAATTTAAGGCTACTAGCCGTTGTTCGAACCAGTGCAGACCGGCCATCTCACTAATTCGTTTCCACGTGTCTTTCAATTGAATCAAATATTTTTACCTCTCCCATACAGTGCTTTTTCCTCGAGTCGTATGATCTTCATCGAGTTTTTCACTTAAGATTGACAAATCATTGTATTTCTTATAAAACACACGCTAGCTATATTGCTCAAGATATAGCAAAAGAAATTCTCTCGTACTTTTTTTCTTTAATAAACGAAACTATTAAATCGAGAGATTACATTGTTGTTTCTTTGTTAATCGACGAAGAACAAAAAGTAGACCGCAATTAAAAATGCAATATTTGCAACCTTGGTTTCGTCAAGTCTTCGCACCGATCGCATCAGACATTCTTTGATAGCACCGAAACTAACGAGTAGAAATATAGAATTGTTCTGATTGTCTTCGATTATTTAACAACGTTTCAAAACAATTATCAATGCTACTTTGTTCTGTTTTGCTGAAACTTTAATCAAGATTTACATTAACCATATTCGTTATTTTAAATTGTTTTGCGTATTCAATGTTGTTTACAGATATTGTACTGTAATGTTTTTGAACATGTACTGCTGTTAGTTTCTTTTCACGGACGCAGCAATATCGACGACACAATGACGACATCGCGCGACATAACAGATTATTGACTACTTCCTCTACACAAGAAGCAGAACGAACTAACTGAAATGTTTACTGCTCCATTTAGACATCGCAGCGATTATATTTCGAAACAGCACAAGTTTCTTAATTAGTCAACAAATTAAACGAAAAGAAATTTAACATTGTTTACTGTTTAAGTCGCGCTGTAACCATCTTTTTCTGTATTTATATGTACGTCCTTTTTCACAGTCGTGTCGTCGTGCTGCAAATTGCATTTTTAAGAATTTCTACTATAGAAATTGATTTTTTTCTTATCCGCCTGGGGGGTAACTGTAGCGATTAATTAAACAGGTCAAATATAATTTCATATTTTCACACGAAACAAAATTTTACCTATTATTATAAAATTTGGTTTAAAACGTTGAATTTTAACTTTTACATGCTCTATTTTTATGCAATTTCGAATTTTACATCCCATATCGTATGATTACGTGGTAATACGCCCACTTGTATACAGCGATGTGGTTTAGTCGCAAATTGCAATATATTGAGCTACTCTCCGACAGATATCGGCTAGATTAGTCAACTTCTGTTATGATTATGCTGCATTAGATTGTCTCTATTATTGTAATTGGAATGAATGTTCTGTAAATAGAATCAAGCCAGTGGTTAACCTTCTGAGTATGAACTGCACCAATTAAACGTGAACATAACGCTCCTAACCACTACATTAAATAAATATGTAGTGTATGGGTGTACTTCAAGATATACAGGGTGGAAAAAAAGTCTTCGGAAGTATATTTAACTGCCACAAGACAAACGATTACGTAATTTTTTACGAGATTGTATATGATGAAGAAAATAGGTTTCCCAGAGTTGAGGAAAGTATATAAATACACAAAAATGTCTTTTGGTTAATTTGCAATTTCGAGGTAATAATGTTCCGCTGCCGCAGTGATTAATTAGTGGTGGAAATGGAAAGCTAAGCTGTTTCAGTGTGCTTGATAACTTGCCTGCTTATCTGCGCACCTTTGCAGAAAATGAAAGCATCTTTTTAAAAAAAATGTTGACGCGGCAATTTTATAAATCCAAAAATTGCAAGCCATACTCGCCCCAATTTTTGAGATTGGCGTTGCTTCTGCGTCATACATCAGCACAGACGTACAAACTTGTTTTGGAAAACTTTCCTATTCCATCTTTGCCGTCATTAAAAAAACTGAAAGGAGATAATATTGATGTTTTGAATGTTTGTAAATATTTACGTGAAAATGATAAAATTTCGGACGATTTGGTTATAATAGTCATTAAAATGAGTCTTAGAAAATCTGTTAAAGAAGGAGAATTATTTAAGGTTCCAACTTACAATTTAAGGTATTTTTCTTCCCAAAATTTATGAAACTATTTTTAAAATATTTAATGCATATGAGAGAGCTTTTTGAAGGCAATTAATTACATCGATTTACAAATAAAATCCGTTTTTTCATTAACTGTGGTCGTTTAATTAGAAATTCAAAACTTGATCCTTTTTCTTTATTTGTTTTACATACTAAAGTACACCCATACATTACACCATTTATTTAATGTAGTGGTTAGAAGCGTTATATTTAAATTTAATTGGTGCAGTTCATACTCAAAAGGTTAACCACTAACTTGATTCTATTTAAAGCACATTTAATCACTTATTCAAATAGAAATAAAAACAAAACAAAAATTAAAACAAATAATTATAATAGAGACAATTTAATATAGCATAATCATAACAGAAGTTAACTAATCTAGCCGATATCTGTCGGAGAGTAGCTCAATATATTACAATTTATGACTACCGTGTATACTCGCGTATAGGTCGCACCAGAAAATAGTTCGAATATACTCGACTACCGTATATACTTGCCTATAGGTCGCATCAAAAAATAATCTGGTTATCTGGTTCTAGAGCAAGTTGTGGCTTGATTCTTAGATTTATCAGGTAATGGAAAAGAATGTTCTTGTTTAATTGAAACATATTTTTGGTTATTTTTTCAACAGTCATCTGAGTGTAAAAAATCTAAGTAACTTTGCAGCTTTGAGTCTGCCAACAGACGCAGTATACTCTTTGTGCAATTTTTTAGCAATATAAAATATTTTGGTGCGCAGTATAAGACTTTAAAAGGACCGTCGTACATGAGATGAAGGGGTGGACGTACAGCATCATTTCTTATAAATACATGTCGACAATGATATAACTGGCGGTCAAGATAGGATTTATAAGTATCGGGAAATTATGACTTTTGGTTCTTAAAATTCGAAAGAAACTTTTGCTGTGCAGCAATAAAGAGCGGTGTTACATCTTTTTTTTGTTGAAAACTATTAAAAAATTCTTGTGGAAGGGGAAGTTGAGTTCCAAAGACAATTTTACTACATCTACATTTCTAGTCTTTTATTACTCGAGAACGTAGTGCTAGCATAACATAGTTAACGGTAGGTCAAAGTACCAGTTGCTGTCTTTTAAGAGAGTGCTTAAAAACTTTTTTATAGTTTGAATTGTACGCTCAGCTAAATCGTTGCTCTGAGGGTGGTATGCCATACTATGAATATGTTGTATGCTTAAAATGTCATTGCATCTTTCCACTCGGAAGAAAGAAATTGCGAACCTTTATCTGTTGTTAATTTTCTTGAAACACCGTAGAGAGAAAGCCAATTGTGCATAAAAGCATTTAATATCGTGTGGGTTTTGCAATCTGGCAGTGGAATTGCTACCGCCACCAAGAAAATCTATCAACAATTACTAGAATATAAGAATAACCATTCGAGTTCGGCAAAGAACCGGCTGAACTATGTAATCAACAAATTTATGATGATTGCCACGCATTGCGCCTTTTCTCCAACGCGTTGATTTATGTCGTTTCTGTTATTTCACATTCCGTTTACACTTTGGTTTTGTCAGTTGTTATTTTGTTGAATAGTTCAGGTCGTTTTTCAGGTCGTTCATTTAAATTAATTCCTTTATTGGTTTTTTTGTTTTAGAGTTTAAGTGTATTTAATTTTTTGGTTTAAACTTTTATTAAAGTCTTGTAGAATGTTGTTACTTCAATTAAACTAAAAATTTTAAAAGTTGGAACGAGAGCTTGAACGATGGCCGCTACGGGGTTTAGCGAAATTTTAAAACCTAACCGATTTGACGTCGACCCAAACGATCCAGGAGCTACTAAACTTTTTAAGCATTGGCTTAAAACATTAGAAAACTTTTTAGAATCAGCTGCAACTTATGCTAGAGCACAAGAGATTGAGGAACCAAACAGATTTAAAGTGCCTTGCGCTTATGTCGGCGCTAGCGTTTACGAGCTGATTAAAGATTGTACGAACTATAATGCGGCCATGCTTAAACTGCAACGTCACTACGTCAAACAACCTAATGTCGTTTTCTCGAGACACTTGTTAGCTACAAGGAAACAAAAACCGGGCGAATCTTTGCAGGAGTTTTTACAAGCTTTACAGATTCTGAGTAAAAATTGCCAATTTCGAGATGTTTCCGCGGAAGAATATAGACAAGAACTTGTTCGTGATGCATTTGTTGGGTTTGGATTAATGCATTAATGGACTGGGTTCGCATCACATTCGACAGCGGCTTTTAGAAAATACTGAACTCGCTGTGGATCGTGCCTACACAACGGCTATGTCTCTCCATATGGCCCAGGAACATTCTGCTGTTTACTATTCGGAAACCAGAGTAACAGCTACTGTGTCCCCTAAAGATGAACCAACCGCGACAAAGCAAGCCTTAATGACGACGACGAGAAGACAGTGCTTCTTTTGCGGTCGAGCTTACCATGAACGCAAATATTGTCCTGCAATAAATTCTACCTGTTTCTCTTGCGAAAAGATTGGACACTTCTCCCGTGTTTGTAGGTCAAATAACGGCTCTGGAAAAAGGTTAAAATCTACAAATCAAAGTGCAACCTTGTCTTTGGCATCACTTACATCTATGGCGTGTCCCAGAAATTTGTTGAAATCTGCAATATTAGTGAATTTAAATGGTAAAAATCTTACTGCTCTGATTAACTCCGGGAGTTCAGAAAGTTATATTAATTCAAAAGTATCCAAAGACCTGAAACTTAAAGTGTATCCGTCTAGACGTGAAATACAAATGGCATCCTCAGCGATGAAAATAAAATCAAATCGATTTTGTCTTGTTGACCTAGAATTAAAAGGTAACAAATACGAGTCGACTAGACTCAATGTTTTTGAGAATCTCTGCAGTGATGTAATCCTAGGGCTAGATTTTCAAGGCCGTCACCAACGCGTAATATTTGAATTCAATGGAGAATCGAATGACTTGGTAATTTCTGGGAAGTCAAGTTGCGCTGTTACCGCTGCTTCAACTGATGCGGTATCGCTTTTCTCAAATTTGGCACCAGAAGCGAAACCTATTGTCACGAAATCGCGCAGATTTAACCAAGAAGACTGAGAGTTTATTCAAAGAACGATTGACAAATGGCTAGAAGCAGGAATTATCCAGTCGAGCTCCTCACCTTGGCGCGCACAGGTAGTTGTTGTTAAAGATTCTTTCAATCGGCAACGAAAGCGTTTATGCATAGATTACTCGCATACTCGCATATTTACACATTATAAATATTTACACACAACTCGATGCTTATCCTCTTCCCCGAATTGACGATATGATTAATGAACTATCTCAATACTCCGTATTCTCGACTTTTGATCTGCGTAGTGCTTACCACCAAATTGAACTCATTTTGTCAGAACGTAAATACACCGGTTTTGAAGCTAATGGTAAATTATACGAATTCACACGAATACCTTTTGGTGTGAAAAATGGAGTAGCCGCGTTTCAACGAACAATTTCTCAAATTTATTAAAGAAGAAAACTTAAGCAATTCGTATGCGTACCTAGATAATGTTACTGTAGCTGGTTCCACTCAACTTGAGCATGGCCGTAATGTGAAAGCGTTTATTGATGCAATTCGTCGCCGAAATTTTACGTTAAATGAAAACAAAACTATTAGCTCTGTCTCTGATATTAAAATTTTTGGGTACGTTGTTGGAAACAAATGCATTAAGCCCGATCCTGAACGTATGAAACCGTTGTTAACTTACCGCCGCCTGATAACTTTAAAGCCCTCCGTCGAGTGCTTGGCATGTTTGCGTATTACGCAAAATGGATAAGTTTTTTTGTTGATAAAGTACGACCTCTGGCCGAATGTAAAAGTTTTCCTGTGACAGATAGTGCTTTAAAATTTTTTGAATTGTTGAAAACGGAATTAGCTAAAGCCGCTCTGCGATCAGTTGATGAGTCTTTACCATTCACCGTTGAATACGATGCATCAGACGTAGCAGTTTCTGCGACTTTGAATCAAGGAGGGCGCCCCGTAGCGTTCATGTCTCGAACACTCCAAGGAAGCGAGCGGCACTACCCCGCCTTTGAAAAAGAAGCCACTGCAATAATTGAAGCCGTCAGAAAGTGGTCACATCTGTTGTCACGCAACACGTTTACTCTGGTAACCGATCAACGATCAGTATCTTTTATGCTTAATAGTCGACGCCGTACCAAAATTAAGAATGACAAGGTTCAACAATGGCGTATGGAACTGGCTTCGTTTTCCTATGTCATACAATATCGTCCAGGACAACAAAATGTGGGACCTGACACTCTTACAAGAGCTGTGTGTGCTACGAATTCGGATAGTCTTAGCAGCCTTCAAGATTTGCACGAGAAGCTTTGTCACCCAGGAATCACTCGAATGCTCCATTTTGTAAGAACAAAAAATCTGCCGTTCTCAACTACTGATGTGAAGCGAGTTGTAGCTTCGTGCAAAACTTGTGCAGAAGTAAAACCCGTCTTTTTCCGTCAAGAATCTGGAATCTTAATTAAATCTACTCAACCATTGGAAAGAATAAGTATTGACTTCAAAGGTCCCTTGCCTTCTTCTTCTGTAAACTAATACTTGTTAATAGTTGTCGATGAATACTCTTGCTTTCCTTTTGCCTTCCCTTGTAAGGACATGATTACTTGGACAGTAACACAATGCCTTGATCAAATTTTCACCTTATGTGGTACACCGTCGTTTGTTCACTCTGATAATGCTCCTAGTTTCTGTTCTCATGAATTTAAAACTTATTTAACAAGTCGAGGAATATCTTCCAGTAAATCAAGCAAATACAATCCAGCGGGAAATGGACAAGCTGAAAAGACTGTGCAGACTGTATGGAAAACAACTCAACTTGCTTTAAAGTCTTACAATCTGCCTCTTTCGCGATGGGAGTCGGTATTAGCAGAAGAGCGGCATTTAATACGCTCTTTATTGTGCACGACAACAAATGCCACCCCGCATAAACTTTTTTTTTTTATTTTTCAGCGTCGTTCTACAACCGGTATGTCACTTCCATCCTGGATGACGACTGGATCCAAAGCTTCATGAAGCGCTTTGTGCGTCACTCCAAGTCTGATCCACTTGTGGACGAGGTGGAAATAATGCATGTCAACCCGAATTACGCGCAGGTCCGTTGTTCAAACGGTCGAGAAATGACAGTATCGTTACGAAACTTGGCTCCATGTCCACAAGACACTGCAGATGAGGAGCCTGACTCACCTTTAACCCCAGTCAACAACGAAGAAGCGTCCAACCTCGAGAATGATTTACTTAGTAAGCAGGACGAGGTCACTCCGCAGAGCCACGCAGATGACGAAAGCCGTGCCTCCCCTAATTTCGTACCTCGGCGTTCCTCAAAAATAAATAAAGGCGTTCCCCCACTCCGTTATGGTGTAGACCAAGAATAACGTTTATTTTTTTAGGAGGGGTGAATGAACTATGTAATCAACAAATTTATGATGATGATGATTGATGATGATTTTATGATGATTGCCACGCATTGCGCCTTTTCTCCAACGCGTTGATTTATGTCGTTTCTGTTATTTTACATTCCGTTTACACTTTGGTTTTGTCAGTTGTTATTTTGTTGAATAGTTTCAGGTCGTTCATTTAAATTAATTCCTTTATTGGTTTTTTTGTTTTAGAGTTTAAGTGTATTTAATTTTTTGGTTTAAACTTTTATTAAAGTCTTGTAAAATGTTGTTACTTCACCGGCTAAGTTTAAATTAATATCAGCAAACTTTTATGAAGGTGGATGACGTTGTAAATTAGTGACATTGTGATGATGAACTTTCGTATTATGACATCAAATGCAGTTGCGACACTAAAATGTTACATTCTTTTTCATATTCGGTCACATGCAACAATCAGCGAATATTTGAATGGTTGTTTTAATATCTGAATGTAATAAATTGTGAATGCTGTTAGAGATGGTTCTGCGAAGTCCAGAAGGAAGTAGGGGTCTTAATTTACCTGATATGGATTCATTATATAAAAATGCAAAGCTTGTATCAGCTACTGAAACACTTTAAGTCTTTAAGAAGTGATTGTTTTCTAAGAAATTAAATAGTTCTTCATCCTTTAAAAGGGCTTTAGCTAAGCTTTTATAGTCAATTGGAATGCTATGTTTAAAGATTGTGTTCATTTCTTGCTGGGAAAGTGTATTGGAAACTATGTTTGAAGTGCCTGACAAATGTCAAATATCAGTCGTGAATTCACTAGTGTAAGCGAGTTGGCGTGCTTGTCTGGCATTCTCACGGTCGGATTTAGAATTTAAAGCAGCAACAATTAGTTTCTGATCAGGATATATTGTAAAATTTTGCAATTTTAAAAAGTAGCGAAAATGTTTAAGAGCCATTATTATCGCAGCGAGTTTTCTGTCAAAAGCTGCGTATTTTCGTTTAGTACGAGAAAATATGCGGGAGAAAAAACCGAGCGGTTGAACGACGCCGTCGATTTCTTGTTAAAATACAGCGCCAGCTGCGTCATTACTTGCGTCGGTAACAAGTGAAATGTTTGCGTGCGGAGCACGAAAAGCAAATGCCGTGTAGTTTTCCAAACAATCTTTTGCACCTTCAAAACTTTTAATTAACTCAGGGGTCCATTTCAACAATGACTGTAAACTACGTTTTCCTTCAATCATGTCATATAAAGGCACCAACTTACGGGATAAATTTGGTATTGGTGAAGCATATAACTGAGCCATGCCAGTAAAATGGCGTAAACTTTTGACGCTTTTTGGTCGCTTGAAATTGCGGATTGCTTCAGTTTTTTTGGGAGCAGGAAAAACACCTTTAGAAGTAATAATGTGTCCCAAAAACATGATTTCTTTGCGACCAAATTTACACTTTTTAAGACTAATTGTCAAATCATAATCATTCAAACGATCAAATATAATAGTTAAATGCTCGTAATGCTCTTCTGCAGATTTACTAAATACTAAAATATCATCTATTGTAAGCGTAGGCAAAGATGAACCATCGGTGACAGTGCCAATTAAACGCTGAAAAACTTGAGCATTAATTGTCAATTTAAACGGGGTTTTTGTAAAGGCAAAAGCTCAAACTAGTGTTTTAATTATAGTTTTGTGAATGTCTTCTGGAGCTACGGGAATGTGATTATGAAAAGCTGATTTAAGGTCAAGTGTTGCAAAATATTGGGAACCATAAAGTAGTTCGTAAGCTGTACGAAGGTTGGGCAACGGATATCTGTCTGAAGTGAGCATTTGGTTTAAAACTTTTTTGTCTCCTACTAAACGTAATTCTCTGTTGTTAGCTTTGGGAACCACATGTAAGGGATTTCTGAATTCAGAATTACTCGGAATGAGTAAACCTGATTCGACCACCTCTTTAATTTGATGCTTGATTTTTTGATATTTCTCAGAAATGCGTCTAGTTTTTTTGTTTGGAGGGCGTCCTTTGGTGGGAAGATGGTGGACTATATTGTGCTTAACAGGTTTACAATAGTCTATCGGAGCTGTTAAGTCTGGATATTTTTGTAGTAGTTTTGTGTATTTACTTTCATGCGCAGGGAAAGAATCGTAAGAATTTATCGGCTCTTGTAATGCATTGACCTGTTTCTTAGAGTCTTCACATTTTAGAGAACAAGTAGAAGCATCGAGAGTAATTTTGTGATTTCGCAAAAACTCCGGTAGCTCTGCCTTAAAGCTAAACTGGGATGCAGAGTGTGAATCCCTCTATAAAACCTTCCTGCAGTCTCCTCAGGGAGACGACTCAAGTTTGGCTGCTACAGCTCTGCTTGCCAAGCTTGACAGGAAGCGGAGGGATCGATGGTCCGAAGCAGTTCGGACCATTGACTTCTCACACTCTAGTCGAAAAGCGTGGAGTTTTGAACAACCTTACTGGTAGGTCACGGCACTCTCCTCGTCACTGTCCCGTTTAAGCCGATGCTATTGCATCTCAGCTGGTTAGAAATGGGAAATACGAGGCTGCTGACCGCAAGTCATCTCGACTTGTCTCTCAAGAAGTGTCTGACCTTTGGAGGGCCACAACACCAGATGCAGTAAATATCTCTGACAATTTTTCACAGAGAGAATTTGCTGCTGCCCTTCAACATTTAAAACCAGGTAAAGCTCCGGGACCTGATTCCATCTGCCCTGAGCTTATACTCCATGCCGGAGCTGCTTTAAAGTCCTGGTTACGTGACTTCATTTCTTCCTGTTTGCGCCGACTCAAAATTCCCAAGATCTGGAGAAGAGCGCTTGTGGTCGCGATCCCAAAACCAGGAAAGCCCGTGGGAGACCCAAAGAGTTATCGACCGATCAGTTTTTTTTAAAAAAAGAGCTTAAGAAGCTGAAAACGTTCCAAAATTAACTGTATTTATTTATGGAATGGTTATTTATGGAAGGTAATTCCGTGCGATTCGTTTACAGCGAACTGCTTTCATAAAAAAAATTATTAGATTATTGTCAAACTTTTAACGATAAAAGCAAAAAAAAAATTAGAGTTAGTTAATCTTATTGCAGTTAAAACAGCGTTTCTTAATCGAGTCAATGGATATTTTGTATATACTGTACAGTATGAACCAATAGAAAGAAGTAAATAAGGGGTAAGTCAGCAAAGGATAGAAAACTCTCAAAAAGAAGCAGGTAATTAGACAGAACTATATTTTAATTACCAAATAGTACAATGCCAACAAAATGCGCAGTGTGATGCCTCGGAGAGTTGATAAAAGCATTAATGGAGTTAAAAAATTTTCTTTCAAAACACACCTTTAATATGCTTTATATTGGGTTAACTTGCACGAATCTCAAAGTGCAAAAAAGTTGCTTTTAGAAGCTTTGTAGCGCGAACGTTCAGGATCATTCTAGTAACTAATTACAACTTTTTCAACCTAAATATAATTTAGTTCGATTTTCTTTTATTTCTGCTCTGCCACTTGTAAAAGTAAACAAATATAATTATTTAATAACAAACATGATTAAGGCTGTGGATTAGAAAAAGAAGCACAAAACAAGTGTAACTTGTAGCTTGCGAAGATAGTAATGAAATTTATTTATAGAATTTGTATTACAAGAAGCAGGCCAGCACTACCTCAGTATGAATTTTTTTCACACAAAGAAAAACAAAAAAGCAGAAAAAAACATTGATTCATTTGATAAATATAAAACTCTGCCATTAAAGCGTGCATTGGTGGAATCATAGCAGAGATTGGTTCATAGAATATGATCCAGCCTCAAGTTTAGTGGACGTTTGAACACACTCTATCTAACAGATATTTGCATTCTAAATAGATATGGAGCTATGTGTAGTTGTGATAGATAAGCTTGAATTCGACGCTCAGGATTAGATTCGTAGAGGAATCGGCGTTTGGACGTATGATTTTTACTCAGTTGATAAAAAAAAATTTTTCCTTGCAAGTTTTCAAGATTGACTGATAACTGAACGATAGCATGAGTTACGCTTCTGTTTTGATTACATTTTATTTTGTATTTGAATAAAAAAAGGTCAACAATCCAATTGGTGTGGATTCAAAAGGTTAAAAAACTCAGCTGTCAAAATTTACCAAATTGAAACAACTTTTTTACAGCTACTTTATGCAATTTTTTAACTCAATAAAAATAGTCAAAATTAGAAAAAAATGATAAAGGTTACGCTTCAGAAAAACACGAACCGGTCAAGTAGGCTACTTAGCTTATATAGTCCAAAAACAGGATAAACAAAAGTAATGTAGGCCAGAAAGGCCTGAAAAATACTCTATGCCAATAATGTAATAAGTTTGTGATTATGGGAAATGCTGCAAAAAACTTCGAATAATGAAATTATCTATCTACTTTTAAAATTTGTTTTATTATATAATTAGTTCATCCGCTTCTTGATATTTTTCACTATTTGTGAATGATGACGTTCACACATAGCGATAACAAAAATAACAAATAGCAAAAAAACATCTCGCTCGTTCGACGCACGTGATCAGCGCCAAGGACCTTAGTTAAATAAATCTTGTAAATACATTGCAAAAAACCAATATGTTCTTGTTATATGATAATTTTTTTGGTGAATAAAATTCAAAACTCAATAATTGGGGTGAACAATATCAAATACGTTTAAGCACTGAGTTAAAACTTTCCTTTTTAATTCGGGGGAAAGAATCGCGATAAAGTTTAAAAGCTCGTATTACTATAAACGTAAAAAAATATCTAAAAAATAGCATAGCTCAAAACGGATTGAAACAAAAAATATAAAGAGGTAAATAGAAAATACACTAAGAAGAAAAAATTTTGGGTAGAAGTTTACATAGCCTACTTTTGAAGCGTAAATTGTTATCTTTTTCAGAATCAAAAGTTGCTTCGGATTCGCTTTCCATAAGTTTTGCTGGTTTTTTGCGTTTTCTCCTAAAAATAAAACTTTTATCATTAAAAAGCAAAAACACTCTTATCTAAAGTTAGCTTGTCTTTGATCAAAACATTAAAACAACTTTTTTGAAAGAGTACGATTAGTCATTGGAAAAAAGTAGAATAACCAAATCTGTGTCTTTGTATTATGCAACAGTTAAAACATGACACAACCATTGTTGGCAGCGTGGTCGAGCCAGAGTGCCGTGTGTATGATCAACATTGTTTCGGTTCAAAACCTAGTCGCGCCATTCTGTTGTGTCCTTGAGAAAAACACTTTGCGGCACTTTCCCTGCTAGGTGGTCTTGGCAACTAGTTCTAAAATTTAAACATATCTTCATTAAATTACAAGCGGACAGCAATATCTTGGCATTTCCGAAAGCAGGTCGAGGTAATTGCTTACCCTATTTATTAGCGCCTCAGTTGCTTTCCTACAAGTCAGGAGGATAAATATAGAGATAAATAAAATAAAAAGTAATAAACTTTTACCCAGCTGAAATAAAACAGTATCTTCATCCCCTAGAGCAGTTTTTTAACCTTTTTTCGTTTGTAGCACACTTTTGAAACTCATGAAAAATTGCGGCATTTTAAACCATTTTTACTAATTTTTGTTCCCAAAATTAGGTAATCTCTAAAAAAAAGGTCTTCATCCAGAATTGGGCTCAAATTTCTGGTTTTCTGGCATCCAGAATGGAGTTTTTTCCCTGAATTCAGTTGTTTTTTAACTATGCGGGTGCTCTAGACGCGATATATAATTAGTATCTTCTGACGTTAGCGGCGCACTTGAGCTAAGATTCTTAATTTTCGTCCCCAAAATTATGTGATCTCATAAAAAAAAAGTCTTCACCTATGTTAAAGTGCCGATTTCCTGCTTTTGATCTCAAAATAAAGAAAAAACGCTTTTGCCACAATTTTCCGCTTTGATTTCCTCATTTTGGCCGCAACAATAAGCTGTTCTCTAATAAAAAGTCTTCACCTGAATTCACGCTCTTTCTTGTCAATTTCCTTCCTAAAACCAGTTCTTTCTAAATTAAAACGGGTCTTCGCTCCGAATCTCAGTCATTTCACGTGCAAAAACCAAAAAATTCGACTTTCCTAGATAATTTGTTTCCGAAATCTTTTGCGACACACCTGGAAACCTCTCACGGCACACCGATTGAGAAACACTGCCCTAGAGTATTTCTACAACCATTTTTTTGCAAAATTTTCCTTAAGTAATACCTGCATTAAACCAAAAATTATTTCAGTCGATCAAATATATTATTAACGTTTATCATCAAACCCGTCCTTTTTTCTTTCCAATTGTCAGAAGATGCCGCTCTAGAGCAATCTAGCTCGACCCACTGTTTAAAAAGGAAGGTACTGTACAACTATATTGTTGAATTGTTTTCAGTTTTGTAAAAGTGATGTAATTATAACAAAAAACTTCTTGTTAAGGCTACCCAAGTCATGCAAAATGTTTTTTCAAGTACACAATGGTATGGCTGGGGCAGTAGTTAAAAACAATCTTGGGTGTCCAGCTTTTTGTGTATTGAAGACACAAAGTTAAAAAAGTATTTATAAGCACTCAAGATGCTTTTGCTTCAAATCAAAACGAAAAAGCATTAATTTATCAATGTCAAGTGAAAGCTAAAAAAGATTTTAGTTTTAAACAAAAGTCAAAATTCATCGCGTTGATTTTAAGTTAAGATAAAGGCTCGAAAACCAATTTTGACCACAAAAGTTGGCGCTATTGTGGTGGTGAGCTGGGGATTAAACGTTTGATTAACATTTCCGCCAGCCTACAAAAAACAAAAATACAGTGCAGCAGTTAATTTTGAAACAGTGAATTTTTTTTGGTCCAAAGTTGATTCTTTCCAAAAATTTGGGCGTATTTGCAAAATCAAGCCAAATTATGGTTTAGACAATGCTTGCGTGATTTTTGACAAAACAGTTCTTTCCCTGAGTATTTTGGTCTGCAGTATCCATGGCTATGGCCAGAAATACATTATACAATAGAACTTGTTACCTGTTAAGCGTATATTTGTCAAGGCTTGCATCAAAATTGCCGATGGAGAGAACACTATTATTATACTGCAGCAACAATTAAGATTGTTTTTACCGCAATGCGGTATTCGGAGAGTAACTATAAACAAGTTGGCTTACAATTGACACTTTTACATTAGCATTGTTTCTCAACTTATGATAATATTTTGATAGTTGAACCATTCGCCAAGATTAGTACAAAAAGCAAATTATACCTTTACTTGGTAGGTCTACTTGTGTGTAATTTATCAATTTACAACTTAAAAATCTTTGATCTTACTTTTGAGTAATCGTTCTGTCGTTTTCTGATGCAAGGTCTGATTCCTCCTGGGCTAATTTTGCCTTTTTATTTGCTTCTGTGAAAGTATCTAAGATAATTTTTAATTTGTGATTAAAAAGGTTATTGTTTGACTAATTATTTTTCACTTACAACAATTGCTGTTTGGTAAACACCGTATTGCATACGATTTCCAAGTCATTGGATCAGGACTTGCCTTTGTCCTTATGGCATGTGCAATGTCACAATTACCCGAATTCGGCCAGTAAGCTTCAGAATCAGTCGGCAGCGTAGTCGAGTGGTTAAAGCACCGGGCTAATGATCAACATGGTCCCGGTTCAAAACCCACTTGCGCCATTCTGTTGTGTCCTTGGGAAAGACACTTTACGGCACTTTCCCCTGCTTGGTGGTCCTGGCAAGCAGTTCTAAATTATAGTCATATCTCTATTAAATTACTAGCGGACAGCAATATCTTGGCATCTCCGGAAGCAGGTCGGGGTAATTGCTTACCCTATGTATTAGCGCCTCCGTCGCTCTCCTGCGAGTCAGGAGGATAAATATAGAGATAAAAATAAAATAAAAATAAATCGGAAATAAGCCAATTACTTGGAATACACTCAACTTCATTTGTGCTGGTGAAAATTACAACATACATTTTTTAAAGAGTTGCTATCTGCACAATGCATAATAAACTTTTTATTCATAATATAAATAACTGAATCTCTTCTGGTTTACAACATATTTAATCAATCAAAAAAATTCCTTCTATTCAGAGATTAATTTAAGTTATTCGATCGGTAGTTCAATTTTAAGGAAATCAATTATTTATTAAGTGTTGAAAAAGTAAATCTGAATTCACTTCAAATAATATCATAAGCATAAACTTTTCAAATTAAGTAAAAATTATAGTTACAATTGTGTTATTTTCAAAGAAACAGCGTATTTTAAACCCCAAAGAGGAACACATTATTTACGTCATAAGAAATCATGGCTACCATAGTATTGGAATAAAATTTGCTTTACTCAAAAAAAGTACATAAATTGATTTTAACTATTTAATTAAATAAATTTTAACTATTTAAAACTTAACAACTTTTATAGCTTATTTTTTTTATCTCTGATTTTGAAGCGAGATTGAGAAAATAATCGCAATCAAAATCCAATATTTGATCATTTAGTTTGCAAAATTTATTTAAAAATAAAGAAACTGAACTTTTTTCACTTTTAGTTGAATGGGGGCAAAGTAATATCGAAAATTATGTTGGCCTCACTGCCAACGTATGTTAACTTTGACCTACTTAGTCAAGATTACGAGTATTAATAACCTGACGTCAATAATGATACTAGTTTCTTAAAGAAGATTTTTCCCTACTTCAGAAAGTTCGTCTTCTGGTTGGTGAATGTCTTCAGGAGAGTTCGTTGGATAAATTTCTCCAATCCTACCTCTTCCCTATAACTTACTAATTTCCCGTCTAGAAGTAGACACAACCAGTATATCTGTAATCAGTACATCGGTTATTGTTATCAATTTTTTCCCAAACGTAGAGACTAATTTTGTTAACTTCCAGCGTAAATGCCCAGCTCTGATGATTAGCTGCCTGAGAAAGCTATAAATATCGAAACAGGAACTGTCGGAACGATGAAAGAGCAAATGAACTGGGTCATAATTTCGCGGCAAGCTTTGATCTAGTGAGTTAGTTTTAATCACTTTAATCGCGGCAAGCTTTTATCTAGCAAGCTTTTATCTAGCAAGCTTTAATCTAGTGCTTTGAAAACTAAAAACTAATCTGCTCAAGGCCTTGCATTTGTTAGCCTTGTTGTGGAAGCATGTTTCGGAAGAAACAATTCAAAACTGTTTCAAGAAAGCTGGTTTCTTGTGTACCACTACAACCACAACAATAGAGGACATTGTAGCTAAAAAACCAAGTGACATGACGCAAACCGACTTCGAGGAGTGGATGGCAGTGGACAATAGCCTCCAGGTGGCTGCAAAGTTAACGGAGGCCGACGTCTCTACGCTACAATAAGCACTGCACTAGCGCACATACTCGCTATAGACAATGTCATGATCGACAAGATTGTGTTCATTGTTCCTATCCCGGGCACCTCTCGAACGAACCATTTCTTTCAGGAAACCAGCCCGATGAGCTTAGCCGACTAAACGAATTTGGATAACAACGCTTAATATCACATGATGATAATTTAAAACTAAATAAAGATTAAATTTAAGAAATTTCTAATACCAAGCAAGTGTAAAATTAAATACGGATTTTTGTTAATGGCATATTAGTACTCCAAGAAATAAGTTGAAATAAAGACAAATAATACAACAAAAAACTTTTTTTGTAAATTTGTAATTTGTTCTCAAGGTTTTAGGCACGATTGCATTACTATAGTTGTTTTCAAACAAATACAAATAAATTTGTTAAAAATTGTTTCAGCCGTAATTGCTTAGGATGGCGTTCAGCGTTCCAAATCGTGCACTTAAATATGTCAGCTTGAGTTAGGGTTGCCAACTGTGACAAGTTTCAATAAAGGACATATGGAAAATAGATATAAACATAATTTTCAATCCCATTTATATCACTATATATATGCATCAGTGGCGTGCCGTAACCTCTGAGTCTGGCCATGCAATTTGCATGCCAAAATCTGATCATGAAAATAGGTATGTTATGGCTGTGAGATTGTAACTTTTAGTCGTAATGTCATGGTGATCAAGAACAATTTTCGCCCTAGATTTTTGATGATCTCTCTAAAAAAAGGTCATCACTTGAAATTGTTGCCTGGTAATGCACTTTTTCTTCTAAAAATGCAGTGATCTCCAAAAAAAAAGTCATCACTTCAAACCAGTCTCCGATTTCTTACTTTTCGTCCTAAATTCGCGGTATTGTCTAAAATAACGCAAAAAAACGGGTCTTCGTCTCAGATCTGCTTCAGATTTTATCCCGAACAAGTAATATTTCTCATCGAATTGAACGATATCTACCTCATCGCGCAAAAGTTCGTCATGCAATTTCTAAAAATTTGGTCTTGCAACGCATGACTTGCATGCCCTGACCGCACGCTTCTGGTATACGTACATCATAAAAAAATAAAAATGAAAAATAGTGTAAATCTTTTTATTTTTTAAAATTGTGTTTGGTTTGACTTTTTGCTGCTTTCAACAATTGAAGATCATCTTTTGTTTTTTCAGCAAATTCTAAACAGCTGTCTTTGAAGTTAAAGTACAGGAATATGAAAAGCTCATTTTTTATTATTTCTGCAGAGCATCTGTTTCTTTCATTTCGCCATTTTGAAGAGATAACACTAAAAATCCTTTCACAGTATGCTGATAAACCATTTCTTCTAATGATTTAGGGGGGAGGGGCAAATAATTTTTTTTGAAAACAACTTGGAAAGTTGCTGGAGAACGTTTAGAAATATAAAAATGTTGATTCAGTGTTTGCAAAAATTAAATCAACTTTAAAATACACGTTCTAATCGCAAAATTAGCAGTAAGTAAAATGATATTTAAAATAAAGGACATTTTTGTACTTCATAAAGGACAAGGACGGAAAGGGTTAAATAAAGGACTGTCCTTTCCAATAAAGGACGGTTGGCAACCCTAGCTTGAGTCCACATTTGCTCTTCTATTTTATTCATCACAATTCTTTTTTTTTATTGACGTTCTTCTCACAATTCAACATAGTAACGTCGTATATGAATACGTGTGCCACTGTGACAGTCGGTACGTGGGTCGAACGTCTCAACGCTTGCAAGACAGAATTCGCCAGCATGTTCCGAGGTCTATTTGGAACAGAATCGGTCAAGAACGTAAACAACCAGAACGCCTAGGAAAACCAACTAATTCAACACCGCATTGTGACTCAGCGATTGTAAACCATTTATTACATAAACCAAAATGTGCATCTCAATGTAATGACAATCAATTTTTTATTCTTTCTAAAGCACGATCCAATTTTCATTTATCGGTTTTAGAATCAATTTTTATAACTCTTCAAAAACCTAATTTGTGCAGACAGAAAGAGTTTATTTACAAATGTAAATTGTTATAAGTGTAAAAGAAAGGAAAAAAAATCTTTTCAAATACTACATCAGTTCTTGAATTCATTTCAGCGAGACCTCCTGAAGAGAGCTAGACAAAAAGTTCAATTTTTTTCAAA
>OY796889.1:5009626-5191733 GCA_963680785.1 Diplosoma virens | reverse complement strand
ATCCAACATTTGTCCAAATTATTCCCATGACTTTTCTTCAGATAGTTTCACAATAGTGGCGGCAATCTTACGTGCTGCGGAGTACCTCAATCGAAGCTGCTCAGATGACTTTTTTGTTAACTAAGCTCTAAACGCAGTTTTATTTGCACGGATAGCTTCTTTAACTTGTTGGTTCCACCAAGCAGTTCTTTTGTCACTATCCATTTGACCTCCCACACGTTTGCAACCACAACTAGCAGCTGCAGATATAATGACTGCTGATTTAAATAAATCCCACTCTGTCTGAACGCTTTCAGTATAGTCAGCCTACCTTTACTGGACAGTACTTACGTTGGGAATCTTTCAGTCCCACTAAACAAAAAACAAATCTTATATCAACTTTGGTACACCGGGCACTAATGATATGCACGAAATCTAAACTAAACGAAGAAATTAAGCATATCAAGAACATTCTATTGGACAATGGTTATCCTGAATCTATTATTGACTGCAACATTTCCAAGAAAATTGCTCAGTTTTCTATGCCCAAACGATTTGGTCCTGAGAAGTGTCCCGTATATTTGAGAGTTCCTTGGATAGGGAAAGCTTCCATTGGTCTTGACAAAAACGTCAAAACGGCTGTTGAAAGCTGCTATGGCTCCGTTACCACCAGAGTTGTATTTACATCGAAACGCATGTTGCCTGTAGCCCGCAAAGATGTTTTACCTACCACGCTGAAAAGCTCCGTTGTTTATGAATATTCGTGCCACTGTGACAGTAGGTACGTAGGACGAACATCACAGCGACTACAAGATAGAATCAAGCAGCATGTTCCTAAATGGCTACAACAGCAAGCGAAGCGCCCTACGCGATCTCAACCTGGCAGATCCTGTAAGCTAAAACGTAACAATCCAGATTGTGACTCTGCCATAGGACAACACTTGCATGACAACGAGCAATGTGCTGCAAACTATAACGACAAACGTTTTAAAATTCTTGTTGTGGCACGCAACTCGTTCCATCTGTGTCTACTCGAGGCAACTTTTATCAAAACCAAACATCCGGTTTTATGTAAGCAAAAGGAATTTGTTTACACATTGAAACTTTTCAAATAACCTTAGTTGCGAGTAACACTGTTTCTCCAGGGGTAATTGCACATAGTGCGTTTCTCCTTTCCGAGAACATCCTGTATTGCACCACACTGTGCAATTGTGCCTTTCTCCTTTCCGAGACTGCAGCACCTTTCTCCCAACTATTGAGACTATAAATACCTTGATTTTCTCTGGTTCGTCCCATTTTGACGCGATTGCCACTGATGAGAGCGTCACGAAAAGCTTATGGCTCCGAAAAAATCGACTTTGTTTAAAGCGATATTAAAATTCTGTACCACAAAGAAGCTCTTTACGTAATTTTAGTGAGAAAATTTTTACTATTATACCAGGTCTTGCTGAAGTTTATCCAACTCGTTACTTCATCGCTGATAAAGAAAAAAGTGTGGCTAAAAAAATAATCAAAAAATTTAACTTTGTTGTCAGTGGCGGCTCGCGCATTGCAGCGGCAGAGCTGCAGCAATTGTAAATATTATCAGATATTATCACCAACCCTGTACTGAAGACGTTGAGACTGACTATACTGAAAGCGTTCAGACAGAGTGGGATTTATTTAAATCAGCAGTCATTATATCTGCAGCTGCTAGTTGTGGTTGCAAACGTGTGGGAGGTCAAATGGATAGTGACAAAAGAACTGCTTGGTGGAACCAACAAGTTAAAGAAGCTATCCGTGCAAATAAAACTGCGTTTAGAGCTTAGTTAACAAAAAAGTCATCTGAGCAGCTTCGATTGAGGTACTCCGCAGCACGTAAGATTGCCGCCACTATTGTGAAACTATCTGAAGAAAAGTCATGGGAATAATTTGGACAAATGTTGGATACAGACTACAGATCGGCAACAAAAATATTTTGGCAAACCATACGTCGTTTGCGCGGCAAACAAACACCAGTTGCCACCTTTATCGAGGATACTAATAGTGTGCTTCTAAAGTATTAAAAGGACATCCTTAATCGTTGGAAAAAATACTTTTGTCAGCTCTTAAATCTAGTAACAGTCCAACATTTGGAAACGTCCGAGGAACAATTTGGTAAAGAAATTCATCTAACCGAAGCAGAGGTGAAGAGAGGTGGGCACAGCAATTAAATTTTAAAAGTTAACAAGGCCCCTGGTGAAAATGATATTTGACCCGAAATTTCAAAGGTCATGATCAACTTTGGGGTTAGTTGGCTGAGTCATGTGTTCCCAGTAGCTTGGAAAACTAGTGAGGTACCGAAGCAATGGCAGGGCAACTCAGAACGCGCTAGAGGAATTATGTGGAAGACCTGACCTGGTCGCGTCTTGGAATTCCACCAGCAAAATTGCCGCTAGTTACAGGAGATTGGGATGCTTGAAGATACCAATTTGAGTTGCTGCCCCCGCAACCCCAAAAGGACAAGCAGGCAAAGGGAAATACACAGAATTAATTTAATGTTTTCCCTACAAAATATGTTGATGATGATTAAAATTTGTAATTATTAATTTTTTTAAATACTGTATTTATTACAACCTTTTACAACCGCTATACAGATATTTAAGGTGCTGCAGCTCCAATGTGCGAGCTCCCACTGTTTGTAGTATCAAAAATTAAAATATTCCGGACTCGCACGATAGCCTCGGAGACGTAAAATCTAGACCAATTATTTTGCAATTACCGGTTTCTAATTTACGATATACCGAAAAGTTGTTGTTAAAGTTTCTTATTCGGTTTTTTAGCTTTAATTGATCGATAGGATTGAAATTTAGAATTGCTTAAGCAATAAAATTATGATTATATTCTGTTTGAATTATTTGTAAGATCTTGTATTTTTACTCGCTCTGGACGCTTAAATTCAAATTTTATTTATAATCACGCACCACTTAAGTTACATTCTTGTAGATACCGCTTTCTAATCATTGACATCGCGAATTATTGACGAAATTCCGATGGTGAAATACTTTCATCTGTACCCAAGCGCTATTTAATGAAACGTTTCCCTGCCGAGTCGTACCTCTACAGTATATATGATGGCGAACCAAAAGTTCTGTCCTGTTTTGTGGCTAACGATGTATTTACTATAACTAAGGCCTTGCTTAATGAGGCCTCACGATTTAAAATATTTTGAGCTAAAAAAATGTGTCAATTCTTGTCTTTTGTGTGTTCGCCTAGTCGTTGAGAGTATTTTTGGCGTTTCGACTCAACGTGTTCGTGTTATTTTTGTAATGCTGATTGCTATACGTGTCGATCTGGCAGACTTAATTGTCAAAGCGTCACGTCGTCTTTACAACTTTTACTTTGACGTAAAATGTTACTTTGAAGCTGAGAGTTTGCAGAATGTTTTCTTTTCTAGGATTCTGTGGCGTTTCAAGTATGCTAGTTTCAATTTCAATAATACATATTTTGCCCAAGTTTATTTTGCATAAATTTTTTTGTTATTGTTAGCTTAACTGTTCATCAACCTGAATCTCGACAAAGTCGGATTTGTCGAACAATTACCCCGACCTGCTTTTGGACATGTCAAAATGCTGTCCATTTTAAATTTTTTAATTGATTTGACCAAAAATTAAACCTACTCTACCGATAAGCACAGAGTTTTTTGGATGGGATAACAATAAAAAAATTAGACGTTTTGTTTGTAATAAAGACACAGCGGTTTGACGAGTATAAAAATCAAATGGAGACCATATCGTTTGCGTTCGCCATCAAAATAACGTTTCTTCCCGCTGATACATTCCAATTATTTTTTTTGTGTTTAAATATTGTTATTTTAGTTCGAATCTTGTTCAAGCTCCGTGCAAATTTTGTTGTTGCATGTTAATTGCTAGATCATCTTATTGCATACGTTTTGTCGTAGTCAATCTATTGAAGGCAGGTCCAAGTCATGTGATAATTGTCAATTTACTCTTTAATACCGTAGTGATTTGGATAGATTGAAATTGTTCATGGCAATTTTAAGCAGTTGGATTACAATTGCATAGAACAGTGCTCTTCAACCGAGTGTACGGTATACCCAAGTGTATACCAAGCTGTAAGTAGGGTATACAATTAACAAAAGGTATACATAGGGTATACCGTCAAGATCAGACCTTACTGGTAACTTTCGGTTTAATCTAATATTATGTACAGGGTAGAGTCGTATAATTCTTTCTATTTCTCCACATTATTTCGTTGCATACCGATTAGCTAGATTAGTTTATTGCAGCCACTTGGAAAAATGAGCACAAGTGCATAATTATGCAAACATTAGCCAAGGTGAATTAAATGATGTTCTACTGAAAGTTGTTGATATTGTAAATTCGATTCGGAATAGTGCAAAACAACAAAGACTGTTTTCAAAACTTTGTAATAATATGGGCTCCACTTCCAAAAAATTTATACTACATTCAGAGGTGCGGTGGCTATTTCTAGGAAAAGTGCCTTCCCATGTGCTTGAACTTTGAGAACAATTGGAAGCCTATTGTATTAAACAAGAGAACCAATAATCTGCAAATTTCCGTGACATACTGTGGCTAGCAAAATTAGCCTACTTGGCGTCGATTTTTGATTGTTTAAATGAAGTGAACCTTAGTCTTCAAGAAAAAGGGGGCGACATATTTTAAGCAACTAGCAAGATTAATGCGCTACAGCTAAAAATTCCAGTCTGAAAAAACGTCTTATCAAACAATTTCAATAACTTTCCCTGATTGAGCCAGTATATGAGAGAACGTGGATGGGAGTTTGAAGACGTTTCCTTAGAAAATAACATATCTACACTCATGGTTACTCATTTGAACTTATCTAGTGAAAATTTGACTGCATAATTTTCTGAAGATGATGACAAACGTTAGGAAGAAAACTCGTGGACTATGCAGCCATTTATTGATGAACCAACAGATTATGAGGAATGGTTGGAACTCTGATCAGATTTAAATCAAAAAGCTTTATTCCGAGAAATGGATTACTCCATTTTTTTGGGTTTCTCTTCTAAAATTACCGAATATAATAGGCTAGCACAAAAAGCCTTGCAATCTTAATACAGATGCCTAAAACCTACTTGTGTGAAGAAAGTTTCTTAGATCTCGTGGAAATCAAATCAAAAAAGATAAACTCAATACATGATATTGATTCTTTAATGCGAAGGGCGATAGAGAAAGAGATAAAACCACGTGTCTAAATCTCCAAATTGCTAAAACGATGCAACAACAAAGCAGCCACTGATGACTAACTACAGTGAAAATAAAATAGCTTTGATTTTACTTTTTTACACTTTAGCATAATTTTGTTTGTGCCCTAAAAGACTGGTTTATTTATTGTAACTCGACTCAACATAGTTTATAGTTTGTTTTCTTTAGTTTCTTTAGTTTTATTTATCTATTTTTCTACCGGATCTCCCTTTTTGTAGGGCCATCACTAATTACACTGGTCAACAAATTTTTACCTAATTTTTTAATGTTTGAACCACCCTGCTGTTTGAAGCCTACCTTAGTGACCGGTTTCTTGAAGAATGTGAAGATAGATTGCTTGTTAGGCTCTGGTGCCTCAGAAAACTTCATAAACAAAAAGGTTTTGTTTTTTGTTTTTTTAGAAATCTGCGTTTCATTTTTCAATCAGAGGAAGATTGTCATTATTTAACCTAGATTCGAACTGCTCAAACGCTTGCCTTGTTGATACGTTTATCTTGCCTATTCATTTCTGTCGTTGTCTTCTTTTCTACGCACTGTACTGCCTTGCGCGAACTTCTTAACTTTAAATAATAATTTGATATTGTTTAATTGATCTTGTTAGCTTTCTTATTTCCAAACTCTTATCAGATGTTAGTTTTGATTTTTGTAAATAAAAGCCTAATTTTATGGCTTACTTTATAACAAATATGAATTTTATTCTTTCATAAATTAACTTATACCGTCCTTGCAAACTAATAGATTTTCTACTAATTAACAATGATTGTTTAGCACAGTGGTTCTTAAGCTTTGGTGGCCCGTGGCCCTTTTCCAGAGACCCTCAAACATCCGTGGCTTCCTGTTTAAAACGTTGGCCCAAAATTCAAGCGAAGACCTAAAAAAAAAGAAAAATTATCACTTTAAAACTGTTCTTGAATTCTCCATTTTTGTCCCAAAAGTCAAGTAAAAATAAAAAAAGGTTTCTGCTCGTGGCCCCTTGGTTTAGCAGCTAGCTTCTAAATTAATTGAAAAGCTTAGGGATTTAATTCGTTTTTTCTTGTCGTTTTAAGGAAACGAATGCGGTTAATGATGATTGTGATAAACATGCGCAATGTTAATGAAGTAAATAGTCTTATTTTCTTTACATTGTACTCGTAAACAAATTTTTTTATATAAGCGAAATAAGATAAACAATGTAACTAGTGATGTAATTGCTTCATAAACAGGAAAAGATGTATACCAGTACAGATGATTGGCTATGTAATAATTTTTGCCTAAAGATCAAAATACAAGTATTCCTACAAAATTAAAAAAAAACTAGTACAAAACAATAATGAATGTTATTCAGATACGACATGCGTTGTACCACTTAAATGTTTGCCTGAATGAAATATATTTTCAGATTCGAAATAGACCAATTTAAAGCAGCGGTTATTATTTCATTTAAGGTCAAAAGTTAATTTTTCTTATTGTTTTGTCAGTTGTAAACAAAATTTGAGTTTTGATAAAAAAAAGTTCAATTAAACTCATATGTCCATTGCACAACAACACACTTATTTAAAAGATAGTTTTTGTTTCTTATAATACTTAACTGTTAGAAATACAAAACAATCAAATGTTAATAAAGCAAGTTTTTAATTTTTTGCAATTTTTGCTACTAATCACGTCGTCGCTGTTGTCGTCGTTTGAAAAGGCATCCACTCCAGGTCAAACACAAACAGGACTGGTTTATTCTACTGCTCTGACTAAATGCGACAGTGATATTTTTAAGCTAAATCAAGTTTTGTCATCCAAAACTATCAGACCTCGTTCTCCATGTGATGCTCGATGTATCGAGCACGCTTTTAGAACGTGGTCTGTAATTTGTCCAGACGCGCCGCGCTCGCAATTCAGTGAAGGAGCGAGACCTCATTTGTGTATGGACAAATGGAATTGACCAACACCAGTCCGCAGGCAACTGAGCTGAGCCCGAGCTGCTCGGGGCAACTTGATTTCAACAGGCCTGGCACTGGTCCTGAGTATGAAAACACGGAGCCTGGATGTATTCTTGCAGTACTCCGCATTCCACTTTATAACACTGGATAACACAATTTTTGGTGCTCAAGATTTTAGAGCTGATTTAAACTAATTTTGGGTGGCTAATTTCAAAAATGCAGTCTGTTTTTTCTATCAGGTCAACTTTTTCTATCAAGTTCTCAAAAAAATTTCAAATTTTGTGAAAGCCTTCGTGAATGGTTCGGCTCTACTTTTAAACTTCCCTGTGACATCACAGATTTCAGTTCATGTGTTATCTTTTACATGTCTTAATTATCCATTGGTTGTTTGTTACATCATTATGTTTATGTAGGCTACTGTACTGTAAATTATATTTAATTGTTTGCACAATGCACGATTTCACGTCCTCTCTTTTAATCTGGTTTGTGACTTAAAACTCATTAATATTACAAGTTGCTTAAGTTTATAAGAATCTTGATTATGGTTACATCACCAAAAAGACAATGTTTAAATGAAACAAATATTTTCTGTTATATCTGTGGCGAATACACGTTAAAACATAACAAGAAAATAATGAGTGATTTTGTAAAGCGTGCTTATCTTGCCTGCTTCCAAGTGATGCTGGGTAATCAAGACAAGCCTTGGGCACCCGATATTGTTTGTAAACCTTGTGTAGAACATTTACGGCAATGGACAAACAAAAGTAGAAAAAGCCTAGGGTTTGCTATTCCAATGGTGTGGCTAGAGCCAAAAGATCACTGAAACGACTGCTATTTTTGTGCAGTGAATGCTAAAGGCATCAATAGGAAGAATAGAAACTCATTAATATATCCAAGCTTAGACTCTTCAATCAGGCCAATTTCTCACAGTGAAGAATTTTCTGTTCCAATTTTTGAAGACTTGCTACAATTGGAATCTTCTCTTTCCAATGAAGAGGAGGACGTTTCAATTGACAGTGATAACACCCTAGCAGATAACGATTTTTTCCCATATCTTTTATCCCCGAAACTCTTTTTCCAAGGAGAGATGAATGACATGGCAAGAGATTTGAATCTTTCTAAGGAGTCTTCTGAGCATCTGGCTTCGAGGCTTAAAGAAAAAATCTTTTAAAACTGGGTACTCTCATCATTTTTTACCGGAAATGTCATGAAGAATTCTTGCCATATTTCACCTAAAAAAATGAAACTGGGTACTGTAGCAACGTTGAAGGTCTTCTAAAAAAGCTCGGAGTCTTTGAATATAATCCTAATGATTGGCAACTTTTCATTGATAGCTGTAACAGAAGTTTCAAACGTGTTCTTCTGTGAAATGTGTAATGTGTTTTTCTGCATAATAGCAATGCTTTTAAATTTATTCCTCTTGGGCATTCAATAACTATCAAAAAAAAATATAGCAAAATTAAATTTGTACTAGAAAAAATGTCTTACCACATACACAACTGGATCATTTGTTTTGATTTAAAAAGGATTGGATTTCTACATGGTTTGTAGTGTAGTTATACGAAGTTCCCATGCTTTCTATGCTTCTGGGACAGCAGAGCTAGAGCTCAGCACTGGATAAAACAAGATTGGCCAGTAAGAGACGAATTGGTGCCTGGTGAGAAAAATGTTTAAGCTCACCCTCTGGTGGAAAAATCTAAAATCATTTTACCTCCACTTCATATCAAATTGAGTATCATGAAACAATTTGTAAAAGCACTCAACTAAGATGGTGACTGTTTCAAGTATATTTGCACCAAATTTTGGGGATCAACGATAGAAAAATTAAAAGCTGGTATTTTTGCTGGCCCTCAGATAAGAACACTAATAAATGATTGTAACTTTCCAAATTCCATGAATGAAAAAGAATCATGTGCTTGGAGTGCCTTTGTGGAAGCTGTCAAGAATTTTTTGGGAAATAGAAAAGTAGTCAAATGCAAAGGGATTATGGCCAAGTTACTGAGCAGTTTACAAGATATGGCTGATAACACGAGTATTAAGCTTTACTTCCTATACAGCCATCTTGACCGCTTTCCCGAAAATTTTGATGATCTGAGTTATGAGCAAGGAGACCAGTTTCATCAGGATATCAGTGAAATGGAAGTAAGGTATCAAGGGCGGTGGAATGCTGCCATGCTAGCTAACTACTGTTGGTCAATTAAACGTGACGATGGTTTTGCCATTCATTCTCGGAGATCATTAAAACGCAAATTTATGGCTGACATTTAACCATTTTGAAAGAATTTCATCGTCCGTATGCTTGCTTTAAACTCACTGATTTGGCTTGTTATAGATAGATCCAAAAAAATAAATCTGCAATTGTGTTCATACAATACCATTTTGTCATTTTGTAGTAAACACCGCCTAAGCTCATTTTGTTACTATAGTGGGTGAATCATAACAGGAAAACTAGACCTGATAGAGAAAAACAGACTGCATGTTTTTTGAAATTAGCGCCCCAAAAGTAGGTAAAAACAGTTGTAACATCTTTGGCACAAAGAAAAAAATTTTTTTTGTTGGCCAGTGATTTGTCCACTCAGAAGCGCGGATTCCAAGTCTTGCATTATTGTTTAATAGATTTCACGCAGCTGGCACAAACGGGCGTCTAGGTTTTATTCTCTCTTGGCAAGCATCTGCAGACCCACTTATAAGACCATACAAGATATGATCAGAGTCCTGAGATCCACGGTAAGCCAAGAAGAGAGTCGCTCCTAGTCGGCAAAGCTCAGCTGGTTGCATGCCTGAAAGTCTGGGTAGGTGATGTTGAAGTGGGACGCAGACATCCAGTGACTCTGCGCAAGGCGTCATTCAAAACAATTTTTTGAAGGTAAGTGGGAGCGCTGCAACACAAAACTGTGGTGCAGACTCAGCTGTTGAGTAGACCAGAGATAGGGGAGCTGTGCGCAGTGTTTTGGCACCAGCACGCCATTCTAGTCTAGAAGTTGCCTCAGCAGTGTGACGCGTAAAGATAGTTTTTTGCAAAATGCCATTAGATTAGTTTTTCTTAACCTTTTGTGGGTCTTTAACCTTTTGTGTGATTGCATCAAATTTTGAAGTGTTATGATAGAAATACACCTAAATATTATTGCATTATTGAAATAAGATCTTTGGATATATTAGCGACGTGCCTATGAACTTGATTGCGGTGATAGAAAACATCTGAATTTAATTCTTGAAATAAGTGGTGACGTGCCTTTGAACTTTTTTGATGAAACCTATTTTAAAACCTTTTAAACATATTATTGAATTTCTTAAGTTAAAAGAAGACCTCTGGTAGATAATATGACCTCTGGTAGATACGCCCGAATCGCTAAAAAAAGTACAATTTTTCACTAAAAATTCTAAAATATTTATAACACCTGCAAGCTTTTATCACATCGCTGCATTATCTCGACCTAGAGTCGAAACGCAGTGATCCAAGACTGAAACTGAGACTTTGGGGGGTTACGAGACCGAGACTTCAAAAAACGTGTCTCAAAATATCCACCTCTGGCAAGTATGTAAGCATTCAAGTTTTTAAATGTTATTCAATGCAAAAACCAATTATTCGAAAAACAAATAACTTTTTACAGTATTAAAATAATTTATGTTTTTTTGATTAATTTTAGCTTGTAACTGTAAAAAATGAAGGCTACAAAAAGCTATACTTTATCAAAAGGAAATTTGTAAATATCTGTTATAACTTATCTCAATTTTCTCAAAGTAATTGAATAAAAAATACACACAAGGACTGAAGACAAACCAGATAAAACAATATTGCTTGAAACAAGAAATGTAATTCTACTCATTTTTACAAAATTGTTGGAACACACTCATTAATGTTTAATATTTATAAATTATTTTAAAAGAATTTGCTTACCACAATACAGTTACAAAATAGTTTGGTCGTCTGCCTAAAGTTTAATCATTGTAACATTAGACAAATAAATTTTACATTTTGCCTGCCATTGTTTACAAACTATGTTAGCTACTACCGTTTTATCAGGCTCTATGGCTTGCGAATGTGCAAGCTATCTTAGTTTCACTTAAACCTCTGTCTTAAAGACAGGAAAGTCAGATGTGTTCATTACAAATAGCTATTTGAAAGCTCACATTCCAACAATTATTTCAAATGGCAATTCGAAAGCGCAGCTTTCAACAATTATCATTGTGTGCTTGGTTAGAAAAAATCAAAAAATGGATGCTGAACAATATTTTGATCATGAAAACTCTTTTATTGAATGAAACTGACAAAACAACCAAAAATACCGCATTTAATGCTTGTATCAAGCAGCGTTACATTTGATGCATATTGAAGCGATCTTGACACATCTGTGGCTAGTCGGGACGTTTGTCATAATATGTTTGCACCATTTTTGCCAGCCTCCTTGCTTCTTTGCCTTTTGTAGTGTATCACTCTTTATTGCCTTTGTACTTTCTTTTCACTTTCATCTACTCTTGTCAGAAGAAGATGAATGTTGCCAAATGATGTTGGTTGCGGTTGACCCGCAGTGTCAATCTGAAGGAAATTGGCAGCTAACTTTTCCCGAAAAGAGATTATTTGAATTTTTTTACGAGTAACGCGCTTATACATCACCCACGCATTAACCACAGCTACTCCCAGGATCAGTTCAATCTCTAACTTGCTATACCACTTGACACTCTTTCGCATAGTTGTTATATAGGAAGCCATCTGATCGAACAAGTCAATTACTGTTTTTGCTTTGTTGTAAACGATAATTGATAGTGGTTTTTCTGTAGCTTTTTTGAGATCGGCGTCTTCAAATTGAGGATTGAGGGTCATCCTAGGTGGTGTTGGTTGAAGGTTGGTTGGTCAAGTTTGTCACTTGTATTCCTGGTGCGGATGTACAACCCTGTTACAGATTTTTTGGTACCATTGTTGAAGCATGTTTAGTTGAAAACATTCTCACATCACATGTGTCTCTCCATTTCAGCACTACAAAACCATTTTTGTCTTCTCGCGAAATAACCTCTCTCTTCTGAGCTTTGCATCCATAATTTCCTATGATATGCCTTTCCTCTTGCCTCTTAATGTTTCAACAACATGGTTTTGCTTTGCCAATAAACACAATGCTAGATCGTAGCTCGTATAAGAGTTGTCTACGTAAAGAATTCTACCTTGTTTCAAGAGTCCCTGCAAAAGCTCTAAACAAGCATTTTTGGCTATTCCCAATTCTCGTTCTTAATTTGCCAAAGTAGACCTTCATTGCCCATGTATATCCATCAACTGCACACTGCTTAAATGATTTAACGCCGTAGCTGTGTGCTTTGTTCAGAATATCTTATTCTTCTTCTTCTTCTCCTTTCGGCCTTTCCCTTTAGTCAGGGGTGGCCACAGCGTATCATCATTCTCCAAATCTTTCTGTCTTCAACATCCGTCTCCTTTGCACCAATTTCACCCATATCTTCTTTTACTACATTTAAAAATTTTCTCTTTGATCTCCCTCTTCTTCTCTTTCCCGGTAACTCCATTTCCATCATCCTTCTTCCTACATACTCTTGGTCTATCCTCATAACATGTCCATACCACCTCAGCCTGCCCTCCCTCATCTTCATTCCTAACCGTTCTACCTTAACTGTAATCCTGATGTACTCGTTTCTATTCTTGTCTTTTCTCATCAATCCCATAGCAAACCTCAACATTTTCATCTCTGCGACTTCCATCTCTTCCACTTGTTTCTTTGAGACTGCCACCGTCTCAAGTCCATACACCATTGCTGGTCTTACTGCTGAACTGTATACTTTTTCTATTACTCTAGCTGGTAACCTTCTGTCGCAGATTACTCCCGATACTTTTCTCCGTCCATGTAATCTCTTCTTTACCTCCCTCTCACAACAACCATTTTCTTGCACCGTTGATCCCAAATACTTAAATTCCTTTACTCTTGGCACGTTTGTATCATCCATCTTTACTGTTTCGTCGTCATTTCCTCCATTTATGCACAGATATTTGATCTTTGATCTAATTACTTTCATCCCTTTTCTTTCCAATGCATACTTCCAGAATTCTGATCTCCGCTCCACTTCTTCCCCGGTCTCTTCGCAAATAACAATATCATCAGCAAACAGCATCGTCCACGATGGTTCTCTCCTTACTTCATCTGTTAGCCTGTCAATTATCACTGCAAACCGGAATAGACTTAACGCTGATCCCTGGTGTAGTCCAACCTTAACCTTGAAACTTTCTGTAGTTTTTACTGCACACCTCACCACTGTTTTGCTTTCCTCATACATATCCTGTACTAGTTGCACATACTTTTCCACTACTCCGGATTTTCTCCTACAGTACCACAGCTCTTCCCGCAAAACCCTGTCGTAAGCTTTCTCTAGGTCCACAAATACACAATGTAGCTTTCTTTGACCTTCCCTGTATTTTTCCATCAACATTCTTAAGGCAAACATGGCATCGGTGGTTTCCTTTCCTGGCATAAATCCATATTGCTGCTTGCTGATCTCCACTCTATTCTTAACTTGGCTTCATCAATTCTTTCCCATACCTTCATTGTGTGGCTCATTGGCTTTATTCCTCTGTAGTTTCCACAGCACTGTGCGTCCCCTTTGTTTTTATAGATTGGGATAAGCACACTCTTTTTCCATTCTTCTGGCATCCGTTCACCCATTAATAGTCTGTTGAACAGTCTGGTCAAAAACTTTATCCCCATCTCTTCCATCCAGTTCCAAACTTCTACTGGCAACTCTTCTGGCCCAGCCGCTTTACCTTTTTTCATCCTTCTTAGTGCGTTCTTTACTTCTTCCCTACTGACACAATTTACTTCTTTGTTAACAACTTCTGTTTCCTCTGTCCTAGGGTCTTTGTTATTTTCCTCTTTCATCAGTTTCTCAAAGTACTTCTTCCATCTCTTTAACACTGCCTCTGAATTTACCATAACATTACCGTTTTTATCCTTTATAACCCTCACGTGTTGTACGTACATCGTTCCCTGCTCTGTCTCTCTGCCTAGCCAATCTGTACAACTCCTTTTCATCTTCTTTTGTTTCCAATCTAGCATACAAATTGTCCTAGGCACATTCCTTTGCCATTGCAACTGCCTTCTTTGCCTTACTCTTCTTTGTTTATCTTCTTAATATTTTCATTTCTTATTTTGTCCCATGCTTTCTTTGCCTCTTTCTTTTCTTTTATGTTCTCCAGTACTTCCTCATTCCACCACCATGTCTCCCTGTCTCCTTTTTGTTTTCCGAATGTCACTCACAGTACAGTTTCAGCTGTTTTTCTTATCATTTTTGCTGTTTTATCCCACTCATTAGGTAACCCATACTTACCTCCCGAAATCCTGGTTACCTCTTGTCTAAACGCTTCTTGATAGCTTGTCTCCTTCAGTTTCCACCATCGTATCTTTGGCTTTACTTTCTATGCTTTTTTCTTTTTCACCATAAGAACCATTTTGCACACCACCATACAGTGCTTTGCGACACACTCATTCAATATTACCTTACAATCGCACATTTTTTTCAAGTTCCTCCTTCTGCACATCACATAATCTACTTGGGTACTTTTTCCTCCATTCTTATACGTCACCCTGTGTTCATCTTTCTTCTTGAAATAAGTATTAACAATCGCCAAATCCATCCTTTTTCCAAAATCCACAATCATTGATCCTTTCTTATTTCTTGTTTCACCACCGTACCTCCCCATTATTTCCTCATCCCCTATGTTTTCTTCACCCACATGTCCATTAAGATCTGCACCTAGAACTATCCTCTCTTCTGTTGATATACTTTCTATCAACCCATCCAGGTCTTCCCAAAAATAATTTTTCTCCTCCATGCTGTTGTTAAACTGTGGAGCATACGCGAGTACTATATTTAGGATGGACCCATTTACCTCCAGCTTCATGGCCATTAGTCTGTCTGACACTCTCTTCACCTCCAGGACACTTTCAGCCAGCTCCTCCCTCAGCACTATCCCTATCTCTTTTTTTCTTCCATCAGCTCCGTTATAAAACAGTTTGCATCCACCTCAATGCTCGCTTTACTCCCTTTTCATTTTGCTTCTTGTAGCACAATATGTCTACATTCCTTCGCTCCATCATATCTGCCGGCTCTCTTCCCCTTCCAGTCATCGTTCCAATATTTAAGGTACCCACCTTTATGAGTAAGAGTCTTGCTTTCCACACTTCTCGCTGCTTCTTCACTTGCCTTCCTCTTCTCTTTATCCTCTTATTTTCATTATGTTTAGCAGTAGCATAATTTCCGCAGGTGTCCCGCTATGCGACACCTGAGGCGGTCGTTGGTAACCCGGGCCGCGATCGATCCGGTGTGGATTGATAATGTTTACACATTTGTCTGTTTTGGCAAAAAAGTTTTACGCCGGATGCCCTTCCTGCCGCAACCCTCCCCATTTATTCGGGCTTGGGACCGGCATCAAGAGACACAGAAATGTGCCTCCGATGGCTGGGTTGCTGGGTTGCTTTGTTGAGAATATATTGCCGAAAAATTAATCTTCCTCTCCATGGAATAACAATCTCATCAATTACAATGTCCTCATCCGGTGTAACAAATGCTGAAAATTATTTTGCAAAAGAAACACTAAAGATTAGTCCTTTGCGAAACATTCTCCTTGTTTGATTTTTTTATTGTTTGTCAAATACTGGGCTGGTCTAAAGTCCTATTACACTTCTTTTTCAGAAAATAAATGAAAAATTAAACATCTAATGAATGCTTTCCTATTCCAGATTAAAGTTATTGCTTTAATTAGGTTATATTAGCCATTATTATCTAATTATTAAATAACACAATGCAGATGAAAGTAAAACAAAGTGAGATTGCCGCTCTACTACGTGCACCACATACCGTAAAAACTTGGACATTGTCAAGCTTCTTAATGTGAGTCCTATGACAATACATAGAGTTTCACGTCGTTTATCAGAAGGAAAAGCCCTTAAGGATCGACCCCGAAAAGACAGAACCCGAGTTATGAAGAGTGAGATCATAAGAAAAGCGTTTGAAAGAAATCCAAAATTTAAAATGACGCATCTTGCAAAGAAAAAGGGCATTTTGATGTTCACTGTCAGGAGAGCTGTTAAAATTGAAGGGGGGGAAGAGCTTGAATTTAATAAAAATGCCCTTATTGACGGTTGCGATAAAACAGAAGCGACTTGAACACTGTCAGCGGCTTCTCAACAACCTTAAGAAACACGGAAATTGGATCATCATTGTTTCAGAGGAAAAGACTTTCACAGTCGATCCTGCTATGAATAAACAGAAGGATCGTGTTGTAAGCTTTGGTCAAGATGTCTCGGGGTCTGCCTTCGCGGGGTAGATCTTTGAGGGTTTCTCCTTCTGATAAATGACGTGCAACTCTATGTACTGTCATGCGACTCACATTACAGAGCTTGGCAATGTCCGTAACGTGGTCCCGATTAGAATGACGTGTACCGTTTTAATTATTCAAGCGTAAACTAGATCACGAGACTAGGTCATACAAAAGAGAATTGATTTGGTCGCAACAGTGGTTTTGCAATATTTTATTCAAATGTGACTATTTTTTTATTGTTTGGCAGTCAGAGTTCTAGATGCAAGACGAAAGCTTTGAAATAAGGTAAAAACTATTAATAAAATCTGTCAGAGTTAAGATACATAATGAAACAAAGGCAAAAAATAATGGCTTGCAAAACTGCAAACCGTAAACTGTAGCGTAAAAATAATGCACAATTTAACTTTAGGAGCCATGGCTTGCACAATTGCGAGTCATAATTTCGCACAAGAGCCGCGGCTTACACATTTGCAAGCGACCAAATTTACATGAATTTGCCCCTGGCCTCTAAGAAAACAGTCCAAAAAATGGCGGGGCAATCAAAGTGTTAAAACGCAAAATTACCGCGAGATACAGAGTAAAAAATGTTTATAAAAAATTTTTATATGTTTATAAGTTTTACAAGTACAATATAACACTGCATTTTTTATTCCCTTAATATACTTTTGGAATCAATGCACGTCAATATAAGCATACAATGCTTTTTTTGCAATAAAAATCATTAAAAATAAATTTTTTTCCTTTATTCAATGCTTGCTGGAAGTTGATGGGTTTTTATTAAAGAAATGTTTTTAAAATCTACTTGTTTCGTTGGCTGTCATACTTTACACATTTTTTCTACGCAAAAGCTTTAATAAAACCAAAATTATTTTCTTCCGTTGATGTAACCGACAGAGTAACTCGAAACAGGTATTTCCTTCAATTTCTTTAAAAATTTTTTTAAAACCTATCACAGTTTTATACGTAAATGATGTCAAATATTTTGCAAGTTTCTTAAACGCTCTCGCTAAAGCGTTTTGTCCTGAATCTTGCATAATATTCAATACGCTTTGCATTACATTGACAGATCAAAGTTTTACAGTCCCGGTAGATAGATTTAAAGCATAAATTTTTCTTCCAGTAGTAATTTGATTTTATATTTAAAAAACAAACAAACAAAAAATCTTTGATTGAATTCTTATTAACTTTTACAACGTGTTCACGCTCGGCAGAAAAACTTCTTATTTTGAATTTAAAATTTTAAATAAATATCTCAAGTTAAATAAATAAAAGCTTATATAACTTTATAACCTTTACACGTATGTATAAGCTTTCATTATGAAATAAGATTTCATAAGATATTCATCTAAAGTTTTTTTTTTTAATACGTAAATTGGCCAAATAAATTTTAGTGCATTTCTTTTTAAGCAGTTTGATTTTCGAACGATTTGAAATTCTAAACCTGTTAAGTTATAGAAAACTTATAAAAAAGTCTCATTGATTCGTGTTTTTTTATTTATGTCACATTATTTTTATTGCTTTATTTTTTATGTTTTTCATTTAGAATTAAATTATCAAATTGTCGGATTGTAAGTTTTTTTTCTTTTTTAGAAAGCGACAAAAAAACGTGCCGTTAAATAAATCAGTAGCTTTTATCATTTTATTGTGTAAATTGTGAATAATAGTTACAAATTTATTTGGTATTCTATTAAATTTTGTAGGGAAAGAATTTTCGATTATTGGAACCTAAAATGTATACCAACAAAATTTACATGCGACGGAGTTAAAGATTGTGAGGATGGTTCCGATGAAATGGAATGTTCTTGCGCAAAGGATGAGTTTCAATGCAGCCAACAAATTGAAGGAGGAAGCGTGGTTGAAAATCCTTATCAATGTATTTCCAAAAATTACGTAAATAATGGAATTTCGGATTGCCTGAGTTTTAAAGATGAAACTTCGTAAGTTTAATATTATTTTTATTTTCAACGCTTGTATAATATCGAGTTGAAACAAAAAAAACAACAAATATTACTTTTATAAAGCTTTGATTGTGAAATTTTTCGAAAAGAAAATTTTTTCGTATGCCTGGTGCGCAAAGCCGAAAGGCCATTTGCCTGGATTACTCAAATCAGGCCCCCCAAGTGTGTGCCTTTTTAAACTGAAGTAAAGAGTTTGTCTTTTATGAATTGTTCAATTTTATGAACAATAAACTAACTTTGAAAGCTTTATCCCAGAACTTTCATACTGAGATTTTCTCTGCTGCAATTTTTCTATACTAATATAAACATAGCATAATTTGTAAATTCTCTTTTCTACACTATTTTGGTCTAAAATAAAAATAAACAGTTTTGTTTTCAACTTCATTTTACACAAGTAGAACGGCTGTAAACTAAAAGTGCTGTTTGGTTTTATATTAAAAATAAAACTTTTTGGTTTTCATTAAACACTCACGGGACTTTGTTTTTAAATGTTTGTTTTTAAATGTTTCAAAGACTTTGTTTTTCATTAAACACTCTCGGTTTTTGTGACCAGTTTTGACTTACCAATGATTTGATGTGGTAAAGCTCAAAAATATTTTTAACCACTGTGAGATTGATATATAATTATACACGTGCTTTATAAAACAATTTCTAATTTTCGACGTAGTGTTTAACAAAAATTTGATAATAATTAGTGATCAACTATTGTTGTGGTTAAGTGTTCACTCCGTGAAGTTGTTGACGATAAAAGAAGATTAAATTCAATATAATGAATTTGATTACTTTATTTCTTTTAAATTATTTTTTTAATTCTGGAGAAAGTATGTTTTTCATTGATATCACAATTGCACCTGGCAACACCAACATATTCATAAGCAGAAATATAAGTTAAACTAAAACAAATTAAAAATTTAACACATAACAGGAACGCTGACATTTCTACTTCCACAAACTATTTTCAAACGAAGCGAAGATAAAACTAAAAATCATTCAGCAGTGGTGGATATTGGGTGAGGCGAATGAGGCAGTTGCTTCAGGCCCTTCCTTTTTTGGGGGGCCCCCTTCTCGAAAATAGTACATACAGTTCAATTCGCTGCAGATGTTTTTTAGAGGTTATGATGAAGTCGGGACGAAAAGTAGGAAATATAGAGATCGATTTTAGGTGAAGACCTTTTTTTCTTTTTTTTAGAGAACACCTTGATTTTGGGAGGAAAACATGGAAATCAGAGATGAAAACAAAATGAAGACTTTTTTTTAGAAAACACCATGATTTTTGAAGAAAAAGTGAAAGACGAGATCAAAGCTCTTTTTCTTTTTTAGAGAACATGAATTTTTGAAAATCCTTGCCTCGGGCCCCTAAATTTGAATATCCACCACTGCCTTTCAGCTCATGTTTTAACAAGATTTCATTTAGTTATTGTATAAACCACACTGCGAAAAATCTGCAGTAAAATTTTAAAAATTTCTCAAAATTTTGCAGCTATCAAAAGCGCGGACTGAAATGATCAAAAAAGCCACTGCAGTTTTTTACATTATAATTGCTTTCAAACTGTATGTTTTTAAAAACTTCCACAAAACTTATATAAACTATATTACTGATAAATTTTCAAAGAAAAATTTTTATGTTAAAAGTCTTTTAACATATTTTTTATTAACTTTTCAGCAAAGTTAAATTGATCATTTTATTTAACTGGTCAAATTGCTATAAATTGATTAATAAAACCAGACAAACAGTTCAATGAGCCAAATACTTGATAAAGAAATTAAAAACTAAAACCAACTAAATCATAATCAAAAACTAATATTAACCTGTAAAGATTATCATTAGTTTTTGTAAAAAATCAAAATTAAAAATTTATTTTTGTAATTGGGTCGTTACTCTCAAGATACAAAGTTTCGCTTTATTGAAAGCTTCAGGGCAACGGACATAACAGTTGATGTTGTAATTATCAATAACATAGTGATGACGTAAAAATGCACACTGTAAAAATCTGTAATAAAATAAATAAAAAAAAAAACTAAAGCAAAATAGAAGAATTCTATTTTAATGACAAACTGATGATGACATTCAATTGAAATTGATTTCTTATTATGATTTAGTTGGTTCTGATTTTTAATTTTTTATTGAATATTTGGCTTATTAAACTTTGATTCATTTTATTAATTAATTTATTGATTGCAATTTGACCTATTAATAAAATCGTTAATTTGATTTGGCTCAAAAAGGCAATAGATTTCTGTTAAAAAACTTTTAACAAAAAAGAATTTTATTAATATTAATTTTAGCATTCAAAAAATTAATCTATTATTTTCACATCAATTCGATAAAGTTTTCCCGGTTGTTCTAGAAATACAACCATAAGCACTCTTTGATCAATGATGGCTTTAGTACGGAGGGAACGGAGCGGACGCATCAAGTGTCCCATAGGAAACGTCACAATGGCCACCCCTAAGCAAATTATTGCTCAATTTCTTCATAGTAGCATCATGACGGTGGACTCTCTTAAAGTGATGACCTGTTTTTTTAGGAATTACTTTGTATTGGAACACAAAAATGGCTCCCCTAAAATGATGACTTTTTTGAGAGATAATTTTGTTTTAGAACACAAAAAAGGGCCCCTTCTATTTTTTTTGCACCGGGACCTCCCTTTTGTAAGATCATCACTGTCTTTGATGTCAGGTTTAGAATTAATAACGTCGATGTGAAATTTATAAAATTGTTTAAGGAGGGCAGTTTGGTCATTGTCATTATTAACATAAAATTTGTTTCAGAATGAGCGGTGTTTATTCTATCGGATAGAAAAGTTATTTTTTTGTTTGTTCTATGCATGGCATTTTGCGAAATTTACACTCTGCTACATAGATACTATAATTTTTGCAAGTAAGATGTCGTTTTAGATTAAACTTTTGTTATTTGGATGCGAAATAATAGAATCAAATTTTTTAACCATATTTTTATCGAAGTAAAGTGGTAAATGGCGTTGCCCAAATAATTCTACTTTTCTTGTAATGCTGTGATGTCGACTCGAAATAATCTTCCCAATGTTTAGCAATTTACAACATATTTTTTGTTATTTTTTGATTAAAATTAGAACAAAGTACATGTCTTTTAAGTTAACTAAACTTTTTAAGTAATCGGATTTATGTTCATTGCGACAACGAATTTGGACAGCTTCTCCAAAAATGATCGTTTTGTATATTGATGTAGGATGATGTGATGCGCTATTGAGAAAACATCGGTATTTGGCGGTAGATTTTTTGTAATTTTTAGTACTAAAAACCACCTTTGATATTTGGGGTTGCTACTTGCTACATAAAGAAAATTAAAAACTTCTAGTTCAACATGATTTTTTTGGTTAAAAACTGTTATTACTGTTAAAAATAGTAAATACGTACTTTTAAAAACTTAATACTGTTAAAAACTATTTGCAGATTGAAATCATCAAACTGGGAGTGGAGTAATTCTTTAATTTTGGTTGTTGTAGAATAATCATATGAAAGCCAAATTATGTCATCAATGTATTTTTTAAAGATAACAGCTTTATTTAGCACATCAGCCAATCGCAAATATTACTGTATGTTATAAATATTTAGATAAGTCTTATGTATAAAAAATGAAATTGTTACTAATGAAAACGATTCATTATCTAAAGCAAACATTTGTACGAGTTATGTCTTATTTCCCTCTATTAATTTGCTAAATTTAATGTCAATGATGACAGTTGCAGAACAGCCAGAAAACTTTATTTTTGTGAATATAAATTGATTAATTTTTTTAAAGCTAGAATTAATAAATATAAGTTTCTGTCTTATAATTGTGATTGAGGTTTAAACCCTTTTATTTCACCAACTTTTAAATTGTATGCACTGTGAGGAAACTACAGCATCTTCTTTAGTCTTTTCAGCCTGCGTTTTGGATCTTAGCAGAAAGTTTGCGTTTTCCTAGATTTTACAACAAATTTTTTACAGTGTACATTTTCACCATGTTAATAATAATCATAACGTCAACTGTTGTATCGCTTACCGTGTAGCTTTCAATTAAGCTTCATTTTGTGTCTTTAGAGTCAGCATTCGATTAGAATAAAAGTTGATCGTTTCATTTTAAAATGTTGATTTTTTAGAGAAACTGATGATAACCTTTACAGGTTGAAATCAATATTTGATTATGATTTAGTTGGTTTTAGTTTTTAATTTCTTTATTAAATATTTGACTCATTGAAACTTTGACTAATTCTATTTATTAAATTTTTGCGAGAAATTTTTATTCAGGAAATCGAACAAAATTTTTGATTTCAATAAATAACAAATACCAAGCCGCGTTGAAAGAGCGCCACCAATGGTTGTTTTAAAACAAAGTTTTTTTGCCATTGCATTGATTAAAACAAATATCGATCTGGAACAAATTAATATTACTAAAATTTTAGAAACCTGATGAGGGCTGAAGCAAGCCGAAAACGTTCGTCTTTAAATAATAATATTTTAATGTTTGTTTAATAAATGTTAAATCTATTATGGCTGCTGTTTTCAATTGTTGTCTGGTTTAAAAAAACAACCTCTTTACCGAAACTTTAATAAATATTTGTTTATAAAATTTTGCTAACGTTTTCTGACGTAATTGTTTAACTTTTAATTGTTGTACGACTTGTTTAATTAGTTAGGTCTAGTTTTCGTAAAAGTTACAAAAAATTAAAATGTTTTAAAAAAGTAATTTAATTACCATCAACTTATATTTCAACTCTGACGAGTAACGTAACTTTGTTCAAAACTTATGAAACCGATATTTTTTTGCGATAAAAATTATTCAATTAATAGTCGGAATTTCAACATTATTGTTTGAAAAACAAAAGCACCAGTACAATCATAAAATAATAATGTTGCACTCAAGAACAGCTCAATGTATTTTGTTTGAATATTTTTTGAGTTTGTTTATGTAAATTTTTGAAAACTGTTACCAGGCTGAACAAAAGATTGGAAGTGCCATTTCAATGCCTTTTTTTTCATTCCGGACCTCATATTTCTGATATACATGTAGGCTATAGATTCTACACCGACGCTTTTTTCTGAATAAGAAGGAAATATCGATAACAAAGCGGTGGAAATACTTGGTTTCACGACATTTTCGCTAAGTATCAATTTTATTTTAGAATTTCACCAATGTGTGCCACGGCACCCTAGAGTGCCATTTGCATTTTGCTAGGGCGCTGCAAGCTATTGCACATTATTCAGTCCAGGAAAACGGTTGAGTGTTGTAATGTTATTTTGAATTATCAGCTTCAATGTTACTACATATATCTGTGTTTCTCAACTTATATGCCGCGAAAGATTTCGGAAAAAACTTAGCTAAGGACGTCGAGTATTGAGCTTTTTACACGTGAAATATGTAATACTCGGAGCGAAGACCGTTCTTCTTTAGAAAGAACTGATTTAGGAAAGGAAATTTACTAGAGAAACCGTGAATGCAGGTAAAGAGCTTTTTTTTAGAGATTACATAATTTTGGGGGCGGAAATTAAGGCTCCTAGCTAAAGTGCGCCGCGAACTTCAAAAGATACCAATTTTGTCCCGCGACCAGAGCAACGGTATTTTTAGAATATAACTAACTGATTTGAGGGACAAAAGCTAGACATTTGAGCCCAATTCTGGGTGAAAACTTTTTTTTAGTGATCACCTGATTTCGGAAATAAAATTTAATAAAAATAGTCCAAAGGTGCCGCGATGTTTGAAAAATTTCAAAAATGTGCCGCAATTGGAAAAAAGTTGAGAAACATTTGGTTAGACCTTGCCTTGGATGAAAGGTTTTACTAATTTCAAAACAAGACTAAAGCCAACTTCAAACAAATTCTGTTTGCGCGGCTCCGTGTGTTTATTTATTGCTAATAAACTTGCTGCATTTATGCGACAAATATCAAGCAAATACGAAAATGCAATTGTGCCATTTTCGGGACTTGTTTTTACTGGAACAGTAGGTAATTTTTGGTCTACACTGTCTGTACCTCCTTTCGTGTAATCACAATAACTTGTATAAAGCGGATTTCTTCTTTAATTTTTTGAAATTTAAAAAATTACGTGCATTGTTCATAAGATGGCAATACAGTATTTCACTTTCCTGTGGTTTTAGAATTTACAATAAAACAATCGAAGTTAATATTTTTTTCAGGTTCGTTCCAAAAAACTTTATAAAAACCAATATCTCTATTACACACTTGCTTTATTTCGTTTGATATTTTTTTGCGCTTAGCTTGAATAGTTCCGATGGCAGTAATATTCCGTTCCAACAGCCATTATACCAAAGGTATTAAAGTGTATGATCAATTGTAAGATCAACTTGTATATATAATAAAGCCAAATCAAATGGTCGGGATTTTATCCGAATTTGTTAGAAAATTTTATACGAAAAGAAATCTAAATTTACAATTACATCTTTTTCTACATAAGCAACTTTCCTTGGAAAGTGAGATTGAAAGCGTTTTATTGCCTCGTAAAGTGCTTGAGTAAACATAGTTAATGAACGGTTCAGTCTCAATTGTTTTCATAAACAGATTACAATTTGCTTTTTTCTCGCTTTTGGCTGCTTTTTTCTCACGTTTTATGAAATAATAAAAAATTACCGACTAGGTGTCAGCAAACTATTAATAACTCCAAAATTACTTGAGCGAGTTTTTCAAAAATTGCACCAACTTTTAGATGAATAAAAATCAGGAAAAGTCATAAAATTTGAAAAAATTCGTGCAATTAGTTTTTCAGCAGCACGCAGCATTTTAACACCGCGGGCAATTTCAGCCCCCCACTCTTAATAGGTTTAAAACTTGTCAAATCTTTTTACTAGCATCAGTTAAATCATGACGAAGAATTGATGCAACGTTAAGCAAAGTTTATAAGTTTAATTCAGCATTCCAAAACAGTGGAATTGTTGCATAACTAAACCTTAGTTGTGAATAAGTCTAAAACTATGTAAATAATGTCACTTTGCTTTAATGAGATATATTCAAAACCAATATCAAACAGTGTTGTAGTCAAGACCTCAAATTTCGAGACCGAAACTGAGACCAGTTAAATTTTCCGAGATTAAGACCAAAATGAGACAGATAAATTTTGAGACCTAAAGTTCGAGGCTGAAACCAAAAACTATTGAAATCAAAACGGAGGCCCAACAAATTTTTAAGTAAAATAAACTGAACTTTTGATAATTTCAAATGCAATAAATGCTTTTTTTTAAATATAGTTAGATCTTAAATAAATAAATTATCTTCAAGATCTTGAAAAAGAGTATTGCTCTGTGTGGTTGCATGAATAAGAAATCCTGCGCTGAAACGTTTCTCAACTGGAGCAGATGAAAGCAGTAAAGCACAACGCATCGTTAGAAAATTTGAAAATAACAAAGTTTTTATTAAATTTTTTCTTTCAAAAACCAAAAATGTTTAAAGGCAGGATCATGGTTAGAATATTGTCTAAACTTTTGATTATTTTGGTTCTCGATGTTGGCGTTTGCAGTTGTTGGATATATTGGTTGTTATTTGTTCGCTATTGCTTGCGCTAAAATTGTTTCATTCATTTTTAAAAAGCAAGCGCAAAGCTTGAATTCAATTCGACCCACTTTGATAGCAACTCAAAAAAATACCAAATAACTACTTTAAAAAATCTAAATCTGTCAGAAAAACTCAACGTTTTCATTACGTATTTTGATTTAAAAATCAGTTCTTTTTTAATTACGTGGGTAGCAAGAAAGCATCAAAACCAATCTTTTTATATAAATACTTTAAACTGATTCTCGCGTTCTCCAAAATTTAACACCATTTGTCATGCACGAGCACAGTGTCAGCGCTTTTTGGTAAAAACAACGGAACACAGAAAATAAGTAATAAATGCAGTTGCAAACCAATTTGGATGCTGTATGAGATTAAAGCACAAGTCAAACGATCGAACTATCAAACATCTGGAAACAGATACAATATCTGAAGACGCATAGAAAAAAGTAACTTTTCTTTTTATTCCATATTTAGTTCTTTACAATCAAACAAGAAAGAAGGGTTACTACTGCATATCATGCAAAACGTCACTACCAGAGCAACTGGAAAGCAATTTTCGCCTTCAGTAATCATTTAAATAACTGCATTTTATATTTATGCAAACCCTACTATTTTCTTGTACTTGAAACAAAGAAGTCAATTCTGCTATATTTGTAACATCAATTTATGTTATTTGTTTAAATTTCTGTATTTTTAAAATTTTGCTGGAAATATAAAACAACAATGAAACAGATTGAGCAAATACTGAGGCTGAATTATACAACTAAAGACATTTTAAGACTTGTGGCTTCCACTATATGCAAGATTGCACTGATGGAAACGGCATTGTGGCTCGCGCACACCGATGACCAGATGCTAGAAAATCTGATGATGATGATGATATTTTATTCATGCTTAGTAACATTATTAAGTATATGCAATGTACATTAAGCAAAGCATGAAAAGGAAACGCGACACAACGACGAACGTTAAACATGCAGAAAGTATAGAAAGAGTTGAGAAAGAGAAAAAATAAGAAGCACGGCCGCGTTATCTAATTCAAACTAAATATTATTACTAAAAAGAAAAAAAATGAGAAAAAATGTTAAAGTTTTTGTTGAGAAATTTAAAACACGAAACCATGGTCGGGCAGTGAGCTCAGTTCGGCGTGCGCGAGGCACAATGCCACAGATGGTACTCTTTGGTGCCATCTATTTTATAACCTAAAGACTTTTTCTTTGTCTTCATCAAAATATGTGTTTCCAACTCAGGTAAACTACTGAATTAACCATAAACAATCACATAAAATTAAAGTGGAACAAAAAAGTTTTTACTTTGTTTCTAATGAAAAAAAAAGAATTAAAATCAAATTTTTTTTACTTTAATTACTGCACCGATTTCTGCCCGCGATCGGGTATAAGAATTGAAACATATACCATGTTATACAGAACTTAAGAAAAGCTTTGACTACAAAACAATTCATATTTTTTGTTATAGGGTAGTCTTAAAAAAGACTGTTCTTTAAGTGCCTTTTGGTCAATACTATCAGAGGAAATCGTTGACAGTGATCAAAAAACAAGCTCAATATTTTATTTTAATAGTACTTCGTAAGCATCGAAATAATGCCAACTTTTTTGATTGGAAAGGAAGAGGCACGTCTGATTAACTAACCAATCAGAATCTACGTCTGCTTTCTCGTTATATTGATGCATTTAAATAAAAACTACGTCATCTATTCATCTGCTTGCTGTAGATCTAGTTCTTTTGCTCTTTTGTAGGCTTCTTTTCTAAGTGTAAAAAATTACCTTTAAAAAGAATTTACTTAAGCGGGTTACTACATTTTTTACCATCGGATTCAATTTGGTCTGAATTATGTTTAAATCTGGTGGCAAAAATCATCGCAATCACATCAAGTACCAAAAACATAAAAAAATTCTGGACTAAAAATCACGTCACCTCAAAACCAAGGACCGAGACCACCAAAACAAGTTCCAGATCGAGAATAAAACCACAAAAATTTGTCTCGAAATTTCTATCACTGATATCAAAATTTAGTTGCTTTTTATGTTGTTTTAGGTGAGGGATGTTCGACCTTTTTTCATAATGGGCCAAATTATGAATTTAGTTATAGGCAGGCCACAAAAAAATTCTCACTTTGAATCTAAGACTGATTTCTCAATTTTAGTCTCCAAGTGTTTCGATGAACATTTTACTTAAGCTCGCGAAACACAGTTTGACAAACCTTGCTGAAAATTTACAAAAAATTTTGATTAAGCAGTGGGCCGCATAAAAACATTAATTGGGCTGCAGGTTGGTCATCCCTGGTTTTGGGCAATATTTATTCTAATCGTTTTTTGGTTTTGCTTTGAGTTTTTTGCTTAATAATATGCTAAATAAAACACAAGTGCAATTTAATAAAATATTTTATATTGCCAATACTGAATGAGAACTTTTACAGGCACAATTTCTGAATATTTTCAATAAAATAAAAGTTAATTCACAACCTTTTTTACATTGTTTTTTAAAATAAAGCATGGCTAATTTAAAAAACCTGTAATAAAGTTAACGAAGAGTAAGTGAGATGCTTTCAGTTTGCATTATTATCTGATTCTTAACACTCAATAATATTGTGTTACATATTAAAGATTTTGCCAATGAAATAAAGAATTAATTTTAAAAACTAATAATCAATAAACATAAAAGTAATTTCCTTATAAAAATTATTGCATGTCTTTATTCTTACAAAATTTAGCTTAAGGTTATTGCGTAATATAGAAAAACTTATCTTTTTTTAATCAAATTTAACTCGTACAATAGTTAAGCAAATATTTTTTTTAATTTTTTAAAGTTCATATAGGTATTTTAAATACTATGAGATAACTTTAAACAGATATAGAATTTAACGTTTTATTTTAATTATATTCACCAAGTCTAGCAAAGCATTTTTTTTTAACCTTATAGATTATATCTATCATATCATTTATTTATTCTTTTTTTGATTTTATTCGCAACTTGGCTGAGTCATTAAGAGAGCGCTTAAATGATGGTGCAAGCGATCGGTACGGTTGCTGTTCAAAACCTTCTCGCGTCATTCCGTTGTGTCCTTGGGAAAGACACTTTAAATGTGAAAATTATATTTGAATTTATATTTGTTTTTTAAAGAGTTTCTCAAATTGTTTTAGTTACAAATAGTTTGTTTTTTGTTTGATTTATTAAAATTCAAATAAAATTTTAGTGTGACGTATATGCTCTATATTATCCTTCTGACTAGAAGTAAAGCGTCAAAGACACTTTACTGCATGTCAGGAGGATAAATAAAGGATAAAACAATTTGAATAAAACTTAATTTATTTATTTCTATATTTATAAAACTTAATTTATTTATTTATCTGTGACATAATTTATTTATTTCTACAGTATATTTATTCTTCTGACTAGTAGGGCAGCGATATACAAAGAGCAACTCTCAAGCAATTACCCAAACCTGCTTTCGGAGATCCCAAGATATTTCTGCTTAATTGAAATTTTTATTTAGTTTTTTAAATTTTATTTAAATATATGACAAAAATTACAGCTGTTTGCCTAGACCGCCAAGCAGAAGAAAGCACCTAACGTTTCTTTTCAAAGAAGCAACAGAATGATGGAAGTAGGTTTTGTACCAAGACCGTGCCGATCATGAACGCCATCAATCACAGTCTTCTTAATCACTCGACCACGTTTAGTCCAATAAATTATCCTCTCACTGCTAGCGTCAGTTTTAACTAATGATAAAAATTAATCAAAATAAACCTTACCAAATTGAAATGTTTCACGTAAAGAGCTTCTTTGTGGTACAGAATTTTAATATCGCTTTAAACAAAGTCGATTTTATCGGAGCCATAAGCTTTTCGTGACGCTCTCATCAGTGGCAATCGCGTCAAAATGGGACGAACCAGAGAAAATCAAGGTATTTATAATCTCAACAGTTGGGAGAAAGGTGCAGCTTTCTCCTTTCCGAGACTGCAGCACCTTTCTCCCAACTGTTGAGATTATAAATAAAAGTAAATAAAATTTTTAGTTTTTTAAAAAGAGTTTTGAGCGAATTTTAATTTTCATTGATTTTTTAAAGACTTTTAACTTCATGACATTGCGAATTATTTTTTATACAACATATGACGAGATGTTGAAATTAATCGCTTATGATGTCATTGCTATTTAATTGCAGATCAAATTGCAGCAGTCGTAGTAAATGCGATGGATATATAGACTGTCCATGGCTCACTCCTAATGATGAAGCAAATTGTTCATCCCAGTGTCCGAGTAACTATCCTATACCTTGTGACTGTAACAAACCAGGAGACATGAAATGCAAACAAGGAGGACCAGTTTGCCAAAAAAACTTTGGTAAGGTTTTTGTTATTTATTTGTCAAAGTGTCGTTAAACTTTTACATGCGTAAAATAAAGGTTAGATTTTTTTGGCTACCATAGAGGCACTAAACTTATTTAAATAAAACAATTAAGCAAATTAATGGGCCGCTATTGTTTTGATGGCCATAGAATTTATTAAGTTCCATTCAAGACAAAATAAGATGATTGCTCTCTTAAATAAAACACTTCGTAACAATTTTCTGTTTAATAGTTTTAACAGGCAATAAACTGACCTCAAATACCTAGATACAAGTTGAAGCAACTGAAAGTTAAGCCGAAAATAAATAATTCAAGCGGTTGGAGATTTATCTAAAAGCACGCATAACGGCTCGTTTCCACTACAAGCTGGAAATTAAGTTTTCTATGGGTTTTTTATTAAATTTTTTTTGCTTCGCTTAGCGTTTGCTTAGATATTAGAATACTTAAATATTAGAACGCAGAAAATCGATAAAGCAAAGAATGCTGCATTTCACGCTCGTAGTGGAAACTAGCCCTAATGCATCTGTGTTGCTTGACCATTGATAATAAAAAAGCTCCGATAAAATTAATGTCCCAATTTTTCGAGGCTTTGTATTATCATTAAATTTACATTAAGGTTAGTTTTGTGGTAAATCAGAAGTCTTTTTGATAAGCTTTATTGATTAAAATAAAATCAAAGTTTGTCAAAATTTTACTTTAACGTATTTTAATTTAAAAAATCTCATTTTTTGTTTAGTTTGTGATTTTTGGTACAGCCATAAATACGTTAAATATTTTATTTCAACACTTTACGCCTCTCCAGAGATTTTGCACTTTTTCCCCATTTCTGCAAATTGCAATTTTCCCGTTCGTGCAATTTTCAGTTTAAAAATCTTTTATCTATATGATTGGGAAAATGTCAACCAAATTAAAATTTAGTAAAAGTCATTTTCCTTATGTAATTATATTAAAAATGAGTTTCTTTATGCGTGTTTGTTGTAAAAACATTTTGCCTCAAAATCTAATCCAAAAACAGTTTTGTAAATGCATATTAAGGTTTTTATAATCATTAAATTTTACTTAGAAAAACTTTTTTTTTAATCTTAAGAATTACTAAAAACAAAATAAATTGAGATTTCTATAGTAGTTAGGGATGCGTCATTTGCCGTCAATTGCGTCGGATCTAGCGGGAGTCTAGGGGGGATGGCGGGGAATCTAGCGGGATTTGGTGGAGGATCTAGCGGAGAATCTGTGGCGGATTTGTGTTGGATCTGGTGGGAGATCCTAAACCTAGCTCTAGCTAAAACCACGAGTTCGATTCCCAGGCAGAGCAACGAAGTCGCGTTGAAACATAATTTTTGTTGAGCAACGAAGTTGCGAGTTTGATTTTCACCCAAAGCGACAAAGTCGCGTTGAAACCTAACTTATTCCGAGCAACGAAGTTGCGAGTTTGATTCTCACCAAAAGCGACAAAGTCGCGTTGAAACATAACTTATGTCGAGCAACGAAGTGGCGAGTTTGATTCTCACCAAAAGTGACGAAGTTGCGTTGAAACCTAACTTATGCCGAGCAACGAAGTTGCGAGTTTGATTCTCACCCAAAGCGACGAAGTTGCGTTGAAACCTAACTTATGCCGAGCAACAAAGTTGCAAGTTTGATTCTCACCCAAAGCGACAAAGTTGCGTTGAAACATAGTTTTTGCTGAGCAACGAAGTTGCAAGTTTGATTCTCACCCAGAGCGACGAATTTGCGTTGAAACATAACCTGTGCTGAATAATGTCGGTAATCTTGTCAAAGCTTTTGTTCTACACTTTCAACTGTTTTTTTACTGCAAAGACAGGTCAGTAATCTTTCAGCTGTCGGTAACGAGGTTTAAGCAGCTGTCCTTCAACTGCAAAGACACGTCAGCAATTAAAAAGTCTCCTAGAGAACGGGTACAAAACATGATACAATCCGTGACGTCATACAAAGTGGTGTATATAAGACAGCGTGGTTTGGTTTCGTCATTGAAATATGTCACAAGATTCTGCCTCTCGAGAGTTAAAAGCTGAAATGTTTTACTGCTTAAACCCGCAGAAACCGCATATGTGTGACAAAGAGGATCGTATGCGAACCTTTCCCAACTCTTGGTATGATCAGGAAAGTCCAACGCCGCACGAACTGGTTGACGCAAGATTTTATTGTATGGGTTCTGGTGACCGTGTCAGCTGTTACTATTGTGGAGAAAAATCATTTCACTGGAAACTACGTGACAGCCCGTGGTACGAGCATGCAAAGTGGTTTCCTTTGTGCAAATTTGTTCAAAGAAACAAGGTGTGAAATATGTGGAAAAAGTATGCCAAAAACACCCAGGCTTACATCGACCAAATATAGAAAATCTAATTCGATTCGCTGCAACAAACCAGCTACGTACCATGTTGACCAATCAAATGCAAAGCGCGGTTGCAGCCAAGGAAAGAAGTCAAAGATTAGAAGCAATGATGCTGCTTGACCCTCACGTGAAATATGCAAAAAACATAGGCATTGAAGACACCAAGATCCGTTATGCTCTTTTGCAACAAATGGAAAAAAATAAATGCAACTTCTCCAATTGCCGAGAGCTACTCAACCTTGTTTTGGACATAGAGAAAGAAGACAAATGCATGAAATGTAAAAACAAGGAAAAAAACGCAGTTTGCATGCCTTGTGGACACATGATATTTTGCTGGACCTGTATACAAGACATCTATTCTTGTTGGTTGTGCACTCAAAGCTTGTCCGAAACAATCCGCGTCAAACAATGGTAATTGCTCAAGAGCTTAAGACATGTTTTTGTTTTTCGAGTGAGAAACATCAAAGTACAAAACTAATGAAACTCATCTCAAACAAACTGTTTCTAATAAAACCAGAATCGTTAAAAGTGTTATGGCTCTATTTTTTAAAAATGTTTTGACCGTGTAAAGCAAAGTACATTGACAGTAAATATACGTTTACACATTTTTCACACTGGTATTTGTGCTAAGTTCTTAAAACTACGGTGTAAAAGATTTAAGTCGCATCTATTTGACAATCAAAGTTTGACATTCTGCATAGCTTTTAATCGGGAAGCTGTAAAATATCCAAACGAAAAACCGTGAACGCGTTTCTAAAACGTCAACTGTGTATAAAGCTTGTAAGAAAATTAAAAATTTTTATATTGTTTATACTTTCAAAAACTTTTAAAAAGTCTGCATTTGAAAACTTACCGTTTCCTATTGGAAAAAATTTACATTATTTTAAATTCTTCAAACACAAAAAACCGACAGAATCCTACAAAATTGTGGTTTATTCGAGATTTTTTGCTGTTCTTTAACGTTTTTCAATGCGTATTTGCATACCAGCAACAAAACGTCAGCTGCAGATTTTTTGTGGAAAAGCAACATGGATTTAATTTTTAATTTTGACTCGAATCTTTAAAGTTTTTCGTGAACGTTGTATTTTTCAAACCTCGAAGCTTGGGAGTATGAATTGTTCAAAGCATAAACTGTGTTGTTAAACAGGGACAAAAACGTTTCAACATTATTTTGCACGGTTTTAGATTTCCTTGCATTGCACTCAATTTTTCTTTTAAAAGTAATACAATAGATCAATCGTTTAAAAACAACGCGCTTTTTCTTAATATTGTTTAATCTGTTTTCAAACTACGTATCTCTTCGCCAAACAAAGTAAAGACGCTCTTTATTTTAAGATTATTTTTTTGAAAACTACTTCCAGAAAAACAACGAACCAAGACTATTTAGGCTCCTCTCATAAAAACTATTGCGTCTGTCACAATTTTTAAACCGCCTGACTTGTTGATACAAAAAATTTGCATTTTTTACGTTGCACAACGATTGACGCCAATTCTTCAAGTTTTTTGGAACCTCGAAACGGTTTGATTGTGGCTTTTTTTTTTCCAAGTAAAAATTTTGTTAAAAGTTAAGAAGTCGTTCTTTAGCAAAACATAAAACTTTTATAATTTTTTCAACTTTGAAAACAAGAAAATAATGCTTAAAACTTTTAATAAAAGAACTGTTTGTTAAGAAAATCTTTTAATCCTTTCAAACCTATTTTGCAAAGTTGAATTATGTCTAAGATTGCACTGGTTCAATACGTGATTTCACATCTGATTTTGCGTTTCGCTGCAAAAGGAAAACAGTCAGCATTACAAATATTGCAAAGATTTCTTAAAGTTGAAACCTTCTTGATCAAAAAATAACAAAAAATCAGTCAATTTGCAAAACGATATTGCTTTTCCAACAACTTTTTTCAGCTTGTGACCTATTGAATTAATTTCGTGATAAAAATTAGCGTCGTAACTTTTATAATAGAACATTATACCTCAAAAATCAGCAAAAAAATGCGTTTTTCAAACAATTTTCAACATCTAGTTTATATCAGGCAAACTTCTCGGCATCATGTCTGATAAAAAACACATAGTGTCACCCACTTTGTTTTCAACATAAGCATCAGTGAACTTGAGTCTTGTTTTAAAAAACGATATTTTGTTATTCTAAAGCTACGATTCGAATTTTTAAAAGATGCAGACATGTTAACGTAGAAGTGTGATTTTAACTGCACCGCACATTTCAATAAGTTATTCTCTTGTCTTATCCTGTTTTTAGATCAAAAAATTTAACACTTAAAACTTTCTTACATCAAGATTTATAAGTAAAATTTTGTCTTTAGGTAAATTATCAGATAAAAGTTGTAATTTACAAAAAAGCCCAAATTATCTGAACTACATTTTGTAGCGAATTTTACTGTTTTTGTAAAATAGTTGGTTTTGGAAGCAAAAATCTTTATTGTTTATGTCAAATCTTTGAAAAGTTTGCTGCTGACAAGACTTAAAACAATCCTGTCGTCTACCGATTCTTTGTATAATAATCATAAAGCTATTTCTTAAGACATCAAAGGTCTACAAAAAAAGTAAATTTTTTCATTCAAGACATTCGATGTGGCGCACCCCAGTGTCAGTTGAAAAACCGTTACCTGCGTCATACACTTTTCGAGGTTATTGAATTATTGCGTGTGTTTTTCGGTTCCAATTCATTGTTTTGGTTAAGAACGACAAAGAAAAACTTGTGGTCAATTTTACATTTTGTTAGTTTTTTCACTACAAAATCAAATTTTAATTAGGGTTGTGGGGTAGAAATCACCGGAGTCGCATGTTTTAGGAAGGAGTCGGAGTCGGAAAAGAGTCGTTTTTTTAGACATGCCGAAGTCGGAGTCGTTTTTTAGATGTACTGGAGTCGGAAAACTTTAGATAAGCGGAGTCGAAAAAAAAAACTCCTACAACCCTGGTTTTAATACAAAAAAACAAATTCGTTGCAGGGCTACCAATATTTTTTGCGAATCGTAACTAAAAGTTCTTTAAATTGTAAAATTCAACACAAAAATGTAACCATTTTGTTATAGCGATATCAAGACAAATAAAATTAATGTTTCAGAGTATTTAGCTATAATTACCTTATTTTTGTTAAAAAGTCATCCACTTTTTGCTTTTTCTTAAACATGACGTTGTTTATCATTTTTACATAATTTTGAAAAGCTTATAAAACAAGTGTTTTTTCAAATTTTTAGCATATTATTCCAAAAACATTCGTTTTGGTTGCTAAAAAATAATTTTTCAAAACTTAGAGTGTACCGGTTTTTCGAAGAAATAATTGGTTGTTTCAATAAACTAAAACACATCATTTACATTTAGTCAAAAATAAAAAAATTTGTTTGTTGAAAGCATTTTACGAGTTTTTGACATCTTCGGGCGTGTTCAGACTTGTCAAGGTTTTATTAAGTGAACAGCTACTAATCGACGAAAAAAGAAACTTAATAGAGTCGCTATTGGATAATAGGTTGAATAAGAAAAAAAATTCTTTATAATTATTCGTTAGAGTCGAAATAGTCATTTTCCTAACACACAGCGCACCAATGTCTGCAAGTGGTAAAGCAAAGTTATAGAAGAAGTCGCTTTCTTCTCCGACGTACAACGCAACAGACACCACTTCGATTCGAAATGTGTTTTGTGCAGTGAAGGCCAAGCGAAAATACAAAACGAACCCTCAAGCTGACAGCGAATTGAGAATGATTTCTTGCTTTGTTGAAGTGGAAGAGCAACAGTATTTCGATCATCTTCAGTTACGCGAAGCTTTATTGAAACTGCTACCTTTTCAAACATGTCTGCTACTTTTCGAAAAACAATACAGCAAAGGAATTCGAAAAGTTTATATAATTTTTCTTGCTGAAACCGACTCTAACAAGTGTTCGGTTCGTGCTATGTTTGAAAGAGCGCAAAAAGAAGTATTGGCTAATGGAATGAAGTTATATTATAGATATATCAATTTGTTTTTTTCTCTTTTGTATGTGGAAACCATAAAGGAATTTTTTGTCGCTTATGAATGCATTCGCCTTGAAAATGCAAGTGATGTCGAAAAGAAGAAACTTTGTGAAATTAGCCAATTTCGCGCATCCTTTTCTACCAATAGCAAGAACGCTGTAATGCCTGATTTGAATGGTCATCCTTTGTTTACCGAAAAATAAATCAGTTGTATTTTTCTGAATTGTGAATAAAATATACAGTCTTAAACTTTCTATGCTTATTATACACACCGAGTTAAAGTATTGAGAAAAAATTTTTCAATCATGTCTTGATTTTCTCTTTTAATAAAAAAGGTTAACATTGTAAAAACTTACACTAAGTATTCGTGAAATTACGTAAAAGTAGAAATGATCGTGAATCTTGAAGATAAGCTTTAAGGCGTTTTACTTTAGATTTACGAAAGAATTGTGTTTTAGAGTGAAAGAAACAGAGTTTTTAACTATTATTTGCTCACAACTAATTTTATAATAATAAAAAAGCGACAAAAAAGTCGTTTGAGATCAGAAAAAGCTCGACTTTCAACTCGAGTACGCTGCATAAACCTACTTTTTGGTGCATATTTTATAAGTTGATTGTTTAAACAAAACAGTCGTTTTTATGAAACAAGGTTTACAAGCTTTTCCCAAAACCAACAAGAAAACTAACGTTTTAATTTATAGAATGAAGAAAAGATCGCGCCCGTTCTTAAAAACCATAGCTTTTCTTACGATTTTCTTTGTTAATGTTTAGTTTACTAACGAACAAAAACCTAATTTATCGTAAGAAAAGACGCATTTTTTGGTTGTTAGATTTTATAGTTACATTAAACCTTAAACTTTAAAACTTAATTACATAAAATCTTAAACTTTAAAACTTAAATTGAGCTTTAGCAAATGCCACAAAAAAAAATGTTTTGTCACAAGAAATCGTTCTTGATTCATTGAAGAAACAAACTAAAAAAAAATCATGTTACTACATTGTTGTAATAACATGATTTTTATTATAACTGCTTATAACTACTTATAACTGCTTAAACCCGCGGTTTCTGCGGGTTTAAGCAGTAAAACATTTCAGCTTTTAACTCACGAGAGCCAGAATCTTGTGACATATTTCAATGACGAAACCAAACCACGCTGTCTTATATACACCACTTTGTATGACGTCACGGATTGTATCATATTTTGTACCCGTTCTCTAGGAGACTTTTTAATTGCTGACGTGTCTTTGCAGTTGAAGGACAGCTGCTTAAACCTTGTTACCGAGAATTGAAAGATTACTGACCTGTCTTTGCAGTAAAAAAACAGTTGAAAGTGTCCGATGAGCAAAATTTGCTATTACAAGAAGCGTGTGCCAAATTATGCTATGACTATGGTGAACATTTCAAACTTTAAAAATTTCGAATTCGAATTTCAAATTGGAACTGTAAATCCTCAACTTGAAAGTCATTGTCATCCACTCCCACGTTCTGAAGATTTAATTCAAAAACTTGGAGGCGAATTTGGATTTACAAAAATTAATTTGGCTGATGCTTACAAACAAAGTCGATTTGCTCCAGAATTACGCAAACGCTTAGCATTAAGTGCACATCGGGAGTTTTGCTACAAAATGTTTTGCCCTTCTGAATTTCTTCATCACTAAAGATCTCTTAGTAACTATCAGGTGTGGTGGTATATAAGTGGCAAGAATGCAGAAGATCACCTTCATAATCTTAAACAATTGTTACAGCGGTTGTCCGAAAATAGTTTGCGTTGCCGCAAAGAGAAATGTGAGTTTACCAAACCGTCTGTGGAATACTTGGGTCACATTCTTTCTCAGTCTAAAGGCTTCAAGGTAGTGCAGTCCTGGACATGCCAACACCCAAAGATGTGTTTACATTACAATCTTCACAAACTTCTACGAAATAATGTTTTCTGGAAGTGGGGTTCAGTAGAAGCAAAAGCATTTAACAAGTTAAAAGAACTTTTCTCCTCCGATTCCTTATTGGTTTATTTCGATCCTATGTTTCCTTTGGGGATAGCTTGCGATGCATCATGTATCGGTATCGGTGCTACATTGTTTCATCGTTATCCGAACGGAGATGAAAAACCAATTGCAAACATATCTAAATTGCTCTCTGCATCTCAGCGCAAGTCGAGTCAGGTACAGAAGAATCGCTTTCCATGATTTTTGCTTACCAGTATATTTATAGAAGAAAATTCGTTATCCTGACTGATCATAAACCATTGATTACAATGTTTGCACCTGACAAACCCGTCCCAAATTTAGCGGGAAATTGTTTAGATTGATGGGCCCTTTTTCATGAACAATTTTACTACACTCTGGAATATCGAAAGACCAATCATCATCAAAACGCTGATGCTCTCAGTTGTCTACCCTCCGGCAAAGATCCAATCTTTGACGAAGAAGAAGAGGAAGATGATTCAAATGTGGTTTCTACCATCAAGACTCTTGAGTCTACAGATCCAATTTATTGATTCTTCACTGGTGAAGAAAAAAATTTCAAAAGATCCAGTGCTGGCAAAAGTAATGCGCTTTACACGTGAAGGTTGGCTATCTAACCCTCCTTCCAATAAACCTGCTTAGCAATTTTGACAAATTTCCGATTTACTCAGTAACTGTCATGGATGCTTACTATATGGCATTAGATTGATCATTCCTCGACACTTCGAAAGCAAGTGCTTCAGTTGTTGCATACAAATCATTTGGGCATGCAGAGGATAAGACAGTTAGCAAGAACTGCGGTCTACTGGCCCAACATTCACATAGATATTGTGGAACTTTGTCGCAGTTGCGCTCTCTTGCTGCGAACATAGGAATGCCCCTGCTAAACTTCCGAATCACCCGTGGATTCTTCCTGAAAATCCTAGGTCCCGCTTACATGTAGATCACGCCATCAACTTCATGGGTCAAAATTGGTTGGTCGTAATGGATACCTATACAAAGTATCCTTGTATCTATTCAACTTCGTCGATTTCCAGCAAAGCTAAAGATTTTGCGCACTTTGGATATCTTCATACCATTGTGTCGGATAATGCCACTTGTTTCACTTGTGACAAATTTCAGACCTACTACAAGGAACAAAACATCATTCATCTCACTGATGCTGCTGTGGCGAATCGAACCCAGCTCTAAAATTGAACAATTCGAAACAATTTTCGATTTCAACGCAGTCATAACAACTTTATAAAACCGGACAATCAAAGCTTTAAAAACAGAGCAAACAACAAGAAATCTAAAGAAGTCATTACTCGAACTAAGAGAAGAAAAAAGAAGTTTTGAAACGATTATTGTTGGTTCTTCTCAGATTAATTCAATAAAAGACAAATCTATTTGAATGACAGACTTTTAATTTAAAATATGATAAATATTGTATTTGTGTCTTTTGTAAAGTAATTTTAAATTTTGTGTATTTAATCTGCAACAATCACGTCCGGAAGACCACACTCCCTACCATCCTGCAACAAACAGAGCGGCAGAGAGGTTTATTCAGACCTTCAAGCAAGCCTTAAGGAAGTCTTTAAAAGTTCCAAGAAAAGCATTGCAGGAATTTTTGATGTAGTACCGAAGAACTCCAATTGCCATTAGATATTTGCCCAGCGAACTTCTCAACAATCGTCAGTTACGTGCAGTAATCGACATTTGCTCCCTTCACCACCCCACATCGCTCAATTGAAACTCAAGTCCAGCAATGACAAGGTTAACAAGACTTTTCACCATTTTAAAATAGAAGATCCCTGTTATGCATTGTACTTTGGACCGCCACACAACCAAGATACTAGTTGGGTTCCTGCCTTAATTATTAAAATACAAGGTAGTCACATGTTTCATGTACGAGTTGTTTCAAGGAACCAATTTGGTGCCACCAGTTTTCAAACAACCAATTGTACCTGAATTGACTTGCGCTGAGATGCAGAGAGCAATTTAGATATGTTTGCAATTGGTTTTTCATCTCCGTTCGGATAACGATGAAACAATGTAGCACCGATACCGATACATGATGCATCGCAAGCTATCCCCAAAGGAAACATAGGATCGAAATAAACCAATAAGGAATCGGAGGAGAAAAGTTCTTTTAACTTGTTAAATGCTTTTGCTTCTACTGAACCCCACTTCCAGAAAACATTATTTCGTAGAAGTTTGTGAAGATTGTAATGTAAACACATCTTTGGGTGTTGGCATGTCCAGGACTGCACTACCTTGAAGCCTTTAGACTGAGAAAGAATGTGACCCAAGTATTCCACAGACGGTTTGGTAAACTCACATTTCTCTTTGCGGCAACGCAAACTATTTTCGGACAACCGCTGTAACAATTGTTTAAGATTATGAAGGTGATCTTCTGCATTCTTGCCACTTATATACCACCACACCTGATAGTTACTAAGAGATCTTTAGTGATGAAGAAATTCAGAAGGGCAAAACATTTTGTAGCAAAACTCCCGATGTGCACTTAATGCTAAGCGTTTGCGTAATTCTGGAGCAAATCGACTTTGTTTGTAAGCATCAGCCAAATTAATTTTTGTAAATCCAAATTCGCCTCCAAGTTTTTGAATTAAATCTTCAGAACGTGGGAGTGGATAACGATGACTTTCAAGTTGAGGATTTACTGTAGCTGAATAATTCCACAGGTACCAAATTTGGTTTGCAAAATTTGGGCTTTACTTCAGGATTAAAGTGTATCTCCAATTTGAAATTCTTGAAACATCCCAACTCAGGTTTGAAAAGTTCACCACAGTAATTGCAATAACTTCGTACATGCTTCTTGTAATTGCAAATTTTGCTCATCGAATGAGAGCAACTAAGATGTCACATCAATGCTTGTTGATGAGCTGCAAAACAAAACCTTGTCCATTGATATATTTAACGTAGTAATAGCATCTCTGCCAAGAAAGTTCAAATTAGAAATGTTTGTGACAGTATAAAATTGGTAATCCGTTTTTTTTAACTGCCAGAGTAGTTTACGCAACAAATCTTCCTAAAAAAGGCAGTAAATGCTTGCTAGCAGATTGAAATTTTAGAGAGGATTGTTAAAGATCTGGTTTGCCCAACTTGTTCCAGACTTCTTGTGAAAGAAACTTGCCTACTATTGCAGTGTCCAATTCCATACGAACTTGTTGAAAATTGATGTAGACTGGGATTTCAAACTTTGGACTTCTACAAAAATTATCTGCAGCATTAATAACATTACAAACAGAAATGATTTTTGCCTTGTTTGTTGGCGTTTTGCTTTTCTTTATCCGACAAATAGATTCCAAATGACCTTGAAGCTTACAGTAATTGCAAGTAGCGTCCTTGAAATAACAATTGGGTGCTAAATGACCGGCTTTTCCGCAACGATGGCATTTTTTTGAAAAAATAAATGCCGTAATAAGTTATAATGTCTTGTTAAAAAAACAAAATTAGAATTTTATGGAAAGGAGTCTTAAAGCAACATAAATTACTTTAAAAAACAACTGTTTTGGGTAGGAATTGAACTCAGAGTCAGTAGACTAAGATTAAAGTTAGAGTGTGCGTATTAATTAGCGTTAACGCTAAAGGTTAAGGCACCACCAGGCCTGCGAATGTTCCTATAATTCGTTAGTTTTATAACAAGAAAAATTTACTATAAAAAGATGAGTAGGGAATCACTCTTAACTTTGTCACTGCTCCAATAAATATAATCAAAATCACGTTTGTAGCCTGTAAAATATTCGTTTGATCAAAAATGCACACACTGGGGTAATTTGACCTCTTACCATCGAGGCAAATGACGCATTATTGTGCAAAAGTACAAAGACTCATTCAATTTTGACCAATATCACATTGACACTTCGCTGTTTACGACCACTTTGCGCTAATTTTAAACAGCCAGAACTATTCTTCTTCTTCTTCTTTCGGCTTCTCCCTACTCGGGGTCGCCACAGCGCGATAGTAATCTCCATTTCACTCGGTCTACTTCATCTCCTTCCCTAGCTCCAACCCTTTCCATGTCTTCTCTCACCAAATCCATCCACCTTCTCCTTGGCCTTCCTCTTTTCCTTCTGCCTGGGACTGCCATCTCCATCATCCTCTTCCCCACGTAGTCTTCTTCTCTCCTTTTTACGTGTCCATACCAACGTAGCCTCACATTCCGAAGTTTTTCTCCCAGCTTTGCAATTTTTGCAGTCCCTCTCACATATTCGTTTCTTATCTTGTCCTTTCTTGTCACTCCCAGTGCCCATCTCACCATTTTCAACTCTGCAACTTCCATTTTTCCCATTTGCCGTTCAGTCACTGCCACCGTTTCCATTCCATAAAGCATGCATGGTCTAACAACACTCTTGTATATTTTACCCTTAACCTTTGCTAATAACTTCCTGTCGCACAGAACTCCAGATACCTTCCTCCAACTCATCCATCCTGCTTGGATCCTTCTCCTTACTTCTTCTTCACATCTTCCATCATTACTAACTGTTGACCCCAGGTATTTAAAGTTTTTGGCTTTCTTTACCTTTTCTTCTTGCAACTTCAACTCTTCTCCATCATCCACACCCCCAACCCTCATATATTCTGTCTTGCTCCGGCTCACTTTCAGGCCTCTTCTCTCCAGTGCATTTCTCCAAATCTCCAGGTTCTTCTCTAGCTCCCTATGATTTTGTCTACACAGAACTATGTCATCTGCAAACAGCATATCCCATGGTGCGTCCTTCCTGATGTTCTCCGTCAGCCTGTCCATAATGACGACAAAAAGAAATGGGCTGAGTGCTGAACCTTGGTGGAGTCCAACACTTATTTTAAATTCTTCAGTCAACCCTGCTGCACTTCTCACAGTTGTTGTCGCTCCGTCGTACATATCCTGGATAATCCTTATGTAGCACTCTGATGTTTCGGCTAACCGCAAGCATTCCCACAGTTCCTCTCTGGGTACCCTGCCGTATGCTTTCTCTAGGTCAATAAAGGCACAGTGCACTGCCTTCTGCCCTTCAGTCCATTTTTCCAACAGCATCCTTAGACAAAAGATTGCATCGGTGGTACTCCTTCCTGGCATGAACCCAAATTGTTGCTCAGCAATTGTCACCTCCTTCCTTATCCTTGCTTCTATTATCCTCTCCCACAATTTCATAGTGTGGCTCATCAACTTGATCCCCCGGTAGTTTCCACATTCTTTGATGTCTCCTTTACCTTTGTACAAAGGTACAAGCACGCTCCTCCTCCATTCATCTGGCATCTTCTCTCCTCGCAAGAGTCTGTTGAAAAACTTCACTAAAAACTCTGTTGAAAAACTTCACTAAAAACAGCCAGAAATATTACTGGTGAAAATTGAAAAAACTTCACTGTTGAAAAAGTCTGTTGAAAAACTTCACTAAAAAGTCTGTTGAAAAACTTCACTAAAAACAGCCAGAACTATTACTGGTGAAAATCGACTTGGTAAAGTGCAAACAGTAATCAAGCTAGATAATTTGGAAAAAAATTATCTTGACAGAAAATATAAGGAAAATTAATGACATAGTTTTGGGGCCTCAAATTGGTAAAAGAAAAGGTAATCTTCTAATAAAACATTTTAAAAAATCGGTGTTTTAGCTTAGGTTGGCGCATATAGCCCCCAAAAAAGTACAAAAATACAATTGGGGAGCAAAATCCTCTGCGAGACAGCTGTTTTGACTATTAAAGTCTCAATGCTTAATAATTGTTTGCACTTTATCAAGTCAATTTTTACCATTAATTGTCCTGGATATTCAAAATTAGCGCAATGCTGTCGTAAACACCTAAGTGCCAATGTGATATTGGCAGAAATCGAATGAGTCTTTGTACTTTTGCACAGTAATGTGTCATTTGACTGGATGGTAAGAGGTCAAATTATCCCTGCGGGTCCATTTTCTTGATCAAGTAAATATATTACTGGCAAAAAGTGACTTTCGCTATACATTGAAGCAGTGATCGATTGAGGAGTGATTCTCTGTTCTTATAATGTTTCTCCAAGGTACTCAGCGCAGCATCTGACACCAACCTAATGCATCATATACATACTATTACTGGCGATTATTCTTGTGATGTTAATTTCTAACGATTGCTGGTTTTAAATATGAAAATCTAAATCATAATTTTTATCATCACTGATTTTTGAACGACGTCGGAACTATTAAATTTCAAGCAATTGCCGACCGAAATGTTTACATTTGGATTTTAATAATTTTCTTGACCTTTATGTTTTATTTGTAGATTCGCTCAGATTCATTGTCGAGATTTTAAAGTCGAAATTTACTAAAGGTACCCAGTGCGTTAATTGATATAAGAGACATGAAACCTTTGAATGCTGCCACACAATGTATCTTATTTTAGGATATCCGTAGGTTGGTGAACTTATGAAGCTTGAGTTTATTGTGCAGTGGGAAAATCCGAAACGCGTTTCTGGCAACCCTGTATACTTTTTTGTGCTCATGACAGCTTTCACACAGACACTTGACAATTGTGAGCTTTATTGGGTGTTCTTGCAAAAATGGAACAATGCACAGATTCACGTAGGTCACGTGCGCGGCAACTAAACGGTTTCTACGAACAAAAAGTCTTTCACATAGCAATAAATAAATTTAAAACGATTTTTACCTAGTTATATTCTGACATAAATTTCAAAGATTATCGTTGCACTTAAAAAGGTGTCATCATGCAACTGACATAAATCAATCTCCAAAATGAAAAAGCAGGAACGCTTTTGTAGGATTAATGTTGATTACAATAATAACACATAAAGCAATAAATGGATAATGATGATTACAATAAAGACGATCCAGGAAAGTCTCAAAGACGGAGGTGTGCGATAAATGAAAATGTGCGAGGAATAATTAAACAAATTTTTAAATTGAGATAAAGGCAAAAAAATTTGAAACAATATTTTACACCATTACTTTCCAACACGCTCACAAAATGATAATATTGTAACAAGCTTAAAATAAAGGTTATTGCTCTTCTCACATTTGTTTTTATGACCTAATATTTTTAATTATGGCAGATTACGTACCGTTAATCTTCAAAAACTAAAATACTAGATTCAAGCTCTACAAAGCAATCATTTGGGCCCCAAAATAAACTCGCAACCTTAACTTTTGTACAGAGTAATCGCGATCTTACCTCCGTTTTACAATCATAAATGAAAACGAATATTCCTGGTTGCAATTTATGTAATAAAATGAATATTGATACAAAATGAATTAAAATATGATAAAACTAAAGATTTTGTTCAAAATGGCTGCCATTTAGTTCCACACAATTATTAATTAGAAAAATAGTGATGAATGCTAAAAGTTTTCGCATTATCTGTGTATACAAAAAACGGCAGGAAGATCGCGATCACCCTGTATATACAACACTCCTGCTTGAAAGTTAACATAGGTAATTCTAAATTTTTTATATGAATAATCTAACCCAGTGGTTCTCAATCTTTTCAACAACGTGGCTGAAAAAACTTCGAACGCAATTGTTGCAGCCCAATGTGTTTAGTCTTCACTTTCATTCCACAACCAATTTTACCAAACTGTTTTTTGAATTATAGATGAAGACTAAAAAAAAGGGGTCTTTACTTTCATTTTGCACCTAATTTCACCGAATTGTTTTTTCACAACAAACAACAGCCACAAAACCTGATAATTATTATTTCGTATCAAGAGCTTAAACTTTTACGTCATAAAGCAGTTGTTGAAAGAAGAACTGGGGAGCTGAAGCTGGAGCCAGTTAATTTTAAAAGGCTGGAGCGGAGCTGGAACTATAAATTGTATTACGAGCTTTAAACCCATGATTAAAAGTAGGTTATTGCTTTAGAATCTTATGCTGCTGTATAATAGGATATAGAATCTGATATAGCAGTTAATGTGATGACAGATGTTAAGTTTAAAATTGATTTAGCATTTTTTATAAGTTAAAAATACTTTATACTGATGCTACGCTTCAGAAGCGTGTGAATTTGAATAAGACAAACAACAATCCTGTGGAAAATACGCAATGAAAATTTAATTAAGTCATTTTATTTTTGTTATCTTTTTAAAAGTTGAATTATTGATTGATTTTTGGACTCAGTGCCAATGTTTGTGTTAAAAATTAGCGCGACTTGTCAAGATTTAAATTAAAAAATTGCAGATATTTATTTGCAATTATAAACAAACAAATCATAAAGCAGTTTTCCAAAACGCATTTGAATGGCGCATAATTTTTATTGAATATTATTAACCTATCCAAAATTAATATACGTATATCTTATCTCGCAGATAAATGCAATCAATATTATGATTGCTCCGACAAATCAGATGAATTAAATTGTTCATGTAAGAAAGACGAACTTCAATGTTATTGCTACAAAAATAATCCTGTTGATTGCAAAGCTGATGATTATGGAAAATTCACTGGATGCATTCCTGTTGAACAATACAATTATAAAATCCAGCAATGCTTTGATGGAAGTGATGAGAATGATAAAATTAAAACAATTGTATCTTGTGATCAATGTAATGTAATAATCCACAGATTATATAATGCATCTAAATGTGATAAAAATGATTTCAATTTATGTTATAACTCAACTTGTTACAATGTTCCTTCTCTTTATTGTTCTTCTATCGTTTGCAATGCTAAAGATCTTATTTGTACGTCGAACTGTTTTATTAATTCAACTAACCAATGTAATCGTCCTTTTCAGTGCAATGATGGTACTTTAGGACTTGCATTTCAATTTTGTGACGATATTGAAAATTGCTATGATAAAAGTGATGAAATTTATAACTCACAAGGTTTTAAATGTTTTGGTATTGAATCAACTAGGAAATGTGTCTTGCCTCAACGCAATTTGTATGATGACGTTGCACAGTGTAGTGATGAATCAGATCTTTGTAGAAACAACTCTTGTTTTCAATGTTTTGATCGACGTTTGTTAATTTCATCGAAGCAAGTTTGTGATGGTGTATTTGATTGCTATGATTGGTCTGATGAGTGTTTGTGTGAAATTAATTTTGACATGGATCTTTGTAACACTATTTTTTTTTCTTGCACGTTGTTTTCGTATAATAATAAGGTAGAACACAATATTAACTCAAGCTTTCGTTTTAATGATGATACTGTAAAATCAACAAAAACATGTCAAACGCGATTAGATGATCATTGGATAGCAACATTATGTGATAATCGACCAGAATGTAGTGATCTCAGTGATGAATGTTATTGCTCAAATCCACCTAGGTTTTGCAATCATACTTGTCATAAAAATTATAACATCGGTGATCGATATTGTGATGGCATAGAAGATGACTTTTATAACATCACAAACAACTCAACTTGTCCAAAGGGATTTGAAGAATTGGATTGCTTAAAACGCTTTATCTGTAAAGCTGGAAACAAAATTAGCATTGATATTGATCAAATATGTGATGGAAAACAAGACTGTGATGATAACTCAGATGAACGCAATTGCGAAAATAATCGCAAGAATTTATTTTCATCAGAATCAGAAATGATTGCTAATCCCGTACTAAAAATATGTTTTTGGATCATGGCTATTTTGGTTATCAGTGGCAATTTGTACGTGATTGTTTCAACATTTCGACATTTTAAAACCGCAAATGTACTCAAATCAATAAAGTTTCAACATTTTATTGTTGTTAATATTTCCATTGCTGATTTCATTATGGGAATTTATTTGTTAATAATCGCATTTTACAGCGTTTATTATTCGGGTTACTACGGCCAAGTTGATTTTGAATGGCGATCCAGTTTACGTTGTTCAATAATTGGTAGTCTCGCAGTTCTATCGAGTCAAGCATCGTGTTTTTCTATGGTTTTTTTGACTAGTCATCGCTTGTACACAATCTGCAAACCATTTTCTACTATTTCGTCATTAATTCATAAACTGATATTTACTTTAATTTGGTTAATTTCTTTTGTTATTGCTGTTTTACCAATTTTGCCTCAAATGTCAGAATACTTCGTGCATAGCGTTGAGTTTTCAAACAAATTCACTCCATCATCAATTCGGGATAAACAATACATCACAAAGTTTGCTTGCCGCCTGGCAAAACTGAACAACATATCGATTGAAGATAATGGCGACAATTGGGATTCAATAAAAAGTTTCTTCAAAAACAACTTCTCAGAATATTCACCCGGCGTAGAGTTTGGTTATTATGGTCAAACTAGTGTGTGCATGCCGAGGTTTTATGTTGTGCAAGGAAAAAACGGTTGGGAGTATAGTCTTGGAATTATTTGTATAAATTTTCTGTCTTTTGTTTACATTGCTGTAGGATACATTATAGCGTTTAGAAAATCATTTGAAAGTCAAATAAAAATCGAAAGCGTTCTTAGAGATAAAAATAGATCAACTATGCAAAGGCGCATTTCAAGAATCATCATAACTGACTTTTTATGTTGGATTCCCATTTGCATTATGGCATTTGTAAAACTTAGTGGTGTTTACGTAGATGATGTTGCTTACATTGTCAGTGCTGGATTGCTGCTTCCAATTAACAGCGCTTTCAATCCATTACTTTACTCATCACTTTTAGGTGAATTAGTCACAATTTTAAGAAACTCATGCTGAGAAAAGCAAGAAGTTAATTTAAAGCTTTTTCTCAATTATTTAAATTAAAAAATTTGTTTTTTTTAATTTAGTAACTGTACAAGCATGACGCATTAGCTCTTGGAATTCTTTTTCTTATTAATTACGTGAAAGAATCAGCAATTATAAACTATGTTCTAATTGCTTTGTAATGATTCTCCTTATTTTATTATACTATATACGTATGTATGTACTGTATGTTACTCTTGTCGAAATCACTCTATTTGTTATGAGAAATTAATAGTTTTCCCCGTTGCTAGACTTTGCTAATTTTTATTTCCTAGTTTTTTATTTCGTTTTTATAAATCTTTTATTTAAACTCAATCTGGCCTGCCCATATTGTTTTTGCTTTTTTTTTGCATCTTTTTGTCTCGGACAAGGTTTTTTAATATTTATTCGAATAATGGCTTCAGCTACACAATAAAAAAAGTCATAGTTTTATAAAGATTGCAGTCTTTATATTAGAAACTCTGTAGTTAACTTTATTTTATCTATATTTTTTTTTGGACTCTACTATGCAGAATTACAAAAACTTTTAACGCTTATATTTCTATGGGGAAATTTAATTGTGATCCTATTTAAAAATTTGCGGAGTATTGTATGTAGCCTATTACTTGTAATATAGTATGGTTTGAAATAAACAGTGTTTCCGTTTACTGTTTGTTTACTGACTTCAGTTCGGTCGTAAAATACAAGGTTGCAATAAATTATTGAGTATTTAATATTAAGTTAAATAAAAAATTTTAGATTATTATAAAAATGCTTAATTTTAAAATATACTGTGTTTACATTTGCGGTTCATTACTGAAGGCAACTCTAATATAAAAATATAACAAAATTTGACCTGATAATATAAGAAGAACATCCGAAAAGCCTTATTCCTTTTTCGTCAAAAATAAATTAAAAATTTTATAAGTATAACTACTGTTGAGTTCTTTTCATTTAACCGTTTTATTAAAGTCAAATGATAACTAATACTAGAACGACCAAGCGCGTCAATTGACGCATTTCAAGTATTTAATTTCCCGTATCTCCGCCGGATATCAATATTTTCTGCTGAAACTTTTTGACAATTATTTTTTTGTACAACGCTTATTTTCGTGTGAATTTTAAAGTTTTTGCTAATAAAACGACGAATTTAGTTATATATCTACCTTGAACGACCAAGCGCGTTAATTGATGCACGCACCTGTAAATTTTACTTAGTGTCTACAGAAAGTATGATTACAGCCTGCAGAACCACTACATCGTGAAAAATAAAACAACGTGATATTCAGCTTTGTCTGAGTGGTAATTAAGCATTGTGATGTCACAGCAGGATAGGATATTTTCTCCCCATCATCCTAATGAGCTGTAGAAATTCGGGCTTACTTAGTCACTTTATTCGAAACTAGCATGTGCTTGTGAGCTGTGGAGACTTAGAAGGAAGAAAAGTCACTAGACTTTGCTGTTATTAGCAATAAAAGCGCTCAACTCCCTGCGTATATGCGACCTTTCATAATACGTTTCAGGTATTGACTTACCTCTGTTTTTTTAGCTTTTGATTGAAACGTGTTTTGCTAGTCATACTGTATACAATATGCTATGACGTATTACTAGCAGGCTTTGTTGCGGTTACAAGACATTTCAGCAGACTGCTCAGATGGTGAATACTCTGACAGCGAGCTAGATGATGTATTGACAAATAATGCACAAGCGGAGCTTAATTCACGTGTGGAAGATCAGACGTCGATAGTCCTAACAAACGATGACAGCAATTTACAGAATCAAGTGCAGGTGAATCAAGACTTAATCAAAAAAGACGGAACAGCTTGGAAAACTTTGGCTATTTTCCATGTGCAACGAGGGCGCTTGCAACAACAAAACATACTGAGCTTCAAACCTGGCCCAATTGCATTTGCAACAAGCAGAATCACTGAAAGCAGTCCACTGTTATAGTTTCGCGTTTTGTTTGACGAGTCAATGCTTAGAAATATAAGAAAATGCACTGTAGCTAAAGCCCTAGCTAATAGGTATAAACTAAAATATGACACTTGACGAGCTGGGCAAATTTATTGGACTGGTTATTGCAAGAGGGATTTTATGACAAAGAGGTCTGCCAGTAGAAAGTTGTGGGATACAACCTGGGTGTGGAAACTTTGTGGGATACAACAGGTGGTTGAAGAATTTACCGGGACAACTCCAGGTGAAAATATTGGAAAAAATCCAATTACACAAAGAAACCTCATCAAAACTAACAAATTTTCTGAAAAAAAGCGAAAAACATGCGCAACAATAAAGTGCCATAATAAAACAACGGATTTGTGCAACAGCTGCCGGGGCATGATATGTGAGAAATGCGCTGTAAAAATTTTCCAAAACTGTGTTGATTAAATGTAACAACAATCGCTTACCTTCATAAAACGTTGCAGTTATTATTTTACAAACCCTAACTTTTTTTTATATTTTTTTGCCTTCAAACGCCGCGAAAGTATAAAATTTTTAGTTTATGCCTAGCAGGTTCAATTTTTAATTGTTCTGTTTCTTCTTCCAAAAAAAGCATCATGTAGGTGTTTGGTTATTTTTAGGAGTAAAATAAATAGTGTTTAATGCCATTACCACTTTAAGAATGTTTTTTGACCAAATACATGAAGAAATTGCAGCTTTTATGCATTATGCGTCAATTGACGCACTTGGTCGTGATTGACTACAAGTCGTAGCAAGGGTTTTTAACTCAATTTTATCTGGAAGCTTCTAAGTGTACTGTTAGTAAAAAAAGATTGCAAAGCAATAGCTTAGGTCAAAGGTGACAAACATGCAGCCCCAAATCGATTTGACAAAATCAACTCCCTGTATTTCAGGATATCATAAGCAAGCAGTTGGAGCTTGATGTCTTTTCTATTCTCTTCAATATTGCACCCACTTCTGCAACCCCTGAGTTCCAACTTGAACTCATAATACTGCAGAGAGATGAACGCTAAAAGCTATGTATTTAAACAAACCGTTGCTTGAATTCTATCGCGTTTATATATCAAAGAAAGAGTTTCCAAACTTGAGAGCTTACGTTTTAAAATGGTCATCAGTTTTAGAAGCATGTACGAAAAATGTTTGTTTTGAGCAAAGCAAACATTGCAAGATCTTTTTATAAACAGGCTGATAGACAGTTTAACCCTGTGGCAAAGATTCATTATAGACCATGCGTCTGACTTCAAAAAATGCTATCAACATGAACTTGACTTAGGACTTTGACTGTCTTGTTTTTTTGATTGGTAGTGATTGAGAACTCTTCTGATGGAAACTCTGAGGCTTGATCTGGGTCATACACAAAAACTCATGATTTATCACCAGTAGTAATTTCATTCAACAATGTAAGTTTAGCAAGAGATTTTCCCAAACGGACTAGAAATTTGAGGCTTGTTCATTGTTCTGTTGTCATTACTAAATTACCAAGCAAAAAATTTGCAAAGCTACAGTAAATACGTAAACTATTTTCTTTGACACCTGAAATGCTAAATAAACATTACAGTAAGTTGAAATTGCGGTTAAATATTTTCAAGAAGTTAATAAATCATTCTATTTGAATAAGGTTTTGAATAAGGTGTTAAAAAGTTGATTTAAGTAAACATACTCGTAATTTGATAAATATTTATTTGATTGTTTAATATACAATAAATTTTATAAATATTCTTACTTCCAATATAACGTAAAATGCCTTTATCAAAAAAAATTACCAATTTGATGAAGGAAATGGAAAATAACCTGAAGGATACTATAAATGAATCATTAAAGAAACAAGAAAAATTATTTACTAACAAATTAGACCAAATTTCAAGTAACTTAAAACTTCAAGCAGAAAAAATCGAAAGCATTATTGAAAGCCAGAACTTTCTTAATGCAGAATTTGAAATATTTAAAAAAGATGTGTCAGAACTAAAAAAATTAAAAATTCCCAATAAAATTGAGTCTTTGGAAAAAAAAATAGAAATTCTAAGAAATAATCTAAATGAGCAAGAAAAATGCCGAGATGATTTAGAACAAGTTCAAAGAAGAGATAATTTAGAGTTTCATGGAATTCCTCAAATTCAAAATAAAAATACTAACTTTATCATAAAAAGCATGGCCAAAAAATTAAATATTGATCTAAAGGATGAAGATATTTCAACTTCTCATCGCTTGCCAAGCACTTCCAATAACCATCCAATTATAGTTGCTAGATTCACCAGCAGAGACATCAGAAATAATATATACCAAAAAAGAAAAAATTGAATAGGTGTAAGAAATTTTGAAATTGCTGGAATGGAGAAACTTTACATAAATGAAAACTTGACTCCAAGAAGAAGAAAACTATTTTCAATGGCTCATAAAAAGAAAACAGAATTAAAATATAGTTTTCTTTGGACAAAAATTGGCAATATCTTTATGAGAAAAAACAATGCAAGTGAAAAGATTAAAATCTCCTGTGAAGATGACATTGATAAACTTAACTAAAGCAACTGAACTTTGTTATATGTTTTTGCTTTTATTGCATGTAAGTTTTTCTTTTTTATTTCTTAATGTTTAACTTGTTTAATTTAGTTAAATGCTTAATTGTTTAATTTAGATGTGAATTATTTAAAAATGTTTAATTTAAATGAAACTATTTGTAAACCTAATGTAAGTGTAACTGATTTTGCAAACTTATTAACTCAAAATTTTGATAACCATGATAAATTTCTTCTCCATCTTAATGTCAGAAGTCTTAATAAAAATATAAATAAAATAGATGAATTACTAGCAACTTTACCTTACTCTCCACATGTCATCATAATTAGTGAAACAAAACTAAAGAAGAAAAATTATAACACTACTTTCATAAAAAATTATTGTTTTCACTCAATTGATTCAACTACAAATAGTGGTGGCATTGGCATATATTTACATAATTCTCTAAATTACAAAATTCGACATGATCTGAGACTAAACGAAAACTTGGTTGAAGACATCTGGGTGGAAATTAAATCCGACAATGACAATAAATCTTATATCGTGGGAGGAATATATTTTCATCCCCATTCATCAATAACAACTTTTCAACTTAAATTGGAAGAAACAATTGATAAAATAAATTCAAAAAGGCTGAAGTATTTTATATTGGGAGATTTTAATATTAATTTACTAAGTGATAATTCTACAATTGTTAAATACAGTACAAAGAATCTCTTGAATCATTTGGTGTGATAAGTCTCATAAATTGCCCGACAAGGTTCATGAATAAGCAAACTCCATCTTTATTAGCCCACATTTACTGCAATGATAACTCAAGTAATATCCTTTCTGGAACTGTTTCTTTTGACATAAGTGATCATAATCCTACTTTTGTCTTAGCACCAAAAAAACAAGTTAAGCCATTATCAAGAAAAATAAATCATCTTAAAATATTTAAAAGAAACTTTTCCATGTTCTCTGAATGTGACTTCTTGAAAACTTTGGAAGAAAATTTAAATAACAGCAATTTGGGAAAAAATAAGTTAGATCCTGAAGAAGATTTTTTACATTTTTTAAATACTTTTTTAAATTGTTTAGAGATCCATGCTCCAACCCAAAAACTTACACGAAAGGAAACCAAATTTTATTTTAAACCCTGGTTAACAAAAAGCATACAAAACAGTATAAAAAAAAAAAAAAAATTATATCAATTATCCTCCCAACATGCTCATTCTGAACCATATTACAAAAAATACAAACAATATAACAACATATTAACAAAAGTTAAACAGCAGTCAAAGCAAAACTATTTTCAACATCACTTGCAATTGAGCAAAAACAACACCAAGGAAACATGGAAAACAATAAATCCAATAATACGTAAACCAACTCATCATACAACTTTTACAAAGATTAAATGCACAGTTACAAATATTGATTTATATGATCCTAAATACATATCGTCATGCTTCAACAAATATTTCTCAAGTGTAGGTTCTAATTTGGCGTATGCTCTTCCAAAAGCAAGTTTTTCAAATTCTACAAATTCCATACCTTCTATCTGCTCTTCTATGTATATTAAACCAGTGTACATTGAAGACATTATTAATGAAATAAATCAATTAGACACTAATAAATGTGATGATACTCATGATATTCCTGTAAAAATTATCAAACTAAGTAAAGTTATAATTGCTCCCATATTGTGTGACCTGATAAATAACTGTATCAATAAAGGCATATTTCCAAGTATTCTAAAAATAGCAAAAGTAATACCTATTTACAAAAGTGGTGAAAAAGACCTTGTCTCCAATTATAGACCAATTTCTATTTTACCTCATTTCTCCAAAATTTTTGAAAAAATTTTAAAAGAAAACATTGCGAACTTCTTAAATAAACATAATGTACTTTCTGAAAGTCAATTTGGTTTTCAACAAAAAAAAAGTACCAATGAAGCACTAATTGAATTGGAAAACTACCTTAAATATCATCAAGCCAATAATCAAATAACATGTGGCATTTTTTTAGACCTAAAAAAAGCTTTTGACACTGTTGACCACAATATTTTGAAAAAAAACTAAAAATTAAAGGTATTCGAGGTCTATCCTATGACTTGATCTCATCTTATTTGGCAAATAGATATCAATTTACTTGTGTAAACTCACAAAAATCTGATAAAAATATAATAAATTATGGTGTTCCTCACGGCAGCATATTAGGTCCTATTCTATTTCTTTTATATATTAATGACTTACCTAAATCATCAAACTTAAAAACTCTTCTTTTTGCAGACGATACTGCACTTTTTGCTTCTAGCAATAATTATGTCTCATTAAAAAAAATTATCAATGTAGAAGTCAAAAAAATTGAAAATTGGTTACTCGAAAATAAACTTAGCCTAAATTTAAAAAAGTCATACACTATAATATTTGGAGAAAAAAGGAAAAAAAATAAACCAATAAGCATTTTTATAAATAACACAAAAATTTCTAACCAAAATACTGTGAAATATTTAGGAGTTACTATCGACAAACACTTAAAATGGAAACCCCACATAGATGAATTAACAAGTAACGTTTCTAAATCTAAAACGTACGATAAAACGCATCGCGGCTTTTTACAGATTATATCCAACAAAAGATTGGAAAACAAAAGATAAACAATTGCTGTCTGCATTCAAAAGCGTGAAAAAATTCACAACTTTTGGTGTGAAAAAGCAGTGTGAAATACTTACTGTAACTTCAATGCAACTTACCGTTACTGCAGTACAGAGCAAAAGTATTGTAACATGCATATTATCAGATAAGTTTAGTAGTTTATTTAGAATGTTTTACTGTACTTTTTATAATGTATTTATTTTTAGGAATTACAGTACTTTCTAAAAGTCTAAACTGCTAAAAATGTCTAGACAGAGAATTGCAGCAAGTCGTGCTTTAGTAATTTTGCAAAATCTTTCCTCAGACTGCTCTGATAACGATGACTCTGACATTGAAATCGACCCAGTTGTAAATGCAGCATTGGCCAGTGTACCAGGGGTAGAATCTGCTGACTCACATAGCGATGATGAAGCTGATGACCAAGTTACACATTCTGTCGTGCAAGGTGGACCAGGTCTGATTCAAGGTAGGGATGGGTCAAAGTGGCGAAAGATTGCTGAGTCATCTGCTGCTCAGGGCCACTTGCAATATCACAATATCCTGCGATTTCAGCCTGGATCTACAGCATATTTCACAAATCGTGTTGATACTGACAGCCCGGTTTCATCGTTCCGGATACTATTTGATGAACCAATGTTGAGAAATATAAAAAAAACACAGTTGAAGAAGGACAAATGCGAACTGGTGATCAGACTTAGGACATGTCTTTGCATGAATTAGATAAATTTATTTGGTTGGTGGTTGCTCGTGGCGTGATTGGAGGACGAAACTTCCCTACGAAGAGCTTTTGGGTTTGTCAAATAATTTTGCAAACCATGTCAAGAGATAGATTTGTTGAAATTATGAGATTTCTTTGCTTTAACCAGAAGACGGAAAGACGTAGAAATCTTTTGCAGGATTAATTTGTTCTTATTTCACAACTTTGGAACAGCTTCATATCGAACTGCCAAAAAGCATTCATTCCACATTGGAACATCACAGTGGATGAGCAGTTGTTGCCATGTAAGGCACGATGCAAATTCATTCAGTATATGGTCGATAAGCCTGACAAGTTTGGCCTAAAGTTTTGGCTTTCAGTTGATGTAGAAAACAAATACTTATTCAACGGCTTTTCTTATGTAGGAAAAGACGATACAAGAACCAGTGACATGCCTGTGCCCACAAATGTTATGCTGAAGCTTATGGCTCCACTTTTTCAACGGAGTTACAATGTCACGTGTGACAATTATTTTACTTCACTTGGTCTTGCTTTGAAACTAGTAGAGGAAAAGTGCAGTCTTGTTGGGATATTGCGCCAAAATAGAACAGAAGTCCCAAAGGAATGCAAGAAGAAAAAGGAACTGCATGAAACCGAAGTTTTTAGATACGGTGGTCAAAAGGCAATCACACTCACATCCTGCCAGTGCAAAGCAGCAAAAAACGTAGCAGTTTTGAGCAGCTTGCACCCGGATATCCTTGTTTCAAGCAACAAAAACCCAAAAAAAACCTGATTCAGTATTATACTACAATAAAACAAAAGTGGGAGTGGACCTTTACAACCAAATGACAAGGTTTTGCTTGGTGAAAGCAGCAAGTAGGCGTTGGCCTGTGCATATCTTCAGTGGTGGATATTCAATGTTTGGGGCCCGAGGCAAGGATTTCCAAAACTTGATGTTCTCTAAAAAAATATGGCTTTGATCTCGTATTTCCCTTTTTTCTCCCAAGATCATAGTGATCTCTACAAAAAAAGGTCTTCGTTTCGAATCGATCTCATTTTTTGCTATTTTTTTTCCAAAATCGTGGTGATCTCTAAAAAAAAAGTCTTCACTTCGAATCCTACTTTCAACTTTTTTTCCCAACTTTATAAAGATCCCTAAAATAATAAATACAGCAAATTGAGCCTATATGAGGTATTTTTGAGGGGGGCCCCGAGGCAACTGCCTCATTCGCCGCACCCAATATCCACCACTGCATGTATTCTACAATGTAGTTGATATGGCTTTCATCAACATTTGGATTCTTTACAAGCAGGTCTGCCAAAAAAGTATCAGCCCTAGAAAATTCATACAAAGGGTAGCAGAAGAGCTGACTGGAAGTGCACCAACCGTGTCTCGTAAGCGGCGTGCTAAAGAAGTTTGTAGTCCCAATGGCACAAACGCTAGTTCTATTGTGAAACGCCGCCTTACCTACTCAACTTTAAAGTGCAAAAATTGGACCACTGACATGTGCCAAGAATGCAACAAACCAGTGTGTGGGAGATTTGCCACCAGAAAGTGCAAATTATGTGCACAATTACTGTCATCTGTTTGAGCAGAAATGACTTAGCCTGTTTATCAAAAATGAACCCGTATTTTTTAAAAGTGATTGCATTAATTCAATAAAACATCAAAACTATCTTCTGATTGAAAAGAGTTTTTGGAGTTAGGGTGCGTTTTATGTGCGAAATACGTTATTTTTGTAGCTTTCTAAAATTTGGCGTCAATTGACGCTTTCTGTCCTTCTAGGTAGGTGAAAATTGCCTTCCTTCTAGTGTTAAGAGCTGACAAAAGTATTTTTTCCAACAATTTAGGATGTCCTTTTGATACTTCAGAAGCACACTATTAGTATCCTCTAAGAAGGTGGCAACTGGTGTTCGTTTGCGACACAAACGATTTATGGTTTGCCAAATTCTTCCCATGACTTTTCTTCAGATAGTTTCACAATAGTGGCGGCAATCTTACGTGCTGCGGAGTACCACAATTGAAGCTGCTCAGATGACTTTTTTGTTAACTAAGCTCTAAACGCAGTTTTGTTTGCACGGATAGCTTCTTTAACTTGTTGTTTCCACCAAGCAGTTCTTTTGTCACTACCCATTTGACCTCCCACAAGTTTGCAAGCACAACTAGCAGCAGCAGATATAATGACTGCTGATTTAAATAAATCCCACTCTGTCTGAACGCTTTCAGTATAGTCAGTCTCAACGTCTTCAGTACAGGATTGGTGATAATATTCCATAAAATTTACAACTGCTGCAGCTCTGCCCCTGCAATACGCGAGCCGCCACTGACTACAAAGTTAAATTTTTTAATTATTTTTTTAGCCACACTTTTTTCTTTCTCAGCGATGAAGTAACGAGTTGGATAAACTTCAGCAAGACCTGGTATAATAGTAAAAATTTTCTAGCTAAAATTACGAAGTTAAAGAAATCTCTTGCTGCTTACTTCCAAGTACGTTTAACAGTCGCCTAAAATATTACCGCTAACTCACATTAACTTTCTTATAAAGCCAAGTGTCAAATTGTACAACTCATACATTACTTTATTAGTAAGCCGGAACGGTCCGGAAGGCCGTTCCGGTAAAAGATTTGCTGCCGGAACGGCGTACCAGCATAAGATTTTAAACCTAAATTTAGCCTGTTGCAAATTTAACAAGTCAAATCAGTAAAAAACTCACAAGAATTGTTTGTACATTTTTTAAATGAATTATCTTTTTGCTTTAATCGATTTTGCCCCATCTTTAACTAAATTAAACAATAAATTAAATTCCAAGTTACAATTATCATGAGAATATGAATTATTTTGACGTAATAAAAAATTTGCTTACACAGATACTGATGTAAGAACAAAACTAATTTTTAACAGGAATTGAAATAGTTGCGGTTACAAAAGCAGTAACGTTGTTTAGACAAGATAATGGCTTGGATATTTATGGTGGTATTAAAATTAGAAATCAATTTGCTTCACAAATATCTAAGCCAATAAAGCTATGCGGATTACAGGCATCGGTGGCACATTTCTGTGTTTCTTGATGCCGGTCCCAATTCCGGATAAATGGGGAGGGTTACGGCAAGAAGGGCATCCGGCGTAAAACTTCTTTGCCAGATTTATACAAATGCGTAATCATTATCAATCCATACCGGATCGGTCGAGGCCCGGGTTACCAACGACCGCCTCAGGTGTCGCACAGCAGGACACCTGCGAAAATTATGCTACTGCTAAACATAGTGAAAATAAGAGCAGAAAGAGAGGAGGAAGGCGAGTAAAGAAGCAGAGAGAAGCATGAAAAGGAAGACGCTTACTCATAAGGGTGGGTACTTTAAATATTGGAACAATGACTGGAAGGGGAAGAGAGCTGGCAGATATGATGGAGCGAAGGAATGTAGACATATTGTGTCTACAAGAAACTAAGTGAAAAGGGAGTAAAGCAAGGAACACTGGAAATGGATGCAAAATATTTTACAACGGAGCTGATGGAAGAAAAAATGGGATAGGGATAGTGCTGAGGGAAGAGCTGGCTGAAAGTGTCCTAGAAATGAAGAGGGTGTCGGACAAACTGATCGCCATGAAGCTGGAGGTAAATGGGTCCATCCTAAATATAGTAAGCGCATATGCTCCACAGGTTAACAACAGCATGGAGGAGAAAAACGATTTTTGGGAAGACCTGGATAGATTGATAGAAAGTATATCAACAGAAGAGAGGATAGTTCTTGGTGCAGACCTTAATGGGCATGTGGGCGAAGGAAACATAGGGGATGAGGAAATAATGGGGAGGTATGGTGCTGGAACAAGAAATAAGGAAGGATCAATGGTTGTGGATTTTGGGAAAAGGATGGATTTGGCGATTGTCAATATTTATTTTAAGAAAAAAAATAAACACAAGGTGATGTATAAGAATGGAGGAAAAAGTACCCAAGTAGATTATGTGATATGTAGAAGAAAGAACTTGAAGGAAATGTGCTATTGTAAGGTAATATTGAATGAGTGTGTCGCAAAGCAGCACCGTATGGTGGTATGCAAAATGGCTCTTATGGTGAAAAAAAAAGCAGAGAAAGTAAAGCCAAAGATACGATGGTGGAAACTGAAAAAGACAAGCTGTCAAGAAGCGTTTAGACAAGGGGTAACCAGGATTTTGGAAGGCAGGGATGGGTTACCTGATGAGTGGGACAAAACAGCAGAAATGCTAAGAAAAACATCTAAACCTGTACTGGGAGTGACATTTGGGAAACGAAAAGGAGACAGGGAGACATGGTGATGGAATGAGGAAGTTCAAAAAAGCATAAAAGAAAAGAAAGAGACAAAGAAAGCATGGGACAAAATAAGAGATGAAAATACTAAAAAGATATACAAAGAAAAGAAGAGTAATGCAAAGAAGGCAGTTGCAATGGCAAAAAGACGTGCATATGATGATTTGTATGCTAGATTGGAAACAAAAGAAGGTGAAAAAGAGTTGTACAGATTGGCTAGGCAGAGAAACAGAGCAGGGAAAGATGTACAGCACGTGAGGGTTATAAAGGATGAAAATGATAATGCTATGGTAAAGTCGAAGGCAGTGTTAAAGAGATAGAAGGAGTACTTTGAGAAACTGATGAACGAGGAAAATAACAGAGACCCTAGGACAGAGGAACCAGAAGTGGTTAATGAAGAGGTAAATTGTGTCAGTAGAGAAGAAGTAAAAAACGCACTAAGAAGAATGAAAAAAGGTAAAGCGGTTGGACCAGATGAGTTGCCAGTAGAAGTTTGAAAGTGCATGGGAAAGATGGGAATAGAGTTTTTGACCAGACTGTTCAACAGATTATTAATGAATGAACGGATACCAGAAGAATGGAGAAAGAGTGTGCTTATCCCAATCTATAAAAACAAAGGGGACGCACAGTGCTGTGGAAACTACAGAGGAATAAAGCTAATGAGCCACACAATGAAAGTATTGGAAAGAATTATTGAAACCAGGTTAAGGGATAGAGTAGAGATTAGCAAACAGCAATATCGATTTATGCAAGGAAAGGGAACCACTGTTGCCATGTTTGCTTTAAGAATATTGATGGAAAAATACAGGGAAGGTCAAAGAGAGCTACATTGTGTATTCGTGGATCTAGAGAAAGCTTACGACATGGTTGCACGGGAAGAGCTGTGGTACTGTATGACAAAAATCCGGAATAGTGGAAAAGTATGTGCAACTAGTACAGAACATGTATGAGGAAAGCGAAACAGTGGTGAGATGTGCAGTAGGAACTACAGAAAGTTTCAAGGTTAAGTTTGGACTGCACCAGGAATCAGCGTTAAGTCCATTCCTGTTTGCAGTGATAATGGACAGGCTAACGGATGAAGTAAAGACAGAACCACCATGGACGATGCTGTTTGCTGATGATATTGTGATTTGCGAAGAGACCAGGGAAGAAGTGGAGCAGAGATTAGAATCCTGGGAGTATGCATTGGAAAGAAGGGGGATGAAAGTCAGTAGGTCAAAGACTGAATATCTTTGCATAAATGGAGGAAATGACGACAAAATAGTAAAGATGGAGGATGCAAAAGTGCCAAGAGTAAAGGAATTTAAGTATTTGGGATCAACGGTGCAAGAAAGTGATGGTTGTGAGAGGGAGGTAAAGAAGAGAGTACAGGCAGGATAGAATGGATGGAAAAGAGTATCAGGAGTAATCTGCGACAAGAGGTTACCAGCTAGAGTAAAAGGAAAAGTGTACAGTTCAGTGGTAAGACCACCAATGGTGTATGGACTTGAGACAGTAGCAGTCACAAAGAAACAAGTAAAAGAGATAGAAGTCGCAGAAATGAAAATGCTGGGGTTTGCTATGGGAGTGATGAGAAAAGACAAGATTAGAAACGAGCACATCAGGAGTAAAGTTAAGGTAGAACGATTAGGAATGAAGATGAGGGAGGGCAGGCTGAGGTGGTATGAACATGTAATGAGGAGAGACCAAGAGTATGTAGGAAGAAAGATGATGGAAATGGAGTTACCAGGAAAGAGGAAAAGAGGGAGACCAAAGAGAAGATTTTTAGATGTAGTAAAAGAAGATATGGAGGAAGTTGGTGCGAAGGAGACGGACGTTGAAGACAGAAAGATGTGGAGAATGATGATACGCTGTGGCCACCCCTGACTAATGGGAAAGGCCGAAAGGAGAAGAAGAAGAAGACAAAAAATTCGAGACGCTTACCTACGTTTGCATCAAACCAATTAATCTATTACTTTCTAAAGCAGGGCTTCTCAAACTTTTTTTCTGCAACCCCATTTTAAAAAATAAACAAAATCAGGTGTTCTTTAAAAAAAGGTTTTTACTTTGAATCAAGCTCTAATTTGCAATTTTTTGTCTCCAAAATCAGGTACTCTCTAAAAAAATAGTCTTCCTTCTGATTCAGGTTTTATTTTGTAGATTAGATGCTTACTTTATGACGCAACAATAGTGTAATGACCTTTTCAAGTTTTTGATTGTCATTAAATATTATGGAACAGAAGCTTCACTCTTACTAAGGATGACAGTCAGCAAAACAAGGGATAGAACAACTGGCCTCAGTCGATTTGCCGCAGCCTAACTGACCATAAAATTATAGAGAATGACAACTCGCCGCAGCCACCTTGCCCGTAACATATTCAAGACATCAAAATATATAAAAAGTAACAATTGATAGTAGGGCTGATTGATTTATTTTTATAAATTTTAGAAAGTCAACGATTAATTAATATTTAATTTCGATTGAATCAAAATTTCTGCAGTGTATTTATTAACTGACTAAATGAAGCTGACTTTGCAAGCTGAAGTTTTAAATATTGTTGCGAGTGTTTTTTTTAAGGTGGTGAGTTTGCAACCTGTTAGATCCATGGTATGCAAACAATTTGTCACTAAGAATGCAATAAACATGGTCAGTATTTTTGATATTATGGTCAGCCAACGATTTAAATCAAAATGTTCTTGTAATTTACCTGATACAGGTTTATATTTAATAAATCACTTCTTCTATGTTGCCATTTTACTGTTATCACTATTATTTCTCCAGACTTTCATCTACCTTCAGATAGTTATTTTACTTTTCGTGAGGTTAATAGTAAATAATTGCTACACGATAACTATTAGCAATCACAAGATAATCGTCAAGCAATCGGTAGTTGATTTTAATTTTTTGATATCATGTTATCATTGAATCCTGGTCTAATACTTTCTCGTGCGCCAAATTTCATGCGCCCAGAAATCTGGCTCACCGTGTTATCGGCATCGAATTCTTGTGGATCAATACAATATTTGAGATTATTATTTATTTACTTTGAACTTATATTGTAAATTTGGCTTTTTTAATACCTTGTATATCTGATTTTAATATATTAGAAGAACATAAATAAATACGATTATATTAAACTTGAGTTGTTTGTTTGAGTTTCCTTTCCTGGCTGAAAATTATCTGGATTAAAAGAAGCTCTTTCATGCAATTTTGCAAAATTGAGTCAGTAAAATGGCGTCAATTAACAATAAAAAAATTATTCTTTCGTTTTGAAGACAGCTGAGCAATTTTTTTCATTTAAAATTATGAAAACCGCTGTGTGCAATCTTTTAAGAAACAGGATTTATTTTATTTGTTCGTTTATTTTATCTCTGTCTTTATTCTCCTGACTCACTGGAAAACGTCGGACTTGTTATACTTTAGCCAACAATTACCACAATCTACTCTTAAAGATTCCACGATATTGCTGTTTAGTTAAAAAAGCATTATTTGATTTTTTTGTGCTGTTATTTAGTGATATAACTAAAATTTAGAGCGGCTTGCACAGACCTCCAAGTTGTAAGTTAATTTTAACAATGCTATTTCTCAAAGCTTTTCATCTTAGACTCCTCAAAAAAATTTTCACATAGTAAAGAAGAAAAGAGTCGAAGTAAATTTTAAACCGAAGATAAGATCTATTGGTCGCAACATTGACAAATGATAAGAAAGGAAGCTGATAGTGTTTTGGGCGCAGAAAAAAATTTTATCGAGAGATTAGAATTAAGAGATTTAAAAAATATCTTGAATAAAGAGAAAAGGTAAAAACAAGAACGCTCTTCACCAAGAATGGAAAATTTGTTGTTGCTGTAATGAAGAGCACATTGCGTGTTGTGAAGAACATTCCAATGTACCGACTATACTATGAGTTTTTCAAGCAAAATTTAATTCAATTTATGTATTTTTTGTAGTTTTTGGATTTTTTTTATTCTAACTGTTGGTATAACAATCAATATATTTGAAAAAGATTGTATTTTATTACCGGTATTTAAGAAAGAATAAAATACAAATTGGTAGTTGATACAAATTGATACTAAAGAACCAAACAGCCAAAAAGCAGCGATAACTACATTTGTATCGCGAATTGGGTAAAGAAAAGATATGAAAATACGGTAACTTATTTTATTTTTATATCTTTTCTTTCTTAATTAGTACTAATTTCTGTTTGCTTCTTTTATAACAATGCCATTAATTTCGATATTTTTAATATTTCGATACTATTCCTATTTAAGTTTGGAATTTTTGGTTAGAATTTGGAATTATTGGAGTTTTTGGTTAAAATTTCAAATTTTTCAAAAAGTTGCTTCATGGAATTCTTATCTTTTCCTGCTTGGCATTTACCGATGGCTGTCTTAATTTAGTTGAAAAATAGTCTGACAACATTCCTCTGAATAACTAGCGGCTAATTTCTTGATTTATTTTTATATTTTTTTGTATTTGTATTATTGATTTATTTTTATATCAAACTGACTAATATTAAAACAAACCAATACATGGATGAAATTGCAATCAATTTTAGCGGCCATCAATATTAATTTAAATTATGAGTTTTATTCTTTGATAAATCAACATATACAGTCATCGCAAACTAATAAATTTTCTACTAATTAACAATGATCGTTTAACACAGTGGTTCTCAACCCTTGGTGGCCCGTGGTCCTTTTTCAGAGACCTTAAACACCTGTGGCTTCCTGTTTAGAACGTTGTACCAAAATTCAAGCGAAGATCAAAAAAAGAAAGAAGTTATTACTTTGAAACTGTCTCTAAATTCTCCATTTTTGTCCCAAAAATCAAGTAAAAATAAAAAAAGGCTTCTTATCGTGGCTCCTTGGTTTAGCAACTAGCTTCTAAATTAATCGGAAAGCTTTAGAATTTAAGTCGTTTTTTTGTCGCTTTATGAACAGCGGGTTCCGGAAAAGTTAATATTGGCAGATAAATAAAAAGATAAAACAAACATGACGTTATTTTCAAAACGAAAACAAATGCGCTTTATGACGATCATGATAAATATGCGCAATGGTAATGAGGTAAATAGTCTTATTTTCTTTAAACAAACTTGTTTATGTAAGCGAAATAAGGTAAACGATGTAATAGTGATGTAGTTGCATTCATACACAGGAACAGAGGTAAACGAGTACAGATGATAAGCTATGTAATGATTTTTTCCTGAAGATTTAAAATACGAGTATTCCTAGAAAATTAAAAAAACTTGTACAAAACAATAATGAATGTTATTCAGATACAACATGCGTTGTATCACTTAAATGTTTGCGTCAATAAAATATTTTTTATAGATTTGAAATAAACCAATTTAAAGCAGCGGTTATTATTTCATTTAAGAACAAAAGTTAATTTTTCTTATTGTTTTGTCAGTTGTAAACAAGATTTGAGTTTTGATGAAAAAAAGTTCAATTGAACTCGTATGTCCATTGCACAGCAGAACACTTATTTGAAAGATAGTTTTTGTTTCTTATAAAACTTAACTCTTACAAATACAGAACTATCAAAAAATTAACAAAACAAGTTTTTGATTTTTTGCAATTTTTGCTGCTAATCACGTCCTCGCCGTTGTCGTCGTTTGAAAAGGCATCCACTCCAGGTCAGACACAAACAGGACTGGTTTACTCTACTGCCGTAACCAAATGCTGGTAGTGATGTTTTTAAGCCAGTATTAAGTTTTGTCATCCAAAACCATCGGACCTCGTTCTCCGTATGATGCTCGATGTATAGAGCACGCTATTAGAATGTGGTCTGCGGTTTGTTCAGAGGCGCCGCACTTGCATTTCGGTGAAGGATTGAGCCCCCATTTGTGCATGGACTAATGGAATTGCCCAACACCAGTCCGCAGGCGATTGAGCTTAACCCAAACTGCTCAGGGCAACCTGATTTCAACAAGCTTGGCACTGGACCTGGGTATGAAAACACGAAGCCTAGATGTATTCTTGCAGTATTCCGCGTTCCATTTATAACAGTTCTTCTTCTTCTCTTTTCGGCCTTTTCCTTTAGTCAGAGGTGGCCACAACGTATCATCATTCTCCACATCTTTCTGTCTTCAATTAAACCCAGCCATCGGAGGCAGATTTCTGTGTCTCTTGATGCCGGTCCCAAGCCTGGATAAATGGGGAGGGTTGCGGCAGGAAAAGCATCCGGCGTAAAACTTTTTTTGTCAAAACAGACAAATGCGTAATCCTTATCAATCCATTTATAGCAGTGACTAACACAATTTTTGGTGCTCAAGGTTTTAGAGCTGATTTTGACTAATTTTGAGTCGCTAATTTCAAAAATGCAGTCTGTTTTTTCTATCAGGTCAACTTTTTAAGTTATCCAAGAACTTCTATTTTTGTGAAGGCCTTGGTGAATGGTTTAGCTCTACTCTTAGACTTCCCTGTGATATCACATATTTCAATATATGTGCTATCTGTTACATGTCTTAATTATCCATTGGTTGTTTGTGACATCATTAATGTTTACGTAAGTACTGTACTCTGCATTATGTTTAATTGCTTGCACAATGCACGATTGCACGTCCTCTCTTTTATTTTATTTTGTAATTTAAAACTCATTAATGTTACAGGTTGCTTAAGTTTAGAAGAATCTTGATTATGGCTACATCATCAAGAAGACGCTGTTTAAATAAACTAAATGTTTTTTGCTATATCTGTGGCGAGTACACGTTACAGCATAACAAGAAAACAATCAGTGATTTTGTAAAGCGTGCTTATCTTGCCTACTTCAAAGTAATGCTGTGTGATCAAGACAAGCCTTGGGTACCCCATATTGTGTGTAAACTTTGTGTAGAACATTTACGGCAATGGACAAACAAAAGTAGAAAACGCCTAGAGTTTGCTATTCCAATGGTGTGACGAGAGCCAAAAGATCACTGAAACGACTGCTATTTTTGTGCAAGGAAAGCTAAAGGCATCAATAGGAAGAATAGGAACTCTTTGACATATCCAAACTTAGACTATGCAATCAGGCCAATTCCAAACAGTGAAGAACTTTCTGTTCCAATTTTTGAAGGCTTGCCACAACTAGAATCTTCTCTTTCTAGTGAAAAGGAGGACGTTTCAATTTTCAGTGATAACCCTCTAGCAAATAACGATTTTACCCCATATCTTTTATCCCCGCAACTCTTTTCCCAATAATAGCTGAATGACTTGGTAAGAGATTTTAATCTTTCTAAGGAGTCTTCCGAGCTGCTGGCTTCGAGGCTTGAAGAAAAAATTTTTTAAAACCGGGTACGCTCATCACCTTTTATCGGAAACGCCATAAAGAATTCTTGACATATTTTAACCAAGAAAATAAAATTGTGTACTGCAACAACGTTGAAGTTTTTCTAAAAAAGCTTGGAGTTTTTTAATATAATCCTAATTATTGGCTACTTTGCATTGATAGCTGGAAAAGAAGTTTGAAATGTGTTCTTCTGCATAATGGTAACGCTTTTGAATCTATTCTTCTGGGGCATTCAACAACTCTCAATGAAAAATATAGCGAAATTAAATTTGTACTAGAAAAATTTCATACTACAAATACAACTGGATCCTTTGTGTTGATTTAAAAATTGTTGGATATGGTTTACAGTGTGATTATACAAAGTTCCCTTGCTTTTTATGCTTCTGGGATAGCAGAGCTAGAGCTCAGCACTGGATAAAACAAGATTGGCCTGTAAGAGAAGAATTGGTGCCTGATAAGAAAAAATTTCCACCTCACCCTCAGGCGGAAAGATCTAAAATCATTTTACTTCCCCTTCATATCAAGTTGGGTATCATGAAAAAATTTTAAAAACAATCAGCCAGGATGGTGACTGCTTTAAATATATTTGCACGAAAATTCCGGGATCAATAATAGAAAAATTAAAATCTGGTATTTTTGCTGGCCCTCAGATAAAAGCACTAATAAATGATTCTGACTTTCCTAATTTCATGAATGAAAAAAAATCCTGTGCTTAGAGTGCCTTTGTGGAAGCTGTCAAAAATTTTTTGGGAAATAGAAAAGCAGTCAAGTATAAAGGGATTGTGGCCAAGCTACTAAGCAGTTTACAAGATATGAGTGTTACCATGAGTATCAAGCTTCACTTCCTATACAGCTATCTTGACCGCTTCTTCGAAAATTTTGGTAATCTGAGTGATGAGCAATAGGAGGGGTTTCATCAGGATATCAGTACAATGGAAGTAAGGTATCAAGGGTGGTGGGATGCTGCCATGCTAGCTGACTACTGTTGGTCAATTAATCGTGACGATACTTTTGCTATTCATTCTTGAAGATCATTAAAATGCAAATTTATGGCTGACATTTGACCATTTTGAAAGAATTCCATTGTCGGTATGCTTGCTTAAACTCACTGATTTGTCTTGTTATTGATAGATCCAAAAAATAACTATGCAATTGTGTTCATACAATACCATTTTGTCATTATACATTGGTGCCCATAAGTAACTTTACACTTGATATCACCAGAGAGTAAAATTGATAATTTACAATTAATTATTATTGATTGCGTCAATAATTGCACATGTAAGTTCAGCATAATGCACAATGCAATGTTACTGCTGACTTCTGGCAGTTTTCAGATTTATTTTCTTTTATTATAACTATACATATAACAGTTAACATATTTCAAAATGGTTGCATTTTATCAATTGCAACAATAAAACGAATCAGCTCGTACATGCACCACATTGCGATCAATTAAGCGACCATCATATTAATTAAAATGAAGCCTTTTATTCTTTGATAAATCACTTATACCGTCATCGCAAACTGATAGATTTTCTACTCATAAACAATGATCTTTGAACAGCTGGCTTTTAAATTATTCAGAAAACTTCAGGATTTGATATATTTTTCTTGTTGTTTCACAAACAACGGGTTTCAGGCTTGTTCGTATTGATCACATATCTGAAACAATAGAATAAATATGACGCTATTTTTAAAATGGAAACAAACGTACTCTAAGACGAGCATGCTAAATAGGCGCAATGTTTTAAAAATAAATAGTCCATCGTTTTTTTTAAGTGGACTTATTTCTGTAAACGAAAAAATAATATCGCAATGCAATTGCACAGATGTAACAGCATTTAGCAACAAAAGTATTTTGTGATACATGTGATAGGAAATACATCACTTTTTCCCGAAAGATTAAAATAAAAACAAAGTATTAATAGATGTAATCTGGATGCGACACGAGTTTTATTTAAGTGTGTCTATTGAGAAAGTTTTTTACAGATTAAAAATAAACCAATCTAAAGCAGCATTTATTATTTTGCTTAACTCTAAAAATTAATTTTTTTTAGTATTATTGTTCTATTAGTTGTAAACAGATAGTTTTGATAACAAAGAGTTTAATTAAAGTCATATGCCCAAGTTGAAACTTTTCAGACATAAAAAGTATTGTCTGAAAAGTTTTTAAAAAAACTATCTAAAGCTTATCGTTTTGCAAAAATTTTGTTCAAGAATTCAATGATTTTTGCTCAACTATTGGGCAACTTAAAGTTTTTAGTTTTTGTTTGTTTTCTTATTTTTTTCTAAAATTGGCTATGCTAGCATTGGGGCGTTACGTAAAGCGAGTAACATTTTTATTGCAGTTTTGGATTTTAATTGGAGTCGAAAGATTTGTGGCAATATTTATAAGGTTTTGTTTCAAGACCTTTTACAAAACATCACTAGTTTTGTATCTTTTATAACACCTTTATTAATTTTTCTTATGTCTCTGCTCGATTTCCAGACTTGCTGAGTAACAAAAAAACCAAAGCAAACAAGAAATAATCGTTGCAACATGCGAACAAGACACTAAAATAATGCTGAGGCGTTGAAAAATTCATTTATAATTCTTTTGTAATTTTAAATATTTACATGACGCTATTCTGACGTACATTGGTATGTCAACTCGTCATCTGAGCACTAGGGTGAGGGAGCACTTAGGTTTCCATTTGAAGACTGAAAGCTCCGTCAAGGATCATATTATGTCATGTCATAGTTGCTCCAATATAAAATTCAGCGTTAATTCGTTTAAAATAATCAAAAAATGTAGTTCTAATTTTGAAACCAAAATTCATGAAGCGTTATTGATAAAAAAACATAACCCCAAACTTAACCGACAATTATTTGCTAATGGTTCATCATTTTTATTAAATATATTTTAGATTGGTATTTTGTGTTATTTGGTTTTGATGTATCGGTATTGTTGTTGTTGTCATTATGGCGGTCGCATTTCAAATGAATTCCTTTATGTTGAAAAAACGCGTGTAAAAAAGATGTGACAAATAATTACGTCACTCAAATGATTGACTTCTTCTTTTTAAATTACAGTACATAGTTTTTGTTTTTTTCTTAAATCATTTATTTATCTGAAGAGGGCTGAGGCAAGCCGAAAACGTTTATGGTTTTTTCTTTTGTTTATTTTTGTTAAAGTTTTTTTTTTTTTTTATTTTTTATTTATGATGAATACATTTATGCTGCTATATTTTGTCGTTTTATGGATTAAGAAAACATTTTATTCTCTTCCTAAATTGTATTTATAACAAATCAATTTCAAACTTATGATCGAAAAAAACAAATCAAGCCAATGTGAATCGCTTTATTGTGTAACCAAATTCTAAATCTAAAAGAATATTTGAACTTGATCTTCGATCCGATTCATGAGTTTTCTTGGACGAATTATGTACAAAATTTTATCCGTTAAAGTTTGAAACATTAACGATAGTAATTAGTGTGTTTGTATTTGCATTTTTTGCTATCTTGCAAATTAAAGTTGCGTTTAAGATATTTATTGCGGTTTTTTGAAAAGCATTTTATAGAAATTCCCTACAATTGATAACTGTGATAAATATTTAAAATTACAAAAGAATTATAAATGAATTTTTCAACGCCTCAGCATTATTTTAGTGTCTTGTTCGCATGTTGCAACGATTATTTCTTGTTTGCTTTGGTTTTTTTGTTACTCAGCAAGTCTGGAAATCGAGCAGAGACATAAGAAAAATTAATAAAGGTGTTAATAAAAAATTCGTTAAAAATCTTATATCTGAAAACAGTTATGCTTTTTGAATTCTTTAAAACGTGACTTGGTCCGAAGTAGTATGATGCAGTTTCGAAATAATATGCTCTCTGACGTGAAAATTTATCTTTCCGTTGCTTATCGCATTATTAAGTACTTACAACAATGAAAAAACTTACAAATTTTAATTACAAAGCTTAAAGCTTATAAATTTATCGGCAGCGTGGTCGAGTTTCAGAGCACCGTGATTTTGCTCGACATGGTCTCTGTTCAAAACTTATTCGCGCGATTCTGTTGCGTCTTTGGGAAAGACGCTTCGCGGCACCTTCCCCTGCTTGGTGGTCTTAGCAAGCAATTCTGTATTTTGGTCATATCTCTATAAAAGCAAAAAAATAAAAATAAAAAGCTTTAAGCGGACAGCAATATTATGACGTCTCCGGAAGCAGGTCGGGGTAGTTGCTTGGTCTATGTATTAGCGTTGCCGTCGAGATAAAGTCCGTCCGTAGAGATAAAATAAATAAAAATAAAACTTAAATATTTTTTTACATTTGCAGAAGCCGTAGCTTGTTCAATATGAAGTTGCTAAAAGTTATTGTTCTTTTACTTGCAAGTTCTGTTTTGAGTCGAAGATTGAAATCATATAATTACCCGAATGATCTGTGTAAGTATACCAAGAAGTGTTTTCTTATGTAAATGTCATGATTATATTTCACTTGCTACATTGATTAAATGAATACTTTGAATAAACTGAGAAACAATTTAAGTTATCAAAAAAATTATATCCGATATTAAGTACATTTGGTTCAAATCTTCCAAAGATTGTGCTAATGTTTGTATATAATAGGGTGAAGTGAAAAAACCTTTTTCCTTATTAACACCACATCACCTATCTAGAAACCTGGAAAATCATCAAAAACTAACTTTTAGAAAGTTTGGCAGGGTTGGCATTTGAACTCAGCCACCTACCAGAGGTCAAAGGTCACAAAAAAGTCAAATTTTGAAAAATTGACATATCTTGAAAACTACACATGGTAGAAAGTTGGTATTGATCTTAAAAGTTGCAGAAATACCTTGTTTATATCTGTCTTAAAAGAACTTTTTTTGTAAACCCACTTGTTTTGGAGTAAATTTTAAAAAAACTACTTTTTTTGTCAAAAAGTGACATCTTATTGTAGTTTTTGAAGAATGCTGTATACTTTGTAACTAAACAATTGTTTTATTACAAATATAGCCAATTTTTTTCAAGATTGAGCACCATTATATAAGCATCTGTTTTACCAATTTTTTATTTCAAAATGAAATCAAGCAAAAATTTATATGGATCATCAAAAACTTTATGCGATTTTGCATGAAAATGATATGAAAACGACCGGTAAAAAAAAGTAGTGCCTACAAAACAGAACAGCATCAATGAACACTATCTTGTATTTGTATTTCTGTGTTATCATAATTATATGTTGAAGGTACTTTAGCAATAATTTGCATAATGCATATCTTCAAAATTAGAGTGAAAATAACCAAATAATAAGATATCGCAATAGAATAAACAATATGCAATCTATTGCAAAAATTGTCGTTGTTGTTGTTACACCAATAAAAAATAAAAAATACACCCAAGAAAAAACATATTGCAAAATTTTTGTTGTTGTTGTTATTTTGTTGTTGTTGTTGTTGCATCTGACATTTTTAGGTAACTTTCTTTTTTCATATTTATTTTTACACCACCAAAAGCGGCAGATGCAGCTCACATATCATATACAGGGTGTTCGGAAAGTCACTGTGCACTTAGGGTTAGGTTAGGGTTAGGGTCAGAGCTAACCTTGAAGCATTAACCCTAACCCTAACCTAACCGTAAGTGCACAGTGACTTTCCAAACACCCTTTATGACAATTCGACAAATATACAGTACTTAGTTGCTTGAAACAGAATACAAACTTTGCAAGTCTACCACTTGAGTAAATTGCAAATCAAAAAGTTGAAAAGCTTAAATGCACAATTGAAATATAAGTTGCACCCTAAACCTGAGCATAATTTAGCCAAAAGTATGTTTTTTTTCAATGTAATTGTACTTAATTGATTATTTACATTGTAAAATAAAAGCAACTTGTGCTCATTAACATGCCACTCTAAATGATACCTTACAGATACGATGCATAATTAACATTCAAATACTGGTAAAGTGTTGACAATCAAGAAAAAATCCAGATACTGTAGCATTAAGGACTGACAGTATCACAGGTCATCAATGCACGATTTAAGGATCTGCTCGAAAGCTCACGCTGCTTTCTGTTTAGACAGAAACTGTGATTTTGTATTTAATTGTTTCAGCAATTTTCTGGAGTAAATTATTTGTCGAATATATCCATCACGCCTTTCAACTCAACGGTGGGTCCACCAAATGGTCAGTCTTGATGAAGTTACTGAGCCCCCAGCCATTAAACATTAAAATGAAGAAAACTTGAACTAATTAAAGAGCAATGCTTTAAAACTAATGCATTCATGCTACAATCAAGCAGTTGAACAACACGTGAAATTGGTCAGTGAAGCAGCATCGCAAGTAACATCGTTTGAGAGGCGTGATGGATATATTCGACAAATAATTTACTCCAGAAAATTGCTGAAACAATTAAATACAAAATCACAGTTTCTGTCTAAACAGAAAGCAGCATGAGCTTTCGAGCAGATCCTTAAATCGTGCATTGATGACCTGTGATACTGTCAGTCCTTAATGCTACAGTATCTGGATTTTTTCTTGATTGTCAACACTTTACCAGTATTTGAATGTTAATTATGCATCGTATCTGTAAGGTATCATTTAGAGTTGCGTTTTAATGAGCACAAGTTGCTTTTATTTTACAATGTAAATAATCAATTAAGTACAATTACATCGAAAAAAACATACTTTTGGCTAAATTATGCTCAAGTTTAGGGTGCAACTTATATTTCAATTGTGCATTTAAGCTTTTCAACTTTTTGATTTGCAATTTACTCAAGTGGTAGACTTGCAAAGTTTGTATTCTGTTTCAAGCAACTAAGTACTGTATATTTGTTGAATTGTCATATATGATATGTGAGCTGCATCTGCCGCTTTTGGTGGTGTAAAAATAAATATAAAAAAAAACAATTACCTAAAAATGTCAGATGCATTCCAAACAAAAACAATGCAATAATAACAACAACAACAAAAATTTTGCAATATGTTTTTTCTTGGGTGTATTGGTGTAACAACAGCAACGACAATTTTTGCAATAGATTGCATATTGTTTATTCTATTGCGATATCTTATTATTTGGTTATTTTCACTCTAATTTTGAAGATATGCATTATGCAAATTATTGCTAAAGTACCTTCAACATATAATTATGATAACACAGAAATACAAATACAAGATTGTGTTTATTGATACTGTTCTGTTTTGTAGGCACTACTTTTTTTTACCGGTCGTTTTCATATCATTTTCATGCAAAATCGCATAAAGTTTTTGATGATCCATATAAATTTTTGCTTGATTTCATTTTGAAATAAAAAATTGGTAAAACAGATGCTTATATAATGGTGCTCAATCTTGAAAAAAATTGGCTATATTTGTAATAAAACAATTGTTTAGTTACAAAGTATACAGCATTCTTCAAAAACTACAATAAGATGTCACTTTTTGACAAAAAAAGTAGTTTTTTTAAAATTTACTCCAAAACAAGTGGGTTTACAAAAAAAGTTCTTTTAAGACAGATATAAACAAGGTATTTCTGCAACTTTTAAGATCAATACCAACTTTCTACCATGTGTAGTTTTCAAGATATGTCAATTTTTCAAAATTTGACTTTTTTGTGACCTTTGACCTCTGGTAGGTGGCTGAGTTCAAATGCCAACCCTGCCAAACTTTCCAAAAGTTAGTTTTTGATGATTTTCCAGGTTTCTAGATAGGTGATGTGGTGTTAATAAGGAAAAAGGTTTTTTCACTCCACCCTAGTATATAATACGTTTCAATCATTTTACCCGACTTAAACGGTTTTATTTTAAACGCAATTTAAATCCTACATTATGAAATTAATTATAACTAAATTAATATATTTAAAAAATGGTGTAATAAATTGACACTTAAAATTTTTAATTCCTTGTTTATGTACAGTTTAAATTTTACAAGCTTTCTTGCGCTCTCTATTCTGAGATTACACTTGTTATATAATTAATGATTATGCTTTATGCAACAAATAAAATATAAAATAGCCCTATTGATATCTTAGTTCAATTGTAACATATAAGCACGTAATAAACTGATACTTCAGCTTTGGCTCCGTCTTTTATTCTAAAAAACACATATTTTAGTTTTAACAATTTTTTCTTTGTTCATGTTAAAAAAATTGATTGTTTGCAGTCAATGTAACATTAAAAATGACATTAAAAAGTTTTTGCTTGATTCCAAAATCACAAAAATATTTTGTATGTTTTATTTTTCCATATTGTTTTGAACCATTTCACCCGATCAATTATAATCAGACTCGGTTTTTAATCGAAACGAAATCAGTCAGTTTGTAAATTTCGTGATTACAAACTTGCAGCCAGGTTCTTTTTAATTCTTGTTCAGCTTGCGTCCATTTTTGTAATTCAAACGTAATAGTAAACTACAATTGATTTAATAAAAATTTACATAAAATCTTCGTTTGCTTCAAAATTTTTATTTGACCGTCTGGCCATAGTTTAAAGTTTTGTGTCAATATTTAAAAAATTAAATTAGTTTGAAAAGTGTAATTAGTAATATATTGGTCAAAAAATTAGAAAGCTACTTAAATAATTCCAACTTATTAATTGCAGTTCAATTTTTTCATGTTTGGATTTTATAAAATCCCAAACAATCAAACTATACTGTAATTGAATCTTTCAAAGAAGTAATCTCGTAACTTTTAACTTTGTTTGTTTCACTTTGAAATGTAGTAAAATTTGTTTGAAAATTATTTTTCAGTTTGGTGCCATTCTCTGCCGTGTGTTGGTAAATTTAACTGCAAATGCGAACAACCTTTGCAGTAAGTAATTGATGTTGTGCTGCATGTATGGTAATAAGCCTTTGTCTAGTCACCTAGTGGACATGGCAACCCTTGCTAAACCAAGCAAGCTCTGGCTTTATTTAGTTTGTTTCAACAGCCAAGACATAAACCGGATAGCTTATTTCGGTGATTGGAATTTGAGTTGGAAGTATAAAATTAGTTCAAATTTTACAATCTGTTATCTAAGTAATGAAAACTAATTTCTTGCGCCTATCAGGCTAGATTTTGCACCTGTTTGTTGTAATTGTTTTTTTAAAAAATATTTCTAAAAATTTTTTAAACTGTTGCTCGCAATAATTTAGCTTTTAAAATTTATGTAAGTCCTAAAATTAAAACCAAAACTAGATAGAAGACAAAACTATTTTGTAACTTTATTATGATAAACAGATTTTGTTAATTTAAGTTACAAATATTAACTATTTATGTGTCCGTATTAACATTTTTGTATGATAAAAATGAGTAGAATAATTTCATTTTTTTTTCAAATAATATAGTTTTATCTTGTAATATCAAATAATATGTAAGTATATTTTATAATTGTCGTCGTTTGAAAGGGGACCACTTCCAGGCCACACACAAACAGGACTGGGGTCGAGGGTTTATTCTTTTACTACCCCAGACTGCTGTACTGCCCGTATCAGATGCTGGGAGTGATGTTGTTAAGTCAGCATCTAGTTTTGTCATCATATGATACCTGATGTGTGAGACACGCTATTAGGACGTGGTCTGCGGTTTGTTCAAAGGCTCCGCACTCAAAATTTGTTGAAGGAATGAGATCCCATTTGTACATGGACAAATAGAATCTTTCAACATCAGTCCGCAGGCGAATGAACTTAACCCAAGCTGTTCGGGCCAAGCTCATCTCAAAAGGTCTGGCACTGGTCCTTGAGTATCTTATTTGTTTCTAGTGCTTGTGTGTATATAATGGAATTCCATTGCACCTGACGAAGTGCGCAGGAGCCTGCAAAAGCTTGCGCCTTTATAAGAAAACTAAGTCAGATATATTGCACAATTTTTTGATCTTTTATAATTAATTTAAATAGTTGACACGGTTCTCCCGAGTTTTATTCCTTCCTATCCTTCGATGATAGCTAAAAGTAATCAAAAAAGTAATAACATTTTAATACTGTTGTAATTGCTTTTGATACCATAGTTGTCTATTTTTGAATAATTTGGTTTTTGCATTCCATTTTAAGTTGATTTAGATTGTGCAAGTACCAGAGGTGGAATCGAACACGGTGCCTCGCGGCCGAGTGAGATGAGGCTTCGGAGTAACAAAACCGAGTCTGCTAATTTTAAGATCTTTAGTTTGTATTAATATGGCGAAAGGAATGTTTTTGCTGAAATGTTGAAAATTATACGAATGGATTTATTTTGAAGACGTTGAAAATTTTTAAAGTAAGATGGAAACGTACTTCCCCAGATCGGTAGAGCATACAATAGATGAAGGTATATCAAAGAGAAATAAAGAAGTCTAAGAGCAGAAAACGGAAGAATATGTCGCAATTTGCTAAGCATACCAACTTCCTTAGCTAACTTGGTTTCAAGTTGGGGAATATGAGGTTTAAAATTTAGTTTGTCATCTAATAACACTCCGAGGTATTTGCATATTTGGCTAGAATTTATTTTGGAATTTCTGTTAGGAAGATTTAGATTTAAACTAGGTACGTTAAGTTTGGGAGATATTGGTAGTATGAACGACTTTTGTGAATTAATTTGAATTTAGTTTGGATTACACCAGTCGAGATACTTGGATTGCACAGATGTTTTCCAGAGATGTAAGAGAAGAGTGATTTAAAAACAAGCAAGTATCATTAGCAAATAAATGGGGGTTGGTATGAAGAGCATTGGGGAAATCATTGGTATAGATTAAAAAGAGAAGTGGTCCAAAAATTGAGCCTTGAGGAACGCCAATATTATTAGCTTTATATGAAGAAGATGTATTGTTTATAGTTACGAATTGTTGTCTTCTATAAAGATAATTTTTGATTAGTAAATGAGCTGGGCCTCTTATTCTATAGTGATACAATTTATCCAGTAAAATTTTGTGACAGACTGTGTCAAAAGCTTACGAAAATCCATAAAGATTAAAGCGGTGTAATGCTTGTTGTTTATGGCATTATATGCGTTAGTTAATATGTCCAGATAGTTGGTTTTGGCATCGCGACCACAAGCGCTCTTCTCCAGATCTTGGGAATTTTGAGTCGGCGCTAACAGGAAGAAATGAAGTCAAATAACCAGGACATCAAAGCAGCTCCAGCATGGAGTATAAGCTCTGAGAAGATAAAATCAGGTCCCGGAATTTTACCTGGTTTTAAATGTTTAAGTGCAGCAGTAAATTCTCTCTGTGAAAAATTCTCAGAGGAATTTACTGCGTCTGGTGTTGTGGCCCTCCAAAGGTCAGACACTTCTTGAGAGACAAGTCGAGATGACTTGCGGTCAACAGCCTCGTATTTCCCATTTCTAATTACCGCTTGTAATCTCTTATCATTGCCAATACATATAACATGCATTAACTTAAACAGAAAAAAATGCTTTGATCAGTAGTTGAGTGCAACCAAAGTAAGAGTAAAAAATTTTTAATTTTAACCTACTCTTGACAGAAGACAAGAAAAGGCAATATGAAACGCTGCTCTGAAATAGTGATTACGAATGCAAAAGTTGGTTTTAATGCTGCCTTTTTGAAAATTCTGAGGGGGCGTCGTTTTTTACTTGCTGGAATTTCCCTTGTTTTTAAGTGTGGCTGATTACCAAGATTGTGAAAAAAAAAAAAATTTCCAACTCCGACTCCAGCTTTTTAAAATTTTACGATTCGAACTTTGACAATAGAACATATAAAAAAAACACCAACTTCATCCACGTGATTCCGAATTTACAACCTGAGAGACCAAATTACATGGTCACCAAACCAACCGTTTGCAGAGTTGTTGGTATGCAGAATGTGAAATTCTCTATAAAACTTAATCCAGTGCCTTGAAATGAAAGATGACTTGATTTCGGCTGCTACGACTTTATTAACCAGATGTAATAAAAAAATCAATGGTTCTGATAGGAGTATCCACTTTCACACTCTCGTCAAAAAGCATGGAGTATGTTAAAATAATCTTATAGGTAGGTCACAACACTCCCCTTCAAAAGGGTCCGTGTTTTTGTGCCCGGGACCGGTGCCAGGCCTGTTGGGATGGTTTACCGCAAGCAGCTTGGGTTAAGCTCAACCGCCTGCGGACGGGTGTTGGGCGATTTCATTCGTCCATGCGCATTTCATTCGTCCATGGGGTCTCGCTCCTTCACCGAATTGCGAGTGTGGCGCCTTTGAGCAAACCGCAGACCATGTTGTAACAGCGTGCCCCATACATTGGGCACCACATGGAGCACGAGGTCTGACGGTTTTGGATGATGAAACTGGATGCTGGCTCAATAACATCACTGCCAGCATCTGATCCAGGCAGTGCAGCAGTCTTGGGTTGTAAAAGGATAAACCCCCGGCCACAGTTCTGTTTGTATCTGACCTGTAGTGGATACCCTTCAAACAACAACGACGACACTCCCCTTGTTGTTTAGAAACGGGAGATTTCAAACTGCTGACTGCAAGTCAACTTGACTTCTTTCCCAAAAGTTGTTTGACTTTTAGAAGGCATCAACACCAGAATTAATAACCATCTCTAAAAATTAATTTTTTACAGTATACAAATACTTTCCTGCTGTTAATATTTAAAATCAAATAGACCTAAAGCTCCGGGCTCTGGTTTTATGTTTTATCACCAATGCTGAGTTACTTTCACTTTCTAGTCACGCGACTTTCTTTTTTTTCTCGCACCCATTCAAAATTTCCAAAATCTGAAGAAGAGCGCTTGTAGTCGTGATTTCAAATCTCTCCTCTTTTTCCCCTAAACAATTTTCGAAAAACTGAACTAGGCCGGTGTTGAGGAATTCATTCGTTCCTCCCTAGGAAGCAAGCTGGATTTGGACGCGGAAAGTCAATCGTCGATCAATTTGCTTTGTTATTTAATACATGTGACATCGAGAATCCTTTTGAAGCTAAGAAGAAGGACGATGTTGTAATCCTCACACTGACAGCTACTTACAACTGCCTGGAATAGTGGCCTTATCTCTATAAACTGCTGACGTCTTCCAGATAAGCACATGGTTAGAATGATCATGAAACTTGTCAAAACCAGATTTTTTCTCTCTTCTGGTAACAAGCAAAGCAAGCTTTCGATGTCTAAAAAACGGCGTTTCGCAGAGATCGGCCTTGGATCATTTGCTTTTTAAGCTCTATATATATCATTTGGCTTCCATAATCTTCAATAAGCTTGCCAATGCGGACCACCTTGCCGTGTTGCAATTGTCTTAAAACTGAAGGGACTTTAAATCTAGACATATTCACTGTTTTACCTTTTTTTCAAACTTGAAGGATGAAACTCAGTTACCCAAAGACGGTCAAAGTAGCTTTTCATTTTAATAAGAGAGAAGCCAAAGCTGAGCTAAAAATTTACCACAAAATGACTTTTTATCATTTTGTTCGATCTCTACATATCTTGGGCTAAAACTAGAAAAACTGCTCACGCTTCGTCAAAACTTTGTGGCATTGTGTAAAAAATATCTTCCCACGTTAAACTGTCGCCATATATTCGATCTACTCGACAGCTGAGTACTTTGCAGCGCACATGCTTGCTTCGTGAATAGCGTCTTGAATGACGTCTTAAACATTTGTATGCCTGTGTTCCACTCCAACATACCACTTACCAATTCTTTCAAATATCAAGGCAGCTGAACTTTGCCAACTAAAAGTTCTTTTACCAACTAAAACCTAGGCATGGCCCCAAAGCTGGTCATATATAAAGTAAAAATCTTAGATTTTTCGGCTTCTATCAGATCCATTGCTGCACTGTTAGAAGCAGCAAAACCTGAATAAGCAGACTCTCTCTGATGAGAGTTTAAAACTGGAAACCATGGTTTGACGTGCGTGATGCACAATGCCACAGATGATACTCTTTAATATCATCTGTCCTAAAACTTGATACATTCTTAGAATCTACATCGGCATCTGCATTGTGATGCACAATGCCATTTTTCTCAGTGCAAAAATACATTTACAGTAAAAGACCCCACAAATCTTACATTCTTCTTTATTTCATATGACCAGTTCTGCTACAAATCCTAGGTAAGCTGACTGTCCTTAATGAGATTTTAAAACTCAAAACCATGGTCGGGCAGTAAGCTCGGGTTCGGCATGCGTGATACACAACGCCACAGGTGTTTCTTTTCGGTGCCATCTGTGCTATAACTCGATATATATATTTTTAATTTATAATTAATTATATGACCGAAATTTAAAGCAGAAAACAGTGCTGTAAAATATCTTTTTACAAGGACACAACAGAACCAAGCGAGTAGGCTTTGAACCGCAATCGTGTCAACTGCTTTATGCTCACACATGAAAATTATTTATAATGTCGTAAAACAATATTAATTACAAATAAAAACAATGTGTTATACCGGTAATCGCATTTCAAGATACCAAATTTTTTTTAAATATGAAAAGTAAGACTTTTAAATCTTGATACAAAAAAGTCTATAATTTTTCGAGCACCTTATGCGGTCTACAGGTTTCTTGATTGCCATTTATAAAAATTTCTATGGTCCAATTCCACTGTGACTAATAGCGAATTTAAAGAGGGTCAAGACGCCTGAATTGCTAAGAAAAGTACAATTTTTTACCAACAATCCTAACATATTTACAACACCTGTGAGCTTTGATCATATCGCTGCAATATCTCGACCTGGAGTTGAAACTCAGTGGTCCAAGACCGAAACAGAGACTTTGGGGTTACGAGACCGAGACTTCGAAAAACGTGTCTCAACACGTTCTCCTCTGGCAAGTTTGTAAGCATTCAAGTTTTTAAATGCTATTTAATGCAAAAACCAATTATTCAAAAAACAAATCACTTTTTACAATATTAAAATAATATATGTTTTTTTGATTAATTTTAGCTTGTAACTGTAGAAGATGAAGGCTGCAAAAAGCTATACGTCATCAAAAGGAAATTAGTAAATATCTGTCATAACTTATCGTAATTTTTTACAAATTAATTGAATAAAAAATACACACAAGCACTGAAGACAAACCAGATAAAACAATATTGTTTGAAAATATAAATGTAATTCTACTCAATTTTACAAAATTGTTGGAACATACTCATTAATGCTTAGTATTTATAAATTAAATTAACAAAATCTGCTTACCACAATACAGTTACAAAATAATTTGGTTTCCTGCCTAAAGTTTAATCAATGTAACATTAGACAAATAAATTTTACATTTTGCCTGCCATGGTTTGCAAAATATGTTAGCTACTACCGTTTTATTAGGCCCTATGGCTTGCGAATGTGCAAGCCATCTTAATTTCACTTAAACCTCTGTCTTAAAGACAGGAAAGCCAGATGTGTTCATTTCAAATGGCAATTTGAAAGCGCAGCTTCCAACAATTATAACAATGTGTTTGGTTAGGAAAAATTTAAAAAATGGATGCTGAACAATATTTTTATCATGAAAACTCTTTTATTGAATGAAACTGACAATACAATCAAAAATACCGCAGTAATTAATGCTTGTATCAAACAGAGTCACTTCTGATGCATATAGAAGCGATCTTGACACATCTGTGGCTGGTCGGGACGTTTGTCACAATATGTTTGCACCATTTTTGCCAGCCTCCTTTCTTCTTTTCGACCCGCTTTTTTGCCTTGTGTAGTGTAGTACATTCTTTATTGTCTTCGTACTTTCTTTCCACTTTCATCTAATCTTGTCAGAGGAAGACGATGTTGGTTGCGGTTGACCCGCAGTGTCAATCTGAAGGAAATTGGCAGCTAACTTTTCTCTAAAAGAAGTTATTTGAATTTTTTTATACATAACACGCTTATAAATTACCCACGCATTAACCACAGCTACTCCCAGGATCAGTTCAATCCCTAACTTGCTATACCACTTGACACCCTTTCGCATTTTTGTTATACAGGAAGTTATCTGATCGAGCAAGTTAGTTCTACTGCTTTTGCTTTGTTGTAAACGATAATTGATAGTGGTTTTTCTGTAGCTTTTTTGAGATCGGCGTCTTCTAATTGAGGATTGAGGCTCATCCTGGGTGGTGTTGGTTGAAGGTTGGTTGGTCAAGGTTGTCACTTGTTGTCCTGGTGCGGATGTACAATCCTGTTACAGATTTGTCGGTACCATGTTTGGAGCATGTTTAGTTGAAAATATTCTTACATCACGTGTGTCTCTTCATTTCAGCACTACAAAAGCATTTTTGTCTTCTCGCGAAATAACCTCCCCTCTTCTGAGCTTTGTATCCATAACTTCCTATGATATGCCTTTCCTCTTGCCTCTTAATGTTTCAACAACGTGGGTTTGCTTTGCTATAAACACAGTGCCAGTTCGTAGCTCGTGTAAAAATTGTCTACGTAAAAAATTCTACCTTGGTCCAAGAGTCCCTGCAAAAGCTGTAAACAAGCATTTTTGGCTATTCTCAATTCTCCTTCTTCTGTTGTTTATCTGCCTGAGTAGATCTTCATTGCCCATGTATATCCATCAAGTGAGCACAGCTTGAATAATGAGATCTTTGAGGGTTTCTCTTCTGACGAATGACGTGCAACTCTATGTACTGTCATACGATTCACAATAAGGAGCTTGGCAATGTCCGATTTTTTACAGTATGTGGTGCACGTAGTAGAGCGGCAATCTCAATTCTTTTTGCTTCCATCTGCAATGTGTTATTTCATAATTAGACAATAATGGTTGATATAACCTAATTAAAGCAATAACTTTAATCTGGAATAGGAAAAATTCATTAGATTTTTAATTATTCATTTATTTTCTAAAAAAGAAAGTATAAGACCAACCCGGTAGATTATACTAAGTAATGCCTGAAACTAATTTTGAAACATACTTAAGGAAAGAATGCGTTGCATGTAAATTTCATGCTTTTCCCAATAACATTTATGTTTAGCAAGTCTTACTAGGCCCATCCATAGTACCAATCCGAAAAATTTTTAATTCCCTCAGCGTTAGTATCTGACCATTTATACAGTCTCGAAATTTTTGTTGGCGGATTGGTTATATTTGTTATTTTTAGTGGTTATATCCAGTATATCGGAATCATCTGCATCGAATTCAGAATCACTTTTGTTCAACAAGTCTTCTATCACATCTGATGTAAACTTACGCTTGGTCATTTTCAGTTTATAGGCCCCTAAATCTGTCAAGCAAAATAAATCAGCAGGCATTACTAACCTCTGCACAACATAGCTAAAGATTAGACAAGATGAAAGCAAACACAGCTTATTGACCACCAAGCTGTCTTTCTCCTAGATGCTGCGGCTTTTAGTCACGAGACTCAAAGCACGTGCAACTATGGTAAACGCAAATAAATTTATGATTATGCAAGGGAAAATTAAGAAAATGTAGTTTTGCAATATTTTATTCAAATGTGACTATTTTTTTATTGTTTGGCAGGCAGAGTTTTAGATGCAAAACAAAAGCTTCAAAATAAGGTAAAAACTATTAGTAAAATTTGTCAGAAATAAGAAACATAATGAAACTAAGGCAGAAAACAATGGCTTGCAAAACTGCAAGCCGTAAACTCTAGCGTGAAAATAATGCACAATTCAACTTCAGGAGCCATGGCTTGCACAATTGCGAGCCATAATTTTACAAAGGACTTGCGCATTCTCAAGCCACCAAATTTGCATGAATTTGCCACTGGCCTCTAAGAAAACATTGCGAAAAATGGATGGGCAATCAAAGTGTTTAAAGGCAAAATTGCCGCGAGAAACAGAGTAAAATATGTTTTGAAAAATTTTTATACGTTTATAAATTTTACAAGTACAACATAACACTGCATTTTTTATTCCCTTAATATACTTTTGGAATCAATGCACGGCAATATAAGCATACAATGCTTTTTTACAATAAAATCATTAAAAATATTTTTTTTTCCTTTATTCAATAGTTTCTGGAAGTTGATAGGCTTTTATTGAAGAAATGTTTTTAAAATCCACTTGTTTTGTTAGCTGTCATACTGGACACATTTTTTCTCCGCAAAAGCTTTAATAAAATTAAAGCTATTTTCTTCCGTTGATGTAACCTACAGACGTCACTCGAAACAGATAGTTTCCATCAATTTCTTTAGAAATTTTTTAAAAATCTATCACAGTTTTATAAATGATGTCAAATATTTTGCAAGTTTCTCAAACGCTCTCACTAAAACGTTTTGTCCTGAATCTCGCATAACATTCAATACGCTTTGCATTACATTGACAGATCAAAGTTTTATAGTCCCGGTAGATAGATTTAAAGTATAGAATAAGAAGATATTCATCTGAGTTTTTTCTTTTTTAATACGTAAATTGGCCAAATAAATTTTAGTGCATTTCTTTCTTAAGCAGTTTGACTTTCGAACGATTTGAAATTCTAAACCTGTTAAGTTACAAAAAAACTTGTGAAAAAGTCTCATTGATCCTGTTTTTTTATTTATGTCAGATTATTTTTATTGCTTTATTTTCTATGTTTATCATTTAAAATTAAACTATCAAATTGCCGTCTAGTAAGTTTGTTTTCTTTTTCAGAAAGCGACAAAAAAACGTGCCATTAAATAAAGCAGCAAGTTTTATTATTTCATTGTGTAAATTGTGAATAATAGTTACAAATTTATTTGGTATTCAATTAAATTTTCTAGGGAAGGAATTGCCGATTATCTGAGCCACAAATGTATATCAACAAAATTTATGTGCGACGGAGTTAAAGATTGTGAGGATGGTTCCGATGAAATGGAATGTTCTTGTTCTGAAAATGAGTTTCAATGCAGCAAACAAATTGAAGGAGGAAGCGTGGTTGACAATCTTTATCAATGTATTTCCAAAAATTATGTAAATGATGGATTTCCGGATTGCCTGAGTTTTATAGATGAAAATTCGTAAGTTGAATATTATTTTCATTTTCAACGCGAGTATAATATCAAGTTGAAATTAAAAAAACAACAAATATAATCTTTATGAAGCTTTAATTGTGAAATTTCCCGAAAAAAATTTTTTCGTATGTCTGGTGAGCAAAGCCGAAAGGCCATTTGCCTGGATTACTCGAATCAGGCCGTCCCCAAGTGTGTGCCCTTTCAAACTAAAGCAAAGAGTTTGTCTTTTATAAATTGTTCAATTTTATGAACAATAAAGTAACTTTGAAATTATTATCCCAGAACTTTTGTACTGAGATTTTCTCTGCTTCAATTTTTCTATACAAATATAAACATAGCATAATTTACAAATTCTCTTTTCTACACTATTTTGGTCTAAAATAAAAATAAACAGTTTTATTTTTAACTTCATTTGACACAAGTAGAACGGCTGTAATCTAAAAGTGTTGTTTGGTTTTATATCAAAAATGAAAACTGGTTTCCATTAAACACTCACGGGACATGTGTCGTACAATAGCAGTTTTTGAACGGTAAAGAAAACCTAAAAAATTCGTGCTTTTTGTCTTTAAAAGATATATAAAATTCAGAATTTATTTAAATTCTATTTGTGACTAAACTTTCCTTTTCGATCCGTAGAATGAAAAAGTTCGGTCATCTTGGCGGAGAGAAATGGAAATTTTTTTCTTTTCAGAAAAATTGAGCAATTTTTAAGCTTATCTAAACAAAATAATTTGTTAAAATCATAATATTTCTCAGTTTTTGTGACCAGTTTTGCCTTACCAATGATTTGATGTGGCAAAGCTCAAAAATATTTTTAACCACTGTGAGATTGATATATATGCTTTATAAAATAATTTATAATTTTTGACGTAGCGTTTAACAAAAACTTGATAATAATTAGTGATCAATAATTGTAGTGGTTAAGTGTTCACTCCGTGAAGTTGTTGACGATACAAAAAGATTAAATTCAGTGTGATGAATTTGATTACTTTTTTTTTTTAAATATTTTTTTTAATTCTGGAGAAAGTATGTTTTTCATTGATATCACAATTGAATCTGGCAGCACCAACATATTCATAAGCAGAAGTATAAGTTAAACTAAAAACAAACTAAAAATTTAACACATAACATGAACGCTGACGTTTCTATTTCCACAAACTTTTTTCAAACGAAGTAAAAATAAGAATAAACCAAGGCTTCTGAAGCCCGGCCCTTGCAAAAACGTTTGTAATTACTTCATCTTTTTAGATAAAATTCTGGAATTTCTTGACTTTTCCTAATTTGAAATGCTGAATAAGATGGTATTATTTTTAAGTGCCCCCAAACAAGGGTTAACGGTTAGAATAGACGTTTTTTAGCAAATTTGTAAATTTTTGCTGGTTTTCGCAAGCAGAGCGTGGAATTTCAATTTCACGCTTTTATTAAGTGACATGAATTTTACCAATAATTGGCTTTGCGTGTCGAAGCGAATTACGTCGTTTCCCGACGTCAATATGCCTTAGGCGATGTAGAACTTATTTCATGTAAAATCGCATTTTCTTTTTTTGAGCTTTTGGCGATTGCTTGGAAACATTTTACACATATACAATATTTTACATAAAACAATTGCTGTTGGGCTGCTTGAATACCAATCAAGCGGACAAAATTCAATCTTTACAATAAGCATTTTTATAAAACTTTCTTTTTATTATTTATTTGTGGGAAAAAAATTAAATTACCTAGTTCACATTTTAGCTCTTATGCTGACGCCTTCTCATAATTAAACAACACCTAACTTTTTACAGTTGCATTTCACGTTGCATTTGAAGTAACAGGCCGTTTTTATGTTGAAATTTTCCTAACAATGAAAAATCTGACGTATATTTTATATACAAGTATACCTGTTTAAAAAAGTTTTGTGAAAAAGTTTATAGCTTTTCGATGTGGGTTTTGCAAACAGAAAGCATAGAATAAAAACAAGACGTTTGATACGATTGAATTTCAATAAAACAGAAGTTTTTAACTTGTATAAATTCATGGCGGTTCTAAAGTCTGAGATTTACACAAATGATTTTTTCCTCCCGAAAAATTTTCAAGCCAAAGTTTAAAAAAGTGTCCTTACTTATTGCAAACTGTTTAATAAATTTATTTCGAAAGTTAAATAAAAACCTAAAAAAGCTCCAATCTGGGAATTTAAAAAGAACTTTTTATGTGAACGGAAAAACCATTTTTGGTCTTCATTTGCCTTTCGCCATAAACTTTATGTTTGAACTTAATAAGACATTTAAAAAAAGTTTGGTATGATTCCTGGTCTAATATAATTATCCTATTATATTTCGACGTCTTTTTAATTTTAAAACGACCCACTAATTCGAAACCTCTGAATAAAATCAACTTAGATATCTTAGTTACGGATGACCTGGGCTGTTTACAAGGATTTTTCCACGAAAAACCAGATGAAGCTTCGGGCCCCAATTTTATGTGCATGTTGTATAAATTCATTTGGGCTCCAACCTCTTAGATTTACGCAAATGACTTCTTTCCTCTCAAAAAATTTTCAAGTCAAAGTATAAAAAATGGTCCTTACTTATTGCAAACTGTTTAATAAATTTATTGCAAAAATTAAATAAAAACCTAAAAAAGCTCCACTTTGGAAATTCGAAAAAAAATTTTTTTGTAAACGTAATAACCATTTTTTGGTCTTCATTTGCCTTTCGCAATAAATTTTATGTTTGGACTCAAAATGTAATTTTTAAAAAAGTTTGATATAACTCTTGATTTAATATGATTATCCTATTATATTTTGACGTCTTTGTAGTTTTAAAATGACCCACTAATTCGAAACCTCTGAATAAAATCAACTTAAATGTTTACTTACGCTTGACCTAGGTTCTTTACAAGGGTTCTTCCACGTAAAACCAGATAAAACCCAGGCCCCAGTTTTATGTGCACAGAGCTTATTATCCATGTCAGAGCTATTTCAAAATCTTGATGAAATCATTTTCCTTTTTCCTGCTTGCGTCAATTCTAATTTGGAAAATCTACGGAAGAGCACTTCTAGTCGCAATTTGAAAGACAAAAAAGGCTGTAAAGATTCAAAAAGTTATTAAAAAATTTATCAATTTTATGTCCTGTAGGAGAAATTTGAGACATTTACGTACGCTCGCAACGAGCTAATTAATGATTTTGACGCAAAAAGTCAACCGCGGATCAAGTCGTTCTGTTATCATAAAAATCATCGACGATTTTCTCAAGACTAAAAAAAATGCCAGTGCTATTTGTCAATCTGATACCTGCATATGACACTGTTATTTCATACAAACTTGATTTTAACTGCAAGTTACTGAGTTTTTTGCTGGATAAGAACATGGTTTAAATGAATGTTTTTTTAATAAAATGTGACAAAAACGAACGTATACGATCCTGATCCGTTCCCATCAAATTGCCACTCCCAACCTCTTGCTATACTGTCAACAAATATATTATAAAATTAATTTTTTCCTTAATTTTATAGAAAGCAAACAAAGTTTGTGTTAAATTTTATTGCCAAAAGATTTGGAAAATTTCTCACGTGCTGGCATGAATAAACACACTGTTCCATAAGATCACTATTTCTAAGAAATTATTAATTAAAATCGCCCAGGTTGTGGCACTGCTTACAAATTTGCACTTCATGCTTCGAACGATGCCGAGATATGTTCCACGATTAACAGTCACAATTATATAGAGTAATATTGTTTTTCTCAAGTGTTTTTTTTTAAGTAATGCAACGGTGTACTTCTATTTTAATAAATAAAAAACTCTTTTTGTGGCGGTAAAATACATTGCGAAAAAACAAAACAAGTGCCTACAAACGATGATAATTATATAAAAGATAAAGGTTTTTTGGTTTTACAGCATTGGTATGTCGATATTCTAATACTGCTAAATATTAAAATATAGCCTATTTCAAATTCTTTTATGTAAAAAAAAATTATTTTCATTATTTTATACTTTTTTAAAAAAGCAGCAATAACTATTAGTAACTAAAGAACATGTTGACAAATATGTGAACCAATATTGAAACCAGTCTAAAATAAATTTTATACTTCGACCAAAACAATGAAACAAGCTTCCTGTAGCTTCTTCATTGTTTATAGTTGTCGTGCGCGTTGACGTCACTCTTTACGTCCAATTTTTAATTAAGTTTACGACTGTTACAACAGCGAATCCGTTACAATCGCATTTCACGCTAGTTAAATGAGTGTCTAAACGTAAAAATTGTAGCGACCTTGCTAAATTGCAATTTTGCATACTTTATCAAATGAATTTTCAAAAACTTTTTTGCTCTAACAAAAGTTAAATAAATGATCTTTACTCTGCTTAAATTTCATAAAGATAGCTTAAGTAGTTTTGGAGTTATAAATCGTTAAATTGGTGGGCTTCTGAAGCCCGGCCGTTGAGGAGTCAACAGCTCGAAAAAGCTTGAGGAGAATAGGGTTAACAAGATTTCATTTAGTTATTGCCTAAACCAGTGGTTCTCAACCTTTCTTCTCTCGAGGTTCATTTTTAGTGTCTAAAGAAATATTAGGCCCACAAAACCTTTAATAAAAATTTGGAGTATCATAAAATGTTTTTTTTTATTAAATGTAAACAATACAGTAAAATTGTCAATGACCAAACTAATCCTTGTGTCTATTTATCAGCTTGTCAAATTGCACTGCTAAACTTTGGTTCAACCCCAAGCGTAAATCTCCTCTCTTTTCAATTTGCAATTGATGACGTTTCTTTGTCAGTAAATCATTTACTGCAGAAAATCCTGCTTCAACTAAACAAGTAGTAGGAAAGCCAAGTAAGAATGGAACTATTTTTTCAAATAACAGTGGATATAATGATCCTACGCTCAGCCATCCAATTAATCCATTCCTTTCAATATTTGCCATTAATGCTTTGTTTCTTTTAGTTCAAGAAGTTCACCAGCAATAACGGGATCCATGTCTTCCTCACTTAAGACGTCAAAATGTGCCATATCTATAATCCAACCTGGTGGACTCGTTTTGATTATATTTTTAAATCTTCACAGTTCTGCAAGACGAACAAAAGAATTTCCTTTAGAAAGCCACCTAACTTCAGTGTGTAAGAGAAGTGTCTGGTGGTACTCACCCTCACATAGTTTCTGAAACAAGCAGTCATACAAAGCATTGGCTTTGACAAAATTTATTGCTGAAATTGCAACTTTCAATGCCTATTCCATGTCATTATTGAGAGATTTAGCAACAAGATGTTGCCGATGACTAATGCAATGAATTGCCATTATATGGGGGGCAATTTTTTTTAATTTTGTAACAAAATTATTGTGCTTTCCGGTCATAGCACTAGCACCGTCCGTGGCAATCTGCAATTGATTTGACAGAGTAATCCCCTTATTGTGCAGGAAGTCATAACAGCTGCATAAATAGTTTCACTTTCCGTGTCAATCAGCTTGTTTATGAATAACATTTCTTCAAGGATTACCATTGCATCAATATATCGAACATAGGCAAGTAATAAAACAGAGTTATTTATTTTAGTTTCATCAATTTGCAGTAAAAACTTGGAAACTTTTAATATTTCTACTAGCTGTTCTCAAGATTTTCTGCCACTTCATCTTGCCTTCTTTTTACTGTGTCATTGGACAGGGGGATTTTCTGTAAAATATTAGCAGCTTGTTCTCCTAGCAATTCTTCAGCACAAATCAACATTGCTGGCTTCACTAGACGTTCTTTAATCGTGTGAGGCTTTTCCACCTTAGCAATGATTTCACTTACAATATAGCCAACTGTTACTTCCACAAATTTTAGTTTTCTAAATTTTGGAAAGTTTTTTGAAATTTTGTAGAATTTAGTAAATAGTTTTTGAAATTTTGTTCCGATGATAAAAAGCTTTTGAAATTTTGTAGCAAATTTATTTGGTAACTTAGTACGTTGTTTAATTCGTCTACCTTTTTGGCGCCTGTAAAGAAGGCCTCGCCAATAACACAATCCCGGTGTCTACTAAACGATAAATTTCTTAATCTTCTTGCTGGATCTGACCTTCGAACCAGCGACAGCAAAAAAATATAGTCTAGCTAAATCACAGCTCAGACTACCACAATATCTTCTTTATTAAGAAATATGCTCCAATCCACTTAGGAGCCCGAATAGTATAAATCAAAGCAACAGGTTAAAGCTCAACAGCTTAATTCTTCACAATTACGTAGACAACCCAAAACTTGCGTTCAAAAACTATGACTTCACACAGTTAACAATTTTCCAATTCTAAGTTACCACAACGAAACATCGAATTAATAATTACTGCTTTTCAGCGGACCTTATTTATACCAATCGGTAAGGTTACTCGAATGTTCTGAAATTATCTCAATGAAGCCAATCACATATAAGCATTATTGCGTCACATGCAAAAACAAGTCAAGCGGAAATCCAGAATGTTCTCAATAAAGCGAAATTATGCAGTGTTGCCAATTTTTCTTGTAAATAAATATAAATATTTAAATTATTTATAAAACTGTTATTTCTTCGGCTATTTGAGCCGGACCAAAGCGAAATCAAAGAGATTTTTTATGAGATTGTGAATCTACATAATTTGGGCGATTTTTAGGAACGGAACACCAACTTTAAGTGTCTTTCTTTTATTATCTCTTGCCTTTTTCCAAAGGAAATCTAAAGGTTTTGGAGCGTGCTTCTGCCGTAACTCCACTTTTTTTTCGAAATAGCTGAGCTCTTTTCCTACTGAACTAGGATTTTTCACCTGTTGATGATTTATTATTATTTAATTTTGACTTTTTTATTATTTAATTTTGACTTTTTTATGGAATCATTTGTCATTATTAAACCACAGTCCACACATTCAGGCTTCTCAGAATCAGCAGTTGATGGATAAAAGCCTAGTCTTGCTGGTAATTGCGGACAGTCTTCCTTTTTTTCAAACTTGAAGATGCCATTATTGAAAGTCAGCGGATTAAAAGAAACGTTAGATATTATCCTAATAAACATAAAATAAATGTTTTCACTAATTAAAAAAAATAAACCATTTGTTTTATAATGTAATAATCAATAATCAAACAATCTTTTAATAATAAAACTATACCACAAGAGCTATTGAGAATTAAGGCACTTTAGCCTAATAACATACGAAATTTTAAAATTTATATTTATAAAAACACATTTGCAAAAAAAACTAATTATATTGTATAATTGGTTTGTACTCATTTGAATAATAAGGTCATGATTTCATAAATTTACATTAGCAGATAAACTATAAATTTCAGCCATACATTTTTCTTCGGACCTAATGTAGGCCCAATGGAAACTTCAGGCCCATTTCAAAACTTCTCAGGCCCACCTGTGGGCCTGAGGGCTCATATTGAGAAACACTGGCCTAAACCACACTGCAAAAAAATCTGCAGTGCAATTTTTGAAATTTCTCAAAATTTTGCAACTATCAAAAACGCCAAGTGAAATAATTGGAAAAGCCACAACAGTTTTTTTTATAATATACGGTAGTTATTTTCAAAACGTGTGTTTTAAAAGCGTCCACAAAAATTATATAGACTTTATTACTGATAACTTCCAAAAGATAAATTTTTATGTTAAAAGTCTTTTATATTATTGTATGTTTATATTATATTATTGTATTTATTTTAAAAGACATACTGATGACGTAAAAATTCACACCGTAAAAATCTGTAATAAAATCAAAGAAAACCCAAACTAACGCAAAGTAGAAGAATTCTATTTTAATAAGAAACTAAATGATGACATTCAGTTGAAATTGATTTTTTATTATGAGTTAGTTGGTTTTGTTTTTTAATTTTTTTATTGAATATTTGATTCATTTTTTAATTAATTCATTTATTACAATTTGATCTGTTAAATGAAATCGTCAATTTGATTTGGCTCAAAAAGGCAATAAATTTCGGTTAAAAAAACCTTTACAAAGAAGAATCTTATTAATATTAATTTTAGCATTCAAAAAATTAATCCATTATTTTCACATCAATTTGATAAAGTTTTTTGGTTGTTCTACAAATACAACCATAAGCACTCTTTGATCAATGATGTATATCTTATTTCCCTCGGTTAATTTGCTAAATTTAATGTCAATGATAACAGCAGCAGAACAGCCAGAAAACATTATTAGTGTGAAAATAAATTGATTAATTTTTTTAAAGCTAGAATCACTAAATAGAAGTTTTTGTCTTAAAATTGTAGTTGAGTTTTAAACCCTTTTATTTCACCAACTTTCAAATTGTATACTCTGTGAGGAAACTACAGCATTTTCTTTGGTCTTTTCAACCTGCGTTTTGGATCTTAGCGGAAGTTTGCGTTTTCTTCGATTTTACAACAAATTTTTTACAGTGTACGTTTTCGCTATGTGAATAATAATCATAACGTCAACTGTTATATTGTTTACCTTGTAGTTTTTAATGAAGCTTCACTTTGTGTTTTTAGAGTGAGGACCCGATTAACCCTTTGTGGGCCGGTGGGGTCTCTATGGACCCCAGCAATTTTTTAAAGTTATACAATTTCATATTTTTTTCGTTTGGAATCTTAGTTCTTCCTGACTTTTGTTGTTGATAGCTTGTGTATGTGTGCACAAATTTTTGACAGTTAATTTCTCATTTTGGTGATTTTATTTTGAAAAAACATCGCATTGGGGTCCAGCCGGACCCAATCGGCCATTCATGTCATTATTTTTATATTATTATTTTTTTATATTATGATAAAAATCTAATTATTTCTGTCATTTTTTCAGATATTCTAATAAAATTTACCTAATATTAGTATAATGTCTATCCCAAGATCCATGTTTTATGGTAGCACAGCAATTAGAGATGAACCAGAGCTACCAGATTACGAATCTGAAAGTGACCTATCTAATATTGACAAAAATGAAATAATAAAAGCAACAGGTGACGATAGTAGTGATTTCAGTGATAATAATAGCATTTGTGATGATGATAATATAAGTGAATCTGATCATGTAAAGAGTAAGACCATACTAGGTAAAGACAAGTGTATTTCATGGAACAGTGAACCTCCCAGACGCAGGAGGACTGTTCAACAAAATATCATTCACGAAAAGGAAGGCGTTCATGCTAGTGTACCTACTTATACTGCTTCCACTACATTTAATTCTTTTTTGACAAAAGAAATGATAGATCTTATAGTTCAAGCTTCTAATCAGAAAGGAAAAAGTGCATATGGTAACAATTGGAAAGAAACAGATGAAACTGAATTGCTTGCATGGATTGGTCTTGTCCTCAGAGCTGGATTGGACTATGATAATTTTAGACCAGTTGATGAACTGTTTAGCACTAAGACAGGACCACCACTATATCGTGCTTCAATGAGTCGTAATAGATTCAAAGAATTGGTGCAATGCATAAAATTTGATGATATGTCTACGCGTGCTACTCGAAAAGATGGTGAACAAGGAAGAATCGCACCTATACATGAACTTTGGAAAAAATTTATTGAGGCATGCAAAAAAAATTACAGTGCTGGCCCTTATGTAACTATTGATGAATCGCTGCTAGCCTTTAGAGGAAGATGTTCGTTCAAAGTGTATATGCCATCTAAACCAGGTAAATATGGTATAAAGGTCTGGTCTATGGTTGATGCTAGTAATGCCTATCTTCTGAATGCTCAGATATACAAAGGAAAAGGTCCTTGTGGTCCAGAGAGACATCAAGCAAAACGATTGGTTAAAGATTTAACTACACCGATTCTAAATTCTGGAAGAAATATTACGTGTGATAATTTTTTCACTTATTTTAGTCTCGCCGTAGAACTACTTGAGAAAAAGTTAACGATTTTAGGAACTCTAAGAAAGAACAAGCGTGAAATACCCACATCATTCCAGCCTTCTCGAAAGCGTAAATTATTTTCAACAGAGTTCGGCTTCAACAAAGATTATCCTCTTATGATGTGCAGTTATGTTCCTCAAGTTAATAAGGCGGTTCTCTTACTCAGCACCATGCATTTTGACAATAAAATACAAGAAAATGAACCTTTCAAGCCAAATATGATTTTAGATTATAATACAACAAAAAGTGGTGTAGATACCCTAGATCAATTAATCAAGAACTATACATGCAAGAGTGTAACAAAAAGGTGGCTTATGATTATTTTCTATTGGATGCTCGATGTTGCAGCCTATAATTGAGCTGTGTGCTTTATGGCAAAGGTACCTGATATATATAAAGGACACCAGAAACGTCGACACTTTCTTTCAGCCTTGTCTGAGCAACTTTGCAAAGGACAAATTGAGAGACGTTTTCTAGCAGAAAAGAAATATCTACGAAAGTACATTATTATGTGCATAGAAGCATTCGTCAATATTGAAACAAATGAAGACCCATCACAGCAACAAAATAATGAAAACCGGAAACGACGTTGCAAAAAATGTCCCAGAAAACTTGATAAAAAAACAAAGAAATCTTGTATAATCTGCAGTGAGCCAATTTGTGACAGCCATATTCGATTTATTTGTATTGAATGCATTAAAGATCAAAAATAAGCAGAATTTTGTTGAAAATGGTTTGTTAAGTGTAATTTGAAACAATATAATCATGTGAAACAAAGGTCAGTTCGAAGTTATTATTTTATTTTTTGAAATTTTTTCTATGTTTTGTTTACCATTTTTTAAAGGCTAAAAATTTATAGCCTAATAAACTTTGGTGCTTGGTTTTATGCCCTAGATCCTGTTAAACATATAAAAATAAACATTAGCAAATTTTAAAAGATGTATAGTTATTTTAAACAAAAGCCAGTTTGAATTTAATAAATTTTTTGAAAATTTTACTATGTTTTATTTAACATTTTTTTATGGGCTAAAAAGTAAAAACTTAAAAACTGTGGGACTTGGTTTTATACCCATGATCCTGTTGAGCATATAAGTCAGATTAATTAATTTCAAATGATGCATAGTCCTAAAATCTATAGCAAAATAAAAGGGGTCCGTGAGGACCGCATTGGCCTTTCGTGTAATTTTAACGAGGTCGGCCGACGAAGGATTAAAATAAAAATTAATTGTTAAATTTTGAAATGTTGATTTTTTAGAGAAACTGATGATAAATTGATAAAAAATTGATTTAGTTGGTTTTTAAATATTTGGCCCATAGAACTTTGACTAATTTTATTTATTAAATTTTTACGAAAAATATTTATTCAGGAAATCTAAAAAAATTTTTGATTTCAATAAATGACAAGTGCTAAGGTGCGTTGAAAGAGCGCCACCAATGGTTGTTTTGAAACAAAGTTTTTTTTGCCATTGCATTAATTAAAACAAATATCGATCTGGAACAGGAAACAATGAAGTGAAGACCAAAAAAAATTTTTTAAACCCAAATAAACAAGAATGTGCCTCGATAACGAACAGAGACTTTATTTTTCATTATCTTTGTGATGCCAGGTGCGGGTATTTTAAGGGTCAAAATTAATATATAAAAGCTTATCAATTTGAAACAAACAAAAAAATTAAACATTCTATAACGAAGGCTTTCTATCCCTGATCTAGAATAAACTTTGAGAGAAAAATGCGGATGGCAGTTTCATAGATTTTCCAGGATACCACGAATTTAACCAACAAACCAAGCCCATGCTTCACATTAAACTATCTTCCTTTGTTTCATCAATAAATGCAACTTTGATGCAATACGTCTTTATCAAACTTTTATTGCCAGTGCTTTGCAAGCCCAGAAATTCTTCCAAAAGGGTGGCAACCAAAGAGTTTGAGAGCAACTGCGAATAAAGTATTCAGCAAATTTTTTTAGTTTTAATGATTTTTATGCGTTTTTAAGAAAGAGGGTTTTTGAGAAACCTATTGTCCTCTGCTACAAACACAGATTCAAAGACGATAAATTAAGTGTACTTTAGTTTCAAAAGCACAATTAATATATTTGGATTATTTGTAAAGATTTTAAATAGTGTTACTATAGTATTAAAGTATTATATAACATAGTTGTTGCAATACATATGATGGACGTAGTGAAATTTAACTTACTTTGCAGATAAATTGTTATAATAGATGACTCTATCGTAAGCTGCGTAATTTAATAAGCTTTTTAAAAAGCTGTTTTTATTCTGCACATTTGCAAGAATGTTATTAACTTGCAGTCCTGAAAGCTCTAAGAAAATGGCGGATATTTAAATTGATGTGTCACGAATTGATAAGCACAAACGCTTCTTAAAACTTGTCAAATCTTTTAGTGGCAGCAGTTAAATTCTAATGGTGAATTGATATTATTTTAAGTAAAATTTATAAGTTTAATTTAGCATTTTAAAATAGTAGAACTGTTGCATAACTAAACCTTAGTTGTGAATATGTTTAAAAACCATGTAAATAATGCCACTTTGCTTTAATAAGATATATTCAAAACCGATATCAAACAGTGTTGTCACAATCCAGACCACGAATTTCGGGACCGAGACTGAGACCAGTTAATTTTTTCCAGATTAAGACCGAAATGAGACAAATAAATTTTGAGACCGGGGGTTCGAGACCGAAACCAAAAAAAAAATTGAAATTAAAACGGAGGCCCAACAAATTTTTACGTAATTATGACAAACGATTAAATGTTTTAATTCATGGTTTTCAAGAAGACCCTGATAACGCTTGGGAAAATAGAGAAACCACAACTGAAAAATTTCAAACTTTTTTAAAGAATGATCTAAAAATAACAAATCCAGCAAAAATCAAGTTTTCAAATTTTCATAGACTTCCCCAACTTCCCATTAAAAAAACCGAACATCGCTGTAAAGACCAGTACTTGTTAAGTTGCAAACACTGTTTGATAAAAATTTGATTTTTAAATCCGCGAAAAATTTTAAAGAATATAATGACAAGCGTAAAACTAACGAAAATTTTAAGTTTAATGATTATCTTCCTGAAAAGTTTCAAAAGCAACGTAAGCCTTTATTACCACTTTATAAAGAACCAAAGAAGAACAAACAAAATACTGTTTGGAAAGCATTAGACGGTAATTACACTTCGTTTATTAACAACAAAAAAGTTGATTTGATATCATAAAAGATTGTAAAATCATTCTATTTGCTTTTTTACGTCATAATGCGCCCGTTCTTTTCTTCCTTGAAGTGATGTTTTTTATTAAGGGAAGAAAACTTGATTGCAAAGACATGTTGCTGATGATATTTTTTTTGTATTTTTTTCTTAACAGTGATAATGACTTGAACCAATAAATTGATTTGTGGTAAATCAATCAATGACATTTAATTGCTTAAATGATTTAAAAATCCAAGTTCGAATCTCATTCTTATGGTTAATTGACTTTTTTTGATTAATGCTTCTTATGGTTAATTGACTTAATGCTTAATTGACTTTTTTTACAGTGATCTAAATATTTTGTTATGTCCAGAAAACTCTTATGCACTTTCCTACTGTATACGTGTATATAGGTAGGCCTTCACTGTGTTGTTTTTTTTTGGTTGTTTTGATATTGTCTGGAAGTGTAATGCCTGAAAATCTACTATTACATCAAATTTTAATAACCTGCTTTGTGCTCGTGTATCTATGTTTTTTGTTCTCATCGCGACTTTTAAAAACGGCGCTTTTCACTGCAGACGAGGAATCGTTCCTTGATTTTCTTGGCACGTGTCGAGCGGCCAACTTTAATCAACGTAATCAGATAGACTTGTGCGATGGTTATTTGCAGACTTAAGTAGTAATATTAGAAACTGTAAATACTATAATACAGACCGTAAAATATTCAAAACAGAATTCGTTAATGCCTTGATGCTGTTACATGTTAATGTACGATCTTTACATAAAAATTATGAATTATTGTATGAACTAATTGAAGATTTACAAATCCTTCCCCATGTTACTTGTATCACGGAAACTCGCATTAAAAACCAACCTCTACCAAACCTTGACCTCCCGAATTACAGCTTTGTTCATCTTAATACAACAACCAATGTTGGTGAAGTAGCAATGTATATATCTGAAAATCTTAAATATAAAGTTTGTGAAAATCAATACCAACTGTGCAACTCAGAAGCCTAGTAGGTTAATATCATCAATCAGTCTGATCCATCTTTTGTTATTGGAGTAATCTATCGTCATCCCTCACAAGTACTAATTAATGCTTTTATAGAAGACCTATCTAATTGCCTTACTGATTTTAATAAACACAATAAAAACCACTTCATCCTGGGAGATCTTTAAATTAATACTTCCTCTATCAACAGATCACGTGATGCTATGCATTTTGCAAACACGCTGATCAGCTGCGGAACTTTTCCCATTATTACTAAACCTACCAGGTTACTGATTCAGGGCTTATTGAAACTTTTGAAGTTATTTATCACTATCCTGTATTTTGTCAAGTACACAATACGTATAACGCTTTCAAGAAAAAATAATAACTTTATCGGTTACTGTAAAGACAAATTTAAATTTCATTTCGATGTATTTAATTATGATTTATACAGTGCTTTGGACTCTTATTTTATGAATTTACCCAAAATAATCGATAACAATTTCGATGAAATATTCAACAAATTTACACGTATTGTTTTTGACAAGCATGCTCCTGTAAAATATTTTTCTCGTAAGCAAAAGAAATTCCTTAAACAGCTGTGAATAACTAAAGCCATTCTAATATCTAAAAAAAAAACTTGCTCTGTTTAAAACTTAATTTTTAAATGGTAATAATTCTCATAAAAGTTATTATAAATAATATTTTAAAAATTAATATAAACACTGTTACCAGGGATATTACTTATTTTAAAATTCATATGTTCTTCATATGTTGATATGTTACCAGGGATATTACTTATTTTAAATTTATGGTTTACCAAAGATTCATAAACCAGACTGGTCTCTTCGACCTATTGTTTCTTTTATTAATTTACCTTTATATAATCTTTCCAAATTTATGGCAAAAATATTAACACCTTTAATAAATTCTAATAATTTATCAATAAAAAATTTATTTGAATTGATCGATAAAATATTTAACTTTAAAATTAATGATAACGATTTGATGCTTTCTTTCGATGTTGTGTCTTTATTTACTAAAATTCCTGTACATATAGCTAAATCAGTTATTTTTGAACGTTTCAAATGTGATAGCGAATTGGAATTTAGATGTAAATTAAATATAAACGAAATTATAAATGCTTTAGATATATGTTTAGACAATACTTATTTATGTTTTCGTAAGAAATTTTATCGTCAAATTTTTGGTGTTGCGATGGGTTCACCTATCTCCGTCATTGTGGCTAATTTAGTTATGGAATTTATTGAGAATAAAATGCTAAAAGATTTTGCTTCCCCACCTCGCATTTGGTTACGTTACATTGATGATACTTTTGTTGTGCTAAAAAAAACCGAGGTGGTATCTTTTCATAAATTTATAAATAATATTGAAGAAAGTATTAAATTTACGGTCGAACAAGAAGTTGAATATGCTATTCCGTTTTTAGATGTGTTAATAGTTTGTAACAATGGTCAACTAACTACAAAAGCCTATAGAAAACCTACACATACAACCAGATACTTAAATTTTAATTCATGTCATAATTTTTCTCAAAAAGTTGGTTTGGTTAAAACATTATTGTTTCGCGCTAATTCTAAATTAATTACAAATTATCGAGATAAAATCAATGAAGTTAAATTTGTTTGTAATGCTTTACGTGAGAATGATTATCCAGATTGGTTATTGAATAAAATGAAAAAAGAAATTAAACATAAAAAAGTTAATAAAAGTGTTTGCATGAGTGAAAAAATATCCAACTATGTCGGTTTACCATATATTAAAGGTTTGAGTGATGAAATGGCTAAAATTTTGAGAAAATTTAATATTAATGTGTATACTTACCCTTATAAAACAATTGGAAATATTTTACCAAAAATAAAAGACTCTGTGGATGATATATATAAGCGTGGTGCAATTTATAAAATTCCGTGTAAAGATTGTTCGAATGTATATGTTGGTGAAACGGGCAAATGTTTCAATACTCGCTTATCGGAACATAAACGTGATTTGAAACCTATTAATTTGGCTAAATTAAAAGAAGACGATTTGAATAAAAAAACTGCATTGGTTAAGCATTGTTTTAATTGTGAACATAGGATTGATTTTGGTAATTTTGAAATATTGGATTATAACATTGACTATGATAAACGAAAATTTTTAGAATCGTTTTATATTAATAATATAAAAAATTCAATAAATGCTAAAGATCGTAATGTTTTTCCAAAAATATACAGCAATATAAAAAATCTCAACTAATGTGGGTTTTCAACTGGTTAAATTTGTTTCTTTTGCACTAAGTAATTATTAAATTGTTATGTATGTTCGCTTCTCACCTTGTGTTTGTTGATTTGTGTTTTTAACTTCTTGGTTTTTAAATACGGTGCGCGTTGTGTTCTGCTTTTACCTGATGAAGTCCGCCCGTTGTAACGGACAAAACGTTGTTGAGTTCTTCTTTAATAATTATTACGCCTTTTATATTTGTTGAAGTTTTACTTGCCTCTGATTTTACCTGAAGAACATATGAATTTTGAAATAAATATTTTAAAAAATTGACAAAAATTAAAATTATTACAAAAAAATTGTATTTTGAAGAAGAGCTTCATAACAACAGAGAAAACCCAAAAACAACTTGGGATGTCATAGAGACGCTACTTCCCTCAAAGAACAAATCCTGGAACTATGCACAAGATCTACATGATTTTGCATCAGACAATCAAACAAAACAGGCAAAGCAATTTTATGAATTCTTCTGCACTATTGGGGAAAAATTAGTAAACAATGTTTCGACTAATCAGGGTAATCATTTTCAGATGTACCTTGCAAAACGAGTTGCTAAATCTATGCATCTTGCAACTGCAAATATTACTGAAAGTGTTAATACTATTCTCTCTCTCAACGTGAGCAAAGCTGTAATCATGATAAAATACCTGCTTACTTTCTTAAAATTGCAACTTTCACATTAGTCCCTTTTCTACTGATTTTAATCAATTATGCTTCTTGTAACGGAATTTTTCCCAGTAACTGTAAAATTGCTAAAATAATACCAATTCACAAAACTGGAGACACCAATGACCCAAATAATTTTAGACCCATTTCCTTTTTTACATATTTTTCAAAAATATTTGAAAAAATAATCTTTAAACGCATTACCTGCTTTATAAACAAGCATGGTGTGCTTAACCCTCAACATTATGGATTTCAAAAAGGTATTTCCACAGCTCATGTTATTCTTAATACAGTAACCACTACTTATGATAATATTGATAAAAATTAGTTTACAGCTCGCTATCTTTTTTTCTAGATTTGAAAAAAAGCATTTGATACTGTTTGTCATAAAGCTCTTTTTAAGAAATTAGACCTTTATGGACTTCGTGTTCAGTTAATACATTACTTGATTCCTGTTTGCAAAGACATCAATTTGTATCATTAGATAATACTCATTCTACGATTCCACTAATTATGGGGTACCGCAAGGGTCAACACTCTGCCCATTGTTATTTTTATTGTACGTAAATGACTTTCCTAATCCTGTCCAAAGTGCTTCACGACTATGTGCTGATGATATTTGTCTTCTGCTCTCTCTTACTCAAACCTCACAATTCTTCAAGTAAAACTAAATCAAAAAGTTTCTCTGCTATGTAATTGGTGTATTTCAAATAAATTTACTATAAATCCGCAAAAATACCATGTCATAATCATATGACCTAAAATCAATTCAAATGTAGCGGATTTCTCTGTAATGCTTAACAACTTACCAATTACGTTAAAAAACCACGTTAGATACTCAGGAGTATTTATTGACACAAAATTAAATTTTCATTTTCATCTAAATGTTATAGCCAATAAGCTATCCAGGGCCGTTTGTATCTTATATAAATTAAAGCATGTTCTACCCAAAAATGCTCTTCTCATATTATATTATTCACTTTTTTTATCCTCATTTAGTTTACGGACTCGTGGTGTGGGGTTCCACGTTTCTTACCTATTTACATAAAATTGCTTCTATTCAAAATAAAGCAGCGAAACTGACAGGCGGAGAGCATTTTTTAGAAAGTACAACACAATTCTATGCAAAACTGAAAATATTAAAACGTTTTGATTTTTGTAAATATTAAACTGCTAAAATAGCCCATGACTATACAGTATAAACAGTAACTTTCCTCTTTCCTTCCCCGATTATCATTGAAATCTTTCCTTCCCGATAATTGAAACGGTTGGATACTTCACAAATCATGTGAAGTATCCAACCGTTCAACAAAAACTTCAGGTTAACCCTTATAATTTGTACAAACCATTATATCGCTCAAACAGAATGCAAAGAAGTATTAAATATCAAGACGTTAAGATATAGAACTCCATTCCGCAAACAATTCAAAAACTTCCATAAGCTTCTTTCAAAATTAAATTAAAATCGTTTTGTTGCAATCCTATAATTCGACAAATTTTCAATCCTCAACACAATTCTAATTTTAATTTTCCTGCAAAATCTGAATGTCGTCGCATTTGTCTTTTATATTTCTGATTTTAAGTTTGAAGGGTGGCTGCTTAACTCGAAGACCGAGGAAGCCCATTTGCAGCTTCCCCTTTGTCAAAAAACATATTTAATTGCATTCTGTTACTATTGGATTATTATTTACTATGTACTTGTTTTGTTTTTTTTATTGTTTGTTGTTTTTGTTTTTTTCGCTTTATTTTTCATATTTTGTACTGGGTAATGTTGTTTGACGACAAAATAAAATTGATTGATTGATTGATTTTAAGTAAAATAAACTGAACTTCGGATAATTTCAAATGCAATAAATATTTTTTTAAATATCGTTAGATCTTGAATAAATAAATATCTTTAAGATCTTGAAAAAGAGTATTACTCTGTGTGGTTGCATCATTAAAAAATCCTGCGCTGAAACATTTCTCAACTGGAGCAGATGATAACTGGAAAGCACAACTCATGGTTAAAAAATTTGAAACTAACAAGCTTTTCATTAAATTTTTTCTTTTAAGACCCAAAAATGTTTGAAGGCAGGGTCATGGTTGAAACATTGTCTAAACGTTTGATTATTTTGGTTCTCGATGTTGGCGTTTGCAGTTGTTGGATATATTGGTTGTTATTTGCTCGCTATTGCTTGCGCCAAAATTATTTCAGTCACTTTTAAAACGCAAGCGCAAAGCTTAAAATAACTTTGACCCATTTTTATAACAACTCAAAAAAATACCAAATAACTACCTCAAAAAATCTATATCTGTCACAAAAACTCTGCGTTTTCATTATTTTTGTTTTTTAAAAAGCAGTTCTTTTTTAATTACGTGGCTAGCATCACAATACAAATCAAATTTTTTTATACAAAGGTATTTTAATCTGATTTTAACATGATTTTAACACAATATGAGCATTCTCCAAAGTTTAACACCATTTGTCATGCACGAGCACAATGCCAGCGCTTTTTAGTAAAAACAACTGGACACAGAAAATAATTAATAACATGCAGTTGCAAACCAATTTGAATGCTGTATGAGATTAAAGCACAAATCAAACGATCGAACTATCAAACACATGAAAACAGATGCAATATCTGAAGACACATAGCAAAAAGTAACTTTCCTTTTGATTTCATATTTAGTTCTTTACAATCAAACAAAAGAAAAGGGGTATTACTATATATCAAACTAAATGTCAGCACCAGAGCAACTAGAAAGCAATTTTCGACTTCGGGTAATATTTTAAATTGCTGAATTTTATATTTATGCAAACCCGACTATTTTTCTTGTACTTGAAACAAAGAAATCAATTCCGCAGTATTTCTAACATCAATTTATTTTATTTGTTTAAATTTTTGTATTTTTAAAAATTTTCCTTGAAATATAAAAAAAGCAATAAAACAGATTAAGCAAATACTGAGGCTTAATTATACAACTAAAGACTTTTCTTTTGTCTTTGTCAAAATGTGTGTTTCCAACTCAGGTACACTACTGAGTTAACCATAAACAATCTCATAAAATTAAAGTGGAGACAAAAAAGTTTTTATTTTGTTTGTAATGGAAAAAAAATTAGAATAAAAATTGTTTTTTACTTTAATTACTGCACCGATTTCTGCCCGCGATCAAGTAAAAGAATTGAAACATATACCGTGTTATACAGAACTTAAGAAAAGCTTTGACTACAAAAGAATTTATATTTTTTGTTATAGGGTAGTTTTAAAAAAGACTGTTCTGTGCTTTTGGTTAACATTATCAAACGAAATCGCTGACACTGATAAAAAAACAAGCTCAATATTCTATTTTTATAGTTCGTAAGCATCGAAATAATGCCAACTTCTTTGATTTGAAAGGAAGAGGCACGTCTGATTAACTAACCAATCAGAATTTACGTCTGCTTTCTCGGTTTATTAGTGCATTTACAGTAAATTAAAACTACATAATCTATCTAACTGCTTGCTGTAGATCTAGTTCTTTTGCTCTTTTGTAGGCCTCTTTCCCAAGTGTAAACTATTAACTTTAAAAAAAAATTTACTTAAGCGGGTTACTACATTTCTCACCATCGGATTTAGTATGGTCTAAATTATGTTTAAATCGGGTGGGGCAAAAATCATCGCAATCACACCAGGTAGCAAAACATAAAAAGAATTCTGGACTGAAAACCATGTCACCTCAAGACCAGGGACCGAGACCACCAAAACAAGCTCCAGATCGAGAATAAAACCACAAAAATTTGTCTCAAGATTTCTATCACTGATATCAAAATTTAGTTGCTTTTTATGTTGTTTTAGACCAGAAATGTCCAACCTTTTTCATAACGAGCCAAATTATAAATTTAGTTATTGTCAATTTATAATTTAATTATAAATTATAAATTAAAATATATAAACTAAAAATTAAGTTCTAGTCGGTGGACCACAAAAGAATCCTCACTTTGAATCTAACACTGATTTCTCAATTTTCGTCTCCAAGTGTTTTGATGAACATTTTAAGTAAGCTCGCGAAACACAGTTTGACAAACGCTGCTGAAAATTTACTAAAAAGTTTGACTAAGCAGTGGGCCGCATAAAAACATTAATTGAGCTGCAAGTTGGACATCTATGCTTTAGGGCAATGATCATTCTAAATGTTTTTTGCTTTTGCTTTTGAGTTTTTTGCTTAATAATGTGTTGAATAAAACACAAGCGCAATTTAATAAAATATTCTATATTGCCAATACTGAATGAAAACTTTCACAGACACAAATTTTAAATATTTTCAGTAAAATAAAAGTTTGTTTACTACCTTTTTTACATCGTTTCTCAAAATAAGGCATGACTAGTTTAAAAAACCTGTAATAAAGTTAACGAAGAGTAAGTCAAATGCCTTCAGCTAGCATCATTAACTGATTCTTAGCACTCATTAATATTGTGTTACATATTAAAGATTTCGCAAACAAAATAAAGAATGAATTTTAAAAAATAATAATTAATAAACATAAAAGTAATTTCTTTATAAAAATTATTGCATGTCTTTGTTTTTACAAAATTTAGCTCAAGGTTATTTTGTGCAATATAGAAAAATATATTTTTTAAATCAAATTTTAACTCGTACAATAGTTAAGCAAATATTTTCTTTTAATTTGTAAAAGTCCATATAGGTAGTGCAAGTACTATGAGATAACTTTAAATAGATATAGAATTTAAAGTTTAATTTTAATTATATCCACCAAGTCTAGCAAAGCATTTTTTTATAACCTTATAGATTATATCTATCATATCACTTATTCATCTTTTATACTTATTTTGGTGGCAACATGGCCCAGTCATTAAAAGAGCGGTTTAATTATGGTGCAAGCATTCCATACGGTCGCTGTTCAAAACCTACTTGCGTCATTCCATTGTGTCCTTGGGAAAGACACTTTGATTGTGAAACCTATATTTGAATTTAGATTTGTTTTTTTAAAGTGTTTCTCAAATTGTTTTAGTTACAAATGCTTGCTTTTGGTTTGATTTATTAAAATTTAAATAAAATATTAATGTGACGTATATGCTCTATATTATCCTCCTAACTAGAAGTAAAGCGTCAAAGACACTTTACTGCTTGTCAGAAGAATAAATGGAGGATGAAACAAGTTGAATAAAAATTTCGGTGTGGCGTACATTTATTTATCTCTATATTTATCCTTCTGACTAGCAGGACAGCACTATACAAAAAGCAACTCTCAAGCAATTACTCAAATCTGCTTTCGGAGATGCCACAGTATTTTTATCAGTTTAAAATTTTTATTTAGTTTTTAGATTTTATTTAGAGATATGACAAAATGTAGAGCAGCTTGTCAAGACCGCCAAGCAGAAGAAAGCACTGTAACGTTTCTTTTCAAGGAAGCAACAGAATGATGGGAGTAGGTTTTGTACCGAGACCATGCCGATCATGAACACCATCATCTTAATCACTCGACCACATTTCGTCCAATATCTCGATCTTTTTTAACATCGCGAAAAGGAAAAAATTGGAAAACTGATCCGGCCTTACAGTGTGTCTTTACTTTGATTGGAAAAAGAAGACGTATCTTTTTTTAGGAAATCAATTAAAAACAGAAAAAAATCTTTTTTTGAATTATAAATGCATTTTGAAAGAACCAGAAATCCTCTCACTGCTAGCATCAGTTTTAATTAATGATAAAAATTAATCAAAATAAACCTTATAAAATTGAAATGTCTGAGTAAAAACTGCACAGTCCATCTAAAAGAGATTCATGAATCACGACCCACTGGTTGAGAAGCGCTGACTAAGTTTACATTAATAATAGTTTATGAAATATATTTATTTGAATATATAGTAGGGATTTTGCAGCATGTTTTGTAAACTTTACCTATTTATAGCTTTAAAAGTAAATAAAATTTTTTAATTTTAAAAAGATTTTTTAGCAAATTTTAATTTTGGTTGATTTTTAAAGACTTTTAAATTCATGATATTGTGAATTCTTTTTTTTTATGCAACATATTACAAAGTGTTAAAATTAAGCGCTTATGATATCATTGTTATTGAATCGCAGACTAGTTTGCGACATCAGTAATAAATGCGATGGATCAATCCAATGTCCGTGGCTCACTCCTAATGATGAAGCAAATTGTTCATCCCAGTGTCCGAGTTACTGGCCTATACCTTGTGACTGCAACAAACCAGGAAATATGAAATGCGAACAACGAGGACGTGTCTGCTACAATGAATCTGGTATGACTCTTGTTGTTTATTTGTCAAAGTGTCTTAATAGTGACTGGCTAGATAAACTTTTACGTACGTCAAAAAAAGGTTAAATATTTTGTGGCTACAATAAAGGCACTAAACTTATTTCAATCAAATAATTATGAAAATTATTAGGCTGATATTGGGTCGATGACCATAAAATTTATTAAGTTCCATTCAAGACAAAATAAGATGATTGCTCTTTTAAACAAAACACTTTATCACGATTTTCTGCTTAGTAATTTGAATAGACAATAAAGTAACTACAAATACCTAAATACTACCATACAAGTTGAAGCAACTAAAAATTAAGTCAAAACTAAATAATTTTAAGCAAGAATATGGTGATTTCTATGTAAGCACGCACAAAAGGTTTGCTTCCATTAAGAGCGCGGAATGGAGTTTTCTTTCTTTCTTTCATTGAATTGTTTTGCTTCGCGTAGCGTTTGCTTAGATATTAAACTAGAAAAAGATCAATAAAAAACACAAAGAATGCTGCATTCCACGCTTGTAATAGAAAGGAATCTTAATGTGTCTGTGTTGCTTGACAATTAATAATAAAAAAGCTCCAATAAAATCCATAAAGTCCCAATCTTTCGAGGCTTTGTATTACCATTAAAGTCACTTTAAGATTAGTTTTCTGGTAAATCAGAAGTCTTTTTGATAAGTTTCATTGGTTAAAATGAAATCAAAATTTGTCAAACTTTTACTTCAATATATTAATTTTTTCTAAAAATCTCATTTCTTGTTTAGATTGTAATTTTTGGTGCAGTCATAAATACCTTGAATATTTTATTTTAACATTTCACGCCTCTTCAGAGATTTTGCACCTTTTACCCATTTTTGCAAATTGCAATTTTCTCGTGCGTGCAATTGAAGGTCCTATTTCTAAAAGCACCTAAGTCACATTTTCGAAAAAATGAGATAAGCTGAAAAAAATGTTTGTTTACTCGCCAGAAATATTCTGAAAAAAAATGTTTTCAGGATAATATATAGAAATCACTTTTTGAATAGCACAGAGGTTTGAAATCTTAGCGTATTTTTATTTTAGAGGTACCAAAGTCCAACTGATTTGTGTTAAAAATTCCTATACACACTTGATAGTTTATTAAACCTATTGTTTGAAGGCTCGACCTGCAAAGCAGTCTTATCTAAACAATTTTTTTTACTTTTGTCAATAAAACTTAAAATAGGAATTTTTGAAAGTTTGTCAAAGGCTAATAATATAAGAGTATCGCAAGCATTATAATAAAGTAATAACTTTTATTTTCATTACTGGCAAGCTTATTTAACAACTTATTTTTGCATTAGGTTTACCTGTGTTATTATTTTAATCATTATTTTTAAATTAATTGGAAATCCTAGCGTTTTATTTGGAGCTTTTGATTCCCGTCAATAATCTAATAATTTAGTTACATAGCATTCTATTGGAGTCACGAAGCATCAATTCACCTATTGACATTCAGAAACATTATTTTTTTAAATTTGTGCTTGATAGCTTTATATTGATTTAGCTTTTAGTTAATAGATCATGGAAAAGTTTTTTTATGTTTTTTTGGTTTGGGTACGCAAATTTTCGGAAAATTAACTTCTCATCACTTGGTTTTTTGATTTCCCTCAGATCCTAAATTCTTTTTTGATATGTCACTCTATAAAAAATAGAATGCATGTCATCATTAATATTACATGTGGTTGACTTTTTCTGCCTAATTACATTATCAATTTGCTAGAAAAGCACTTGTAAAACAAAATTTGAAATAAAAGTACCTAAGTCCAATTTGCAAAACAAGCTTTAGTTCCTTATGACGTCATTTTAATAATTCTAAAAAGTTGTTGAAATAGGGAAAGATACATAACCAATGTAATAAAAACCATTTAAGTTTTTTCTATCATTACTCTGATTTGCCAGGGTTTTTGAAAATTTTAAACCTCATTTTCTCAAAACTGACATTATGTGACTTAGGTACATTTAAAACTAAACCTTTCAATTTTAAGTTTAAAAATCTTTCATCTGTATCAGGGCTTCTCAAAATTGTTTGTTCTACGACCCCATTTTAAAAAATAAATTTTTATACAACCCCAATATGTGTAGGCTGATTTTAAGTTAATTTTTTCTATGGAAAACCACGCGTGTGTATGAAAAACCATATAACAACATTGAGAAATGGAAAGAGTAACTAAAAGCAACTTAACAAAAATTACAAAAACAGATTTTATTTAATAAACATTATTAAGCACATTTACTGGGATGGACAAATTACTCTATATTCTTTCACAGCTACCTTATCAAAACAAATAAATACTGTAGTTTAATTTTTTCACATTCACCTACAAAAATCGATCTTAGCTTTGGACCAATGCTTCTCAGCTTTTTTGCGCCTGCGACACATTTTGGAACTTTTTTCAAAATTCTTGTCGCCTTTAGACCAGATTTTTTGATTTTCGTCCTCAAATTTAGGTGTTCTTAAATAAAAAAAAAAAAAAAGAAAAAATTTTTCACTCAGAATCAAGTTTCGATTTAATTTTTGTCCCCAAATTCTCTGATTTGGCGATTACATGTGTAATAACCGCCGCAGGTTGGACATCGTCAGACTAATTTTTTTAAAAAGTTTCGCGATGCACCTGGGATTCTCTCGCAGCTTATAGTTTGAGTACACTGCTGTAGACTCAGTAATTGCAAAAATTTGTAAAAAAGCCAATTTATTTCGAAAACCCAAACCCAAAATTTTTTTACGTGACCCCATTTGGGGTCGCAACCCACAATTTGAGAATCCCTGATCTCTATGATTGGAAAAAATATCAACCAAATTAAAATTTGGTAAAAGTCATTTTCCTTATGTAATTAAATTAAAAATAAGTCTCTTTATACGTGTTTGCTGTAAAAACATTTTGCATCAAAATCTCATCCAAGAATAATTTTGTATATACATATTGAGGTTTTTATAATCATTAAAATTTACCCAAAAGAACTTCTTTTTTTTAATCAAGCATCATCAATAACAAGATAAATTGAGATTTCTATTTTTCTGTTGGCAACTAAATCCTCATCTGTCGGAATAAATTGCCACTTCTGCAACATTTTAACTAAAATTTGTGCATGAAAACTTCTTTATCAAGTCAAAAATTAAATAAGTTAAAACTTAAAAAAATAAAGTCAAAATAAATTTTTTAGAACCAAAATAAAAATGGCTGTAATGATAAATTAACAAAGAATCTAAACAAAAAAGTAATGTACTGTCAGTAATGTATTGAAACAAGTGATATCACAAATTTTATCCAGAAAAATTACAGATAAACCAAAATTATCGCTTAACATTGAATTTATATCATCAAAGGATTGAAAGAAATAAAAATTGGGAAAACCGTGTCAACTGTTAAAATCAAATGAGAAGAACAAAAAACTGTGCCCTAAAGTTAACTTGACTTTTATTAATGGCACAAGGTTTTGTGGGCTACTGCGTACTTCGTCAAATGCAAAGGAATAAAAATAATAACGCAATCAAAATAAAATTTACACTAATGGCATTAAAAGTAATAATGAGACATATGTGTAGCGTCGCCAAGACGCGAACCAGGTCCGTGTTCGCGCGCTAATTAAAGTTCGCGCATGGCGCCTGGTAATTGTGCGCGCTGCAGTTGTCTTCCCTTTGGCGATCTCTGTTATGGTAACGATAGCACGAGATAATTCTAGTCTTTTTGGTTTGACCTTGCTACAAAAAGGTTATAAGTAGAGCCTGCTGGCCGCTTATATCTTTTCCATTGGAATTTAAATAGCCTATTGGCTGAAGTGTTCGGAAAGGAACAAATTTGTTTAAAACTAATCTAATTTGTTGAATCTAATTTGGTGTTTTATATCTAATCTGGTGTATAATTGTAAAGTCTGGAATAAATTAATATTATCTGTCCAAGTTCTAATAATTTATACTTCCGAACTAACACATATGTGATGTAATGAAATACAAAAATATGGGTTAGAAAAGAATGAGTTTAGGAGAATATGGCAGTACGGTAAATTACAGTAATTCAAACAAGAAACAATTGCAAGAAAATGGCATGCAAACATAAAACGATGCGAAATAGAGAAAAAAATAAAAATCATAAATGACCCTTACGTTTATGGAAATAAACATTACAAATAATGAGAATAATCTCTATTTTAACCTTTATTGCCGCAATCGAACTTGAAAGAAAGCGTGTTCAGTATTTCCTTTCCTAAAATGATTTGTCTTTCCTTGTGCTTCGTCGTCTGATTCATCGGAACCTTCATCAGTCTTCATTTAGTTCCGGATTAGGAACATGCAAAATGATGTCTGTTTCTGCTAATTTAGTATCTTCATCTTCAATCAATGACAGAGCTTCATGAGTTGTAAAAATGAAAAAGAACATAAGCTACAGTACGTATTTCATGGCATACGCAAGTGTCAGAAACTTGCTTCATTGCTGCTTTCATAGCTGCATCAAATGTTAGAAATTACACTTTCCTGATTTCGAGAATAATCTGTATGCACATCCGCTCTAAACGTTATCTCTGAAGCATAAAAGTACAGGTGGTAGGCCTATATCAATTCAGATGTATGAAGAAACTTGGCGTTCAATGTAGAAATTAATTTTAGTTCTATGATAAGAAAATCTCCTTTAGTGTAAATGATGTCATCAAAAATAATAACATCATACGCTTATAGCAAACTATCACAGTATGAGGCAAAAATAATGCATAAAACTGCGTTCCTTTGCGTAAAATTGAATGAAAATCAATTATCACTGTAAACAAGTGATCTACGATGATATTATCACTAAAGCAATGCATCATTTGCAATTCAAAACCCCTGTTCCGTTCCTAAAAATTGCCCATATTATGTATATTCACAATCTCCTAAAAAATCTCTTTGATTTCGCTTTGGTCCGGCTCAAATAGCCTAAGGAATAACGGTTTTATAAGCAATTTAAATATTTTACATTTAGTTATAAGAAAATGGCAACACTGCTTAATTTCGTAATGTGGAGTACATTCTATGACCTGTTTTGACTATGACGTAATAGTGATTGTTTGTGATTAACTTGATTTGATTAACTTTCAGAACGTTCGAGATACTCACTACCGAGTGTTATAAATAAGGCTCGCTCGGAAGCTCTATTATGATTCGATGATTCGTTGTGGTAACTTAGAATTGGAAAATTGTTAGCTGTGTAAATTCATAGTTTTTGAACGCAAGTCTCTGGTTGCCTACGTTATTGTGAAGAATTAAGCTACTGAATCTGTATTTGCTGTTGATTTATACTATTGTGGGCTCCTAAGTGGATTGGAGCATATTTTTTAATAAAGAATTTATTGTGGTAGTCTGAGCTGTGGTTTAGCTAGACTATATTTTTGCTGTTACTTGTTCCTAGTAAGTAGGATTTAAGAATTTTGTCTTTTGGTAGCCGGCCAAGTTTGCGTTATCGGTGAGGCCTTCTTGACAGGCACCGAAAGATTATTAGATTAAAAAACGTACTGAGTTACCAAATTAAGTTCTACAAAAATTTAAATCAACTTCTACAAAATTTCAAAAAACTAAATTTGTGGAAGTAACAAAAAATTCAAACTATTTACCAGCAGAACAAAAATTTCAAAAACTCTCCAACCCCAAATCAAAACTATAATCAAACGAGTTTTATTTGCTAAACTTAAAATTGCTATGACTATTTTAATGGAAGTCAAATTGGTAAGATTATGTTGTTATCGGCTTTGCCCATAAAATTCAATAAAAAAGTATCCCACATTACGTTGCTCTTAGTCAGGGGTGTGTAATCTTTTTTAATGGCGGTCCAAATACCAATAAGCACAATATTCTGCGGACAGCACCTAAAAATAGGATAATATTTTACCGACTATTGATATTGCCAGCGATAAAAATAAAACTGCAATAATATCAAAAACAGCAATACCAGTATTATTCAAAAAAAAATCCTTTAGTTAATGATAAGTCGCAAGTATGTGCCAATTGGCACAAATTTTGTGCTACTTGGCACATATTTTCAGAGGTTCTCAATTTTTTATATTTCTTAAATAAAACGATTGTAGATACCTTACTCGTGTTCCTTAGACGCCATTCAAGTAGTTAGTTGCGAAAAATAACTTTTTTAAAATATGTTTATATATCATAAATAATACGTATGAGCCAATTGGCTCATATTATATGTGCCAATTGGCACATATTGATTTGCGACTTATCATTAAAAACAAAAATACGTAACTGTATAATCAGAGCATAGCAATACGATTTAATCTTTGTAGAAACAATTCAGTGACACTAAAAGGACCAAGCGCGTCAATTGACGCATTTCAACTTTTCAATTTCCCGTATCTCTGCCGGATATCACTCTTGACAATTATTTTTTTGTACAACACTTAGTTTTGTGTGACTTTCAAAGTTTTTACAAATAAAACGACGAATTTAGTTATATATCTACCTTGAACGACCAAGCGCATCAATTGACGCATATATCTAAAAATTTCCATAGAGTCTATAGTAAGTGTGATTACAGCCTGCAAAACTACTGCAACGTGAAAAATAAAACAACGTGATATTCAGCTTTGTATGATCGGTAATTAAGCATTGTGATGTCACAGTAGGATAGGATATTTTCTTTCTAGTGTCCTAATGCGCTGTAGAAATTCTGGCTGACTTAGTAATTTTATTCGAGACTAGCACGTGCTTGCAAGCTGTGAACATTTATAAGGAAGAAAAGTAGGTACTAGTGTTGTCTAGTGACTTTGCTGTTATTAGCAATAAAAGCGTTCAACTCCCTGCTATATTCGAGCTTTTATTATATGTTTCAGGTGTTGGCTTACCTTTGTCTTTTTAGCTTTTGATTTTGAAACGTGTTTTGCTGGTCATAGTGTAGCCAATATGCTAAGACGTTTTACTGCACAGCAGGCTTTGTTGCGGTTACAAGATATTTCAGCAGACTGCTCAGATGGTGAATACTCTGACAGAGAGCTAGATGACGCATTGACTAATGATGCACAACCGGAGCTTGATTCAAGTGGGGAAGAATCAGATGTCGATAATCCTACCGAAGACGATGACAGCGATTTTCAGAATCAAGCGCAGGTAAATCAAGACTTGATCGGAAAAGACGGAACAGCTTGGCAAGCTTTGGCTATTTTTCAAGTGCAACGAGGGCACTTCCAACAACAAAGCATATTAAGCTTTGAACCTGGCCCAACTGCATTTGCAACAAACAGAATTACTGAAAGCAGTCCACTGTTATTGTTTCGCGTTTTGTTTGACGAGGCAATGCTCAGAAATATAAAAAATGCACTGTAGCTGAAGCTCATTGTGTTTCTGGCAGAATGAACTGGGATATGAAAAATTTATTGGATTGTTTATTGCAAGAGGGATTTTAGGACAGAGAGGTCTTCCAGTGGAAAGTTTGTGGGATACAACCTGGTGATGTTCAATGTTCAACAAAACTCTATTAAGACGCAGATTCTAGGAAATAATGCGTTTTTTAGGTTTCGACGTCAAGAATGAAAGGTGGCAAAGGGTGATACTTTACAAGTTTTGCATGGCTTTCTCGTTGTGGAAACTCTTTTGAGAACTCCCAAAAGGCGTATGTGCTTAGTCTTTTAAATTACAATTAACAAACAATTACTTTCATGCAAAGCTGGATGCAGGTTTATTCAATTCATGCCGAATGAACCTGACAAGTTTGTAATGAAGCAGTTGATGCGGAGACGAAATACCTCTACAATAGCTTTCCCTATCTAAAGACGAGAGCAGAGATGCTTCTTGTTGTAGACTAATGCAAACAAATAAAAGTTAGCTTTATTCAACTGAAAGACGCTGCATCTACCAACTGTGATAACAATAACCGAAAAATAGGAATTTAACCATGCGCATAACTGTCAAGGCAGCCGTAAGCACACCACGAATTATGCAGAGAGATCACGTGTGATTACCACAGTACAAGCGTACAGTGCGGGTTCGATTACACGACACTTCTGTAAGCCTGCCAGTATACGTCGTGACAAAGCTGATGCAACCGATTTTCAAACGTGGCTGAAGTGTCACTTGTGACATTTTTTTCACAAGTCTTGATGTTGCTCTGCATCTGACAGAACAAAAATGTAGTATTGTTGGCACAGTCCGACGAAATTCTACAGAACTACCACAAGCTGCAGAAAGGAAGCAGCAACAGTACGAAAATCCTTTGTATACATGTACTCAAACAGCTGTTGTTACGTTGACTTCACCAGTGTAAAAAACAAAAATCGGTGGTAATAATGAGCACGTTACATCCTGATCTAGAGATTCCTTCTAACAACAATTCTAAGAAAAAAAACAGAGACTGTTCTATTTTATAATAAAACAAAAGCTGGGGTTGACGTTATTGATCAGATGGCCAGGAAATACTCTATAAACGCTGCTTGCAGAAGGTGGCCCATTCACGTATTTTACAATGCTGTTGATCTAGCATTGATCAATAGCTGAATTCTCTTCTAAAACATTTGCAAGTCAGGCATCAGTCGCCGGAAGTTCATACAACGGGTAGTTAAAGAACTTACCGGGACAACTTTAAGGGAAAATACTGAAAAAAAATGCAGTTACACAAGAAACCTCATCAAAACTGACAAACCGTTTGAAAAAAAGCAAAAAACATGCGCAACAATAAAGTGCCGTAATAGAACAAAAAATTCGTGCAACAGCTGCCGGGCATAATATGTCGGAAAGGCGCTATAAAAATTTGCCCAAACTGTGTTGATTAAATGCAACGACAAGTTGCTTACCTTTGTAAACCGTTGCAATTATTATTTTACAAATACTATATTGGTTTTGTATTTTTTCACCTTCAAACGCCGCTAAAGTACAAAATTTTTGGTTTATGCCTAGCAGGTTTTATTTTTAATTGTTCTGTTTTTTCTTCCAAAAAAAGTATCATGTACGTGTTTGGTTATTTTTAAGACTGAAATAAATAACGATTAATGCCATTTCCACTTTAAGAATGTTTTTTTTAACCAAATAAATGAAGAATTTGCAGCTTGTGTGCAGTATGCGTCAATTGACGCATTTGGTCGTTTTAGTGTTAAACAATTTTACAAGTTTATCTGCAAATTCGATCTTCTTCTCTAGACGCATTCCCATTTCTTTTAAAGTTGGAAAGTGAAAGAGATTTGCATTCAGTGTGTACCAAAGTCTCAACTTGTTCATAAAACCATTAATGTGCCTGTACATTTCACTCGCATACTGGTCTTTTTGTTGCAGCCTTGTATTGAGTTTATTCATGCGAGTAGTAATATCGACCAAGAAAGCTAGATCACACAACCAACTTTCGTCTTCCATTTCAACCATTGGTCGCCCTTTACTTTTTAAAAATAGTGCGACTTCTTTCACAGTTCGTAAAATTGTTGCAACATACTACACTTGCTTAACCAACGCACCTCGGAAAAGTAAGCTAGATCTTGATGTTCGGTGTCGAGATCATCCAGAAACTTCTGGAACTGCCGTTGGTTAAGTCCTCGAGCTCAAATAAAACTCACTGCCTTAATGACCGAACCCGTGAAATGTTTGAATTTCAAAGATTTTGCGCATAGATTTGTTAATGAATGATGCAATAAAAAATTGCTATATTGTCACTGATATTTTTCTCTTTCAAACCAGATTTCAAGAAACCTACAAATCCAATGCCAGTTCCGGATATGGCTCGAGCACCACCAGTTGCGATTCCGCGTAAAGTGGATAGGTCCAAACCAAACTTATCAAAAGCATTGCGAACTTCAGCAAAGATATTACAGTGTAGCACCAGTTGCAGTATCCTCTTATACACTGTAGTGACAGAAGTTTCTTCGGTTTCGTTCAACTCCTTGTCCACTTCTTTTATAAATATAGCCAACTGTGCCGAGTCCTTCACGTCAGTGCTTTCATCAATTGCGAAGCTCCATGATACAATTAGTTTTTCACTTTGTCTTTACGAGTGTCACAAATATCACCAGCAAGTTTATCGATGCGCCTTGCTATCGTCCAACGCGATAAACTTAGTTTCTCGAACTTCAGTACAATTTTAAAACACATTTTTTCTGCGACATCAGTAAGGCACTTTTTCACAAAATCACCTTCAGAATACGGCTTTATAGTTTGAGTTATTCTCTGTGCAATTAACAAACTGCATTCAACTGTTTTTTCATTATCAGTATGCATTTTTTGGAACATGAAACGCTGGCTCTTCAATTGTTCGTTAAATTGCTTAACTTTCAGCTATCTGTCACGTACTTTCAGCTTTCCATAAACACCGTCAGCATGTTTTGAGTCATAATGTTGTTTAATGTTGTACTCTTTATTAACATTATTTATTATTTGATTGCAAAATACAAGGGTCTAATGTCTGCATTTTCAATAAAAAATATTCAGAAGTTCATTTTTTATTAAATTTCGCATCTCTTCCTCTACTTTCCTCTTTCTTTTCTCTTTCGAATTTGCGAAACCTGCCATTGCGGAGTGATGAATTAATTAAAACAAAGGTTTAAATTTGCTAAACTTTTGTATATAGGTTGATTAGAATTAGACAAAATCAACAAATACGCTGCAACTAAAATTCATGAAGTTAAAAAAATTGACAACCATTTGATTCGCTAGCACAACCATCAATCACAAATCAGCTTCGCGTTGATTCCTCAAGCCACGAACGAATGAATCTACACTAAAGATTAGCAAATCGTCAAAAGGACGAATCTCTTTGATTAACTAATAATTTTCTTTGTCGTATTTATACAAATCTCACTAGATTCTGGAATTTTTCCCAAAAGGCCAGAAGAACAAAAATAGAGCAAAATTAATCAATTGCAATACATGGAACGTTCTAGCAAAAACACACGCAATAGTATTTGTCTATAATGTCACAAGCGCACAATATTTAGCTCGTTCGTTTTGTGCCTCTAAACATAGTCTTTCCAAAACTTAACTGTTTTTTCAGCAATGTTGTTAAAGATTGAAAGGTCGTCTCGACTGCACTTCTTTAAAAGTAGAGGGCATCCAAGCAAGTGTTCTGCAGTGTCATCTGCAATACCACACTTACACAAAGTCGGGCCATTATGAAATCCCCACTTTGCAAGTGTGCTTCAGGTTTTAACAGTTCCAGTTCGAAGTCGGTTAAGCATCTCCAGTCTTTCCAAGGAGCTTGGTGACCAGGGGCAAGCACCTCAGCTGGTTCTACTGTACTTTATATTAAAAGCTAGCTTTAAAGGGAATTCTCTGAGCCGGTCCTTTCATAGCTCGATCCTCATCTCTTTGGAAGGCATGTTAAGAGGAGGGGTGGTATGCAAGAAACTCTTCTTTGATTTTAGGCGTTGATTTGCTGCCTCTGATACGTATAGCATGTGACTTGGGTCATGTCTTGCTTTTTGCCTTTCCCTTCTGCTAGCCACCTCTCGGCGAATGTCCGATGGAGCTATTCTGGCGAGCAGGTGTAGACAGTTGGTGTTGGTGGATTTTAGGCATCCTGCAATAATGCAATAACTGTCATGAAGAATAGGGTCTAGGCGATGAGCATGTGTTGACCGTGACCATCTGGGGAAGCATACACAGCTGCAGAGTAGCAGAAAGCAAGTGCTGATATTCTCAATGTATGAGGGCTAGCTCCCCCGTGTGAGGAAATAAGCTTGCGCAAGATATTGTTTTGCGTGCACACTTTAGCCTTGCAGTTCTGAATGTGCTTTTTAAATGTCAGGGATCGATCAAGGGTTACTCAAAGGGTTACTCAAAGGTATTTAGGGTATGCGGTGTTTTTAAGTTTCTTTTCATGCTAAATGGTGTTCAGTGGGCGGTTCGCCTCTCTGTTTTTGAGGTGGAAGGAGCACACTTGGGTCTTTGATGGATAGCATGAAATGTTCAGAGAATAATATATTCGTTTAGAGCATAAAATATTAAACCTGTAGACCGTTTAGAGCATTGGCAAGCAATTTTTCGACGGCAGTGAAGGTTGAATGCTGGCTAGTAACACAAGGATCATCAGCATAGACAAAACGCTTGGTTTCTGGATACAGTGGTTGTTCATTTGTGTATATGTTGTAGAGGAGCGGGGCTAGCACGCTGCCTTGAGGAAGGCCATTCTTTTGCAGTCGGACTCTGCTTCGTTTATTGTTTAGCATTACAAAAAAGCGTCTATTTCTCAGCATTTCTCCAAGAAACTGCACAAGATGTAAGTCATCAGTTATTTTTAATACTTTTTGAAGGAGAAGACGATGGTTCACTGTGTCGTAGGCAGCAGTGAGGTCTACAAACACAGCTCCCGTAATCTTCTTTTTCTGGTAGCCGTCTTCAATGTGCTGAGTCAGGTTTAGCAATTGGCCGATGGTCGACTTACCAGGGCGGAAACCAGCTTGCTCTTCGATAAGATGTGTTTCTTTGGTGGAAGCAATTCGGTTCAGAAGAAGTCGCTCTAAGAGTTTGTAGAGATGGCTGAGCAGGGACATTGACCTATAACTTTTTGGTTCCAAACAATTTTTTCCTGGTTTCAGCAGGGCAACTACCTTGGTTCTTCTCCATATTTTGGAAATCTTTTGTTGAAAAAGGCAGTTGTTGAAAAACTGTAATAGCCACTTTCTTGTCTAGAGCCCAAAATGCTTAATTTCTTCCACTGAGATGTAATCAAGTCCTATTGCTTTGCCATTCTTCAAACTCTTAATTTCCGTGTTTAGCTCTTCTTCTGTGAATGGTCTTATAGATCTTGGCTGACTGGAAGGCACACACCGATTGATTTTAGATTTTACTTTAATGGAATGAGTTGTCCTCCCATTTAATACTAGTTGGTGTGCAACCTGGTTAGCAGTGACGTTTGAATGCTGTTTTGTTTGCTGTTCGGTCATTCCCAAGCATGCGATTGAGGTTCCAAGCTTTCCGGCGTCATCTTTTCATATCCGTTGACTCAACCAGGTTTTGCCAGGTTTGCTACTTTTGGTTGAAAATAACATATAGCAAAGATCTGCCAGCTTTGACAGTGCGATCACCAAAGGGATTCCTATTGAATATTTAGCTAAAAAACTTGTTTCTTTATTAAATTTGCTGCGCAGTGAGCAGTATTCAATTGAAATATATTTTTGCAAAGTAGTTAACTTTTGAACTATTTAACTTTATTGATTTAAGACTTACTCATCAAATTGTAAGCGTTATATTCATTGCAATAACTTAAAGATATCTTAAATATTACTCAATTTAAGGAATTATCAAATCAAGAGCGCTGTATTTATTACATTAACTTACAAAAATAGTTATGATATTCATTTTAATCCAAACCAAAACGCTTTATTTGTGACATTGATTTTATCAAGCACCCCATAAAAACTTCTTTATTTAATAAATTATTTTATTTAATAAACATCATCAAGAACATTTAATAGGATGGAAAACTCACTCTATCTTTTTTTTACAGCTACCTTATCAAAAAAAAATAAATACTGTAATTTAATTTTTTCGCATTCATCTATAAAAATCAATCTTGGTATTAGACTCTGTAAATAATTTTTTGCTTTTGTTTCTTGCTTTTTTCTTGATTACGCCACACGACTCACCTTCTGATCACGCCACCTTACTACTTTATGACGCAACAATGGTGTAATGACACTTTACCTTTTCTACTTTTTGATTGTCAATAAATATTAGTATAAAAAAACAATTTCAAAAGCACAAAAAGCCAATTTCTTTTGCGACCCCAAAATTTTTTTACGCGACCCACAGTTTAAGAAGTCCTGCTTTAGTGTACAGTACAACAGATGGCATACGACTCGTTCTAACATGCAACAAAAGAGACTCTTCTTCGGAGAAGTATCGGTGCAACTATAAATACATGTAGCTTACTAAATACACTCAGTGGAAAGCGTCCAAAAAATTGATCACCAATAGATAAACTGCGATAGCCTGTTGCATGATAAATATTGAGATAAACCTTGGGGTTCACCTTGTTCCACAATAGCTTCAGGGGCAATAAACAGAAAATGAGGAAAAAGCTTCATAAACTCTAGTATATATTAAAGTTATGCTCACCTTGACCGAGATCTGTAGTCTTTCCAAAAGTTAGTTTTGGGTGATTTCCCAGGCTTCCAGATAGGTGATGTGGTGTTAATAACGAAAAAGGTTTTTTTACTCCACCCTAATAACCATTATTCAAAAACATCTTTTTTAACCCTTTACGGGATATAAAAATTTGATTGTAAAATAAAATAACAATCATTCACTAATGACGTCACAAATACCTAAAAATCAGAATTATAATACCTTCGCAAAAGTGCTATTGTTACATTACAATCACAGTCATGGTACACATGTGTACCACTATCCCTTAAAGGGTTAACTTACTAACTTCTTTATCAAACACTAAGTCGGAGGAACAAATACGCTTGGCTCGATTTAAAAAAGATAGAATTAATCCAGACTTCCATTTAGTGGGACACAGCGCGTTAAAATTCAGAATTAAATTGGTGTTTGTAGGTTTTCTGTATACCCAAGTATCAATCCCTGTTTCATTGAGCCTAATTTCAACGTCAAGAAATGGTATGGTGTTAGAAGGGAACTCCACTGTGAATTTAATATTATTATGCTGAGAATTAAGCAAAAGTGATCAGATTTATCAAATACAGCAAATATGTCATCAACGTATCTTGAATACAATTTTGGATGAAAGTCTAATTGTTTTCCTAATAACTTATTTTCTATGTGAGCAAGAAAAAACTTGGCTAAAGTCAGAACCAGTATAGAACTCATACTGACACCATCATGTTGTTGATATAATTTGTCTTTATATAAAAACATTTATTGGTTGGCCAAACGCAGCAGTTTTATGAATACTTCTTTTTTCATTGAAGGTAGATTGTTTTTAATCTGGTTATCTTTTGAGTGGATGTAGTCTGCAATGATTTTAATGGTTTCATCCAAAGGAACATTTGTGAAAAGAGATTAAACGTCAAGGCTAACAAGTTTGTGATCCGCCTTAAATTTGAAGTTATTTATTTTATCAAGAAAATGATCAGTAGAATGTAACATGTATGAATCTGGTATGTAATTTTTGATTATTGCATCAAGAAATTTGGCAAGTTGATATTCTGGGGTGCCAATCATCGATATAACTGGTCTTGCTGGGTTATTATTTTTGTGGATTTCGATCAGACCGTACATTCCAGACATTTGATCATTAGATTCCGGGAGCATCTGAATTTCAAAAGTCAACAGAATAGCGCAATTAAAAATCATATTTTATCGTGTGGAAAATGTTCTAATAATCGGTTTAATGAAAACAATTTTATAATAATACGTAAATGCAATTCAAAATTTTGTTCCAAGATTCACGAAGCTGTACTCATAAAAAAGTTAAGTCCAAAATTAAATCGACAAATGTTCGCAAACGGAGTTTCATATTTATTGAATATATTTTGATTGTAATATTTTTTTCCTTTTTTTTTTCGATAACATCATAATCTGGAATTGAATTTGTATCAATTTAGTCTCTCACTCGTTTTGATTTAAAATTTAGCCTGTTAAGGCGCGTTTACAGCCGTTTACAGTACTTTTTTCTTTCAGCGAGATCTTTGTTTGTTTTATTGACGCTCAAATCCACTCATTTTTTCTCGAAAACATGAGTGGATTTGAGCGTCAATAAAACAAACAAAGATCACGCTGAAAGAAAAAAGTACTGTAAACGGCTGTAAACGCGCCTTTAGTCAAAAGTGCAGCCTGTTTTTTAAAAATATACATTGTTTTTTGATATTGTTGTTTTTTATGTGTGTGTGTGAAAATTTAAAGTTAATTAATATTACTAAAATTGTAGAAACCTGATGAGGGCTGAAGTAAGCCGAAAACGTTCGTCTTTATAAATATTTTTTAATGTTTGTTTAATAAAATGAAGAATGCTGACTCCATTATGGCTGCTTTTCTCAATTGTTGTATGGTTGAAAAAAACAACCTCTTTACCGAAACTTTACTTAATTAATTTCAAAATAAAAAGTATAGCCAATACATTTTGAAACATTGTTTATTAAGGACGTTTCGAAATTATAACTTATTCCATTATCAACTCTGTAAAATTCTCAGTTGATAATGGAATGAGTTATAATTCCGAAAGGTCCTTAACCCTTTCGATACCGTCGGGACATATATGTCCCATGGGACAAATGCGTCCCAATTAAGAAAAGTAGAAGAAATACGTACAATGCGGAGTAACAAAAATCTATTTAAAACACATATATGATATAAATTTTCTTGAATTAATTTAACTTTTTCGGTGCCGAAGGTTAAGCAATTCGGCTCTTGTTTACTATTTGCCAAGTTTAATTAATTGTTTTTTAATTTTAGGGAAAACCCCAATGCTAGGTGGGTTTAGTAACGGTTAACGATAAATGAGACCCGTTCTTAGACTTAAATATACGTTCTTTGGCACCGAAAATGTTAATATGTTCATTACAAAATCGGTATTGAAAGGGTTAATAAACAATGTTTTAAAATATATTGGCTATACTTTTTATTCTCAACTTAATTTTCAGTAAAACGGAAACCGATTCTCGACTACTGGCTAAAACACTACTCTACAGAAGGCGAAAACATCACGCTGATTTCTCATTCACTCACTTCGCTACAGCGATTTTACTCAGCATCTGATTTTTCGAACGTTATCTACTAATGGGTTTATAAAAACCAAGTCAACTTTAGTGCACAATTTTTTGTTATTCTCATTGGATTTATGTTAAAAATGCTCAACTCTATTCACAGAGTAGAAGAAACAATTTTTTTAATTTCATGGCTCAAAAACATAAAAGGTTGACAACCATTGATTTGGGTCATAAAATTTATTGGCAGTAATATTTAAATAAATGCTTGATCAAAACTTTAACAGATTACGGTTTTAATATTACGGGTGAAAAGAGGATTTAAGAAGGGGATAAAAGGGTCCTTTCCAAAATTTTTTGAAACATTTAATCCACTGTATCATTATTATTGTCATTTTCAACTCTATTTATCTTCTAGACTAGTGGGAAAATATCAGACATATTATGTCTACTTTGGCGGTCGTAATAACAGGTAAAATACAACATATGCGAGCTTACCACTGATATTGTATAATAAATTGTTATTTTGCTGCGTTAAACATTTTCCAAATCAGATTTTGCTTCATCAATATAATCTTCTGAAGCGCAACCCAGTGTTGTACGTCAGCTGCGACAATATTTTAAGGACAATCATGAAACTCTTGATATAAAATAAGGCAGCTTTATTAATGTGTTCAACTGATTCTTCATGTTAATGAAGTGGCATCAGCTCTTATAGTAGGGCTAACATTTTTGTAGCCAAACCATTCATCCATAGATTGAACCAATATATCAGAGGTGAACAAACCTGTTTAATGTTTAAGCCGCATATCAGAAAACCAAACTTTTAAAGAGTCACGACGCAAAAATCTAAAAACACGTATGCATTTACTCATATAAAAAAGCAAACAAATATTACTTATTGAAACTTGGTGATGCTGTGAGTCTGCATTTGGGCTGCGAGTTGTTTCAAAGTTGTTTGGTAAGATACCATGGCTGATTGGAGTAGTTCCTTCAAGGGTTGATTTGCAAAGCTCCTCCATGTTTTGATAGTACCTCCAGAACTCAACTGTTGTCAGAAATGTATGGACCTATTTTTAAAGCGAGATCTTCCTACAGATCCAATAGTTTTATTTCACTGCTGCTGACTTAGAAACAAATGGCTCTGGAATCGGACATTCACTGGTTTATAATTTCAAACAGGTTTACAAGAAAAACAAAGGAAGGCTTTTGGAGATCAGTAAACCTAGTCTCGAGTCGAACCTAACCTTGTAGTTTGTGTTTGTATTCTTCCAATTTTATGTCATTTATTTTGACATAAGGAAATGCATTTATCCTTTTCAGGCTAGAAAAGAGATGAAACGTTTTGCGCAATATATCTTTTTAATAAATTTTGAGTTCATTTTAAAAACTAAATATTTTTGTAAAAGGTCTAAAACATGCATGATGATTTTTGCGTTGAAGTGCTAAGTTCAATGTTTGTAAATGGCTCATTATACCAGAAAGAAACATGAGTTCTTTCAAATGCTTGTCATCTTGCATTTGAGGATAAGCATTATTTTTTTTATTATTCTTTTAACTGCCGCTTTTTTTTACCTGACTATTCCCAAAATGCACCTTATTATTTTGAAGGTGAGCCAATTTTATCTAGCAGTAGCAGAGGTGTGAAATTGAAACTCGAAATTTTGTAAATGTTATCCATTAAAAGGCAACTTTCTTGTTATCTTAGAAGCAATATAAAAAGCTTTATGTGATCTACTATAAAGTTAATAAAATCTGACCTCATTTCTTATCATTTATCCATCAAATGACTATGTTTTTTGCATTTTTTTTCGTTTTCTATTCACGAGGGATAGTTATTGCATTGAGATTTGCTTATTTTATTTTATCTATAATTGGAGTTTAGCTTTATCTACATTTTGACATCGGTAAGTTCAAAAATATTTAAGTTACCACTAGCGCGTTAAAGCGTGTACAATTTGGTTACAATAGCACTCGATCGATGAATTAATACTTGTAACTATATGGTTACAATGGTATTTAACTAGTCAAGAAACACAGTAATCGGCTTCAACTGTTCAACAAATCTTCTCAAAACACTGTTTGTCGACAACTACCTTTTCAATGCAGTGAAATGAGACATCGTTGATCAAAATCGTCAAAAAACTTCTAAATTCCTGGTAGGTCTTGGCGTTCTTACGTATAAAATTTACAATATGAAAAATTTTTGTAACCTCTTGATATTTTACAAATCTTGCTGTTAGGCGTTTACGATAAATTATATATATAGTAAACAGGAAGAAAATCTGGAAAATTTTTATTAATGTAATTCAATATCCACATATGTAAGTTATCATGTATGTAATCCAGTGTTTCCTTTACGTATGGTCACAAAATATGTAAAGGAAAGCTGACTCCCACTTCGGAAACCACTGTTTCAATTTACTTGTTTTTTAGGCTCATTTAGAAAAATAAAGAAATTGATGGCCATTGAAAAATTACATTTAAAAAGAATATGAACCGATATTGACATTTTTGCCATGTGGCATCACGTTTATCAAGTGCATCCTGTGCGTCAATCGATATAAGAAGTATTAAACCTTTGAATGCTACCACAAAATGTATCTTGTTGTAAGATATCTATAGGTGAACGAACTTATGAACTCCAGTTTATCGTACAGTAGAAAAATCCGAAATACGTTTTTGGCAACCCTGCAAACCTTTTCGTGCTAATGACAACGACACTCGACAAAAGTGAAGTTGTTTGAATGTTTTCAGAAAAAGCGGAATAATGCACAGATTTACGGAGGTTACCGACGCGGCAACTAAACGGTTTCTTCAAAAAAATTCTTTAACAAAACAACAAATAAATTAAAAACAATTTTTACCTAATTACTACCCGACGCCAGTTCCAAAGATTTTCGTTAAGCCTAAAAGGAAGTCATCATGCACCTCATAAAAAATCATTCTCCAGAATGAGAAAAGAGGAAGACAATCTAAAAAATAAAGCAATGGATAATTAATGCTGATTACAATAAAGGCGATCCAGGAAACTTTTTGACGTAGAGGTGCGCGATAAATAAAATTGTGCGATGAAAATTTAAACAAAGGTTCAAACCCAGCAAAGGCAAAAAAATTTTGAACAATATTTTAAATACTTTCCAACACGCTCATATCATGATTATATTATATATCACAAGTTTAAAATGAAGACCATTATTTTTTTCTCACAAATGCTTTTGTGACCCTATACTTTGAGTTATGGTAGATCACGGACTGTTAATCTTCAAAAACTAAAGTACTATTTTTCAAACTGTGGAAACTAATCAGTAGTCAGTAGCTAGTTTTCAATGCAGCAGTCATTTTAAAAATGTCAAAACTGGAACTGGAACTGGAGCTGGAGCCAGTTATTTCATGCAATATTTATCTAAATCAAATTTTAAAAATACATTTACAGCAAACTAATATTTCTTTTAGAATAACAACGAGCCTAATCAAAATATTTGACAACATTTTAAAAACCCATAGCTATTTTAAGACTAAGATAAAATTTTAACAGCTTCTTTCCAGCATTTTAAAAATCCTGGAGAGGAGCTGGATTAGGAGCTAGTCAACCCTAAAGGTTCCACAATTATCGACTGAATAAATATGACATCAATAACGGTAAATAGACGAGCATCATCTTAATAAATTGCCAATTCTATTTTTAGTAAAAAATAAATATAATAGACGCTTAGGACAATAGCGAGTCAATATTTGTCAAAAAGCGGAAAAGAGATAATATCGATCCTTTGCTAAGGATGTCGGCAGTTTGGGCTTAGATCTTTTTGTAAGGATGTCGAAAGCCTAAGAGTTAAAAAATAATTGAGCGCAGCTGGAGTTGCAGCAAGTCACAAAATGTTGCAGCGGATTTGGGGATAGATTAAATCGTTTTTAAGTTACCAGTGCGGCGCTGCCGCCATAAATTCTATTGCAAATTTCTCTGTCTTGGTTAAAAATAAGTTATTTCTTTAGCTTCTTATGGAGATAAATAATTGGATTCCAAATGATGTAGCAGTTAAAGTGATAGCAGATTTTGAGACTAAAACCGATTTATCTTTTTTTATAAGTTTAAATAACTTTATATTTATGCTACGTTTATAAGCATATAAGTTTGAATAAGACGAACTTATAACAATCATGTGAAAATTAGGCGATAAAAAAATTAGATTTTTTGTATTTTGGTTATCTTTTGAAAGTTCGTTATTGTCATCATTTTCCGGAAAAAAATAAATTAATTCAATGTATTTTCCTTTGCTCGTTTGTCCTTTTGAGGTTGCGGGGAGAGCAGCTCGAGTTGGGATCTCCAAGCACCCTTCTGAATTTCAGCAATCTCCTGCAACTAGCGGCAATTTTGCCAGTGGTGTTCCAACATGCGAACAGGCCAGGTCTTCAACATAATTTTGCCAGCAAGTTCTGGGTCGCCCTCTAGGTCTTTTGCCACTCAGGAGAGCAATCATTAGTTGCTTTGCTATTTGTTCGTGGGATATTCATATTACATAGTCTTACTAGCGCAGCCACGCTCCTTCTATGCTGAGTATTAGTGGTTCGATGTTGAAAGATTGACAAATGTCAGTGTTTTTAACTTGTCAAGTAGGGATAAATCTCTGACTTTCTCAAGAAACTCATTTTGGCCGCCTGTACTCGGGATTTCACTCTTTGATTATTACGCAACACTCATGACCATAGGTGAGGATAGGAACAAAAACTAATCTGAAAACAAAAAACTTTGCGCTTGTAGACAGCTCTCGTTTCAGTACAACCGATTGGTAAAACTGGCGCATTACTGCACTTGCTTTTCAAATATGTGTGTCCAGTTTGTTATTCTGTCTACCATTACTCGAGAATGTAACTTCCAGATATTTGAACTTCTCCATTTGCTTAAGAATTACTTCAATTTGTTTGGAAAGAGCACTGGACAGGATGTCTTGACATACACATAATCTCGGATTTAGCCGTACTAATTCTTATCCCAGCATCCAAGCATGCATCAGAAAACCAATCAAGTGCAGATTGGAGATCACTTTTGTTCAAGCTTATCAATGCAAGGATATTTACAAACAACGGACGCCGAACATTATTGAGGAACTGTCTTTTTCTATATTGTCCATATATATAATAAACAGAAAAGGAGAAAGAACACAGCCCTGTCTTAGTCCTGCACTGACACTAAAGGGCTTTGTTTTCATGCTATTGACACAAACACAGACTTCTGCATGCTTGTACAACAATTTGATAACAGGTAATAGATAAGCTCTCACGTTTACTCCAGCGGTACTGTCCACAGCTTGTCTCTTTGGACACGGTCATATGCTTTTTCAAGGTCTATAAGGCATGTATAACAGCTCTTTGTAATATTTTCTTAATTTCTCAGAAGCTTGCTGAAGGGAAAAGATCTAGTCTATGTTAGATCTGCCTGTGCGACATCCGCAATGTGTATCCTAAAGTTGAGATTTGACTATTTCACGGCGTCTCTTTTTAAAGTACTTTTCATAGACTTTCACAAGAAGACTTAGCAAAGAATAAACTTTTTCTAGGTACTCAGAACACAGGAGTCGGCCGACGAACCCCAAAGTTGTTTATGGCCTTTAACATTTTGTGTCAAATATCATTTTCACCAGGGGCCTTGCCAGTTTTCAAATATTTGATTGCTGTGCTCACCTCTGCTTTGTTCTTTTTTTTACCAATTTGTTCCTTGGATGTTTCCGAATCTTAGACTGTTACTAAATTTAAAAGCTCACAGTATTATTCTCTCCAACGATTTAGATTGCCCTTTTGATGCTTAGATTACCCTTTTGATCAACACTCTATTATCAGATAGCATCCTCGATGAAGGTGGCAACTGGTGTTTGTTTGCCACGCAAACGGCGTATGATTTGCCAAAATACTTTATTTGCCAATCTGTAGTCTGCACCCAAATTTTTTTCACCTGACTTTTCTTTATTAGCAGATTATTTGACAATAGCGGTGGCAGTCTTACCTTCTGCGGAGTACCGCAATCAATGCTTCTCAGATGACTTGTTTGTTAACCAAGCTACAGTATTTGAATAATTACAATTATTCTTGGGCTGAGCGCGACTGTTTGCACTAAAAAATAAGGTGACTTGTCGAGAATTAAACTAGAAAGGTGCAGATATTTGTTTGCAATCATAAACAAAAAAATCATAAACCTTCTTTCAAAAACGCATTTAATCCTTTACTGCATAGTGTATCACATATGATACAAAAAATCTTAATTTATTTTTCATTAAAAAAATTTTTTTTTAATTTTGTTTTTTAATCAAATAAAATGCATTATTTTCTTAATTAAAACGTTTCATTTTTGAAATAAAATCCAAAATTATTTTTAATTTTATTTTATGATTAAAAATGTAATTCTTGAACTACAGTTACTTTGGATAAAAATAAATTTAAAATTTTTTAAAGTTTTCATGTAAATTTCACACTGAAAAAATTATTTGTTAGGTATTATTTCATACTTAATTATTAAAAATCTTATATTCATTTTTTAATGTAAATTGACCAAATTATACGTATAATTGTGGTTGCATTATATATGATGCAATGTGTGCTAGGTCATGTCTTGTAATGTCAAACTCAATATGCTGCTTGACCTGGAAGAAGAAAACTAAATAAATACTAGATCAATTTTGAACTAAGATATGACAAATCAATCTGATCTATTAATATTTGACAGAATAGCTCAGTTTTATGACACTCTAACTTTGGAGCAGAAGGATGTAAGTTTGATACTCAGTCTAACCAAATAATTTTGTTCTTTATTTAGAAAAGGCACTTTACGAAAAACTCTTTAATAAAGTATCTCGTGACTTATACAATTTTGAATCCGCTTAAAAAAAAAAAGCAACAGCTTGGCCTTCACGGTCATACGAAAAAATAATAGTAAACGTATTCTCAAACGATAAAGATAATGTTAGATAAATTTTTTCATAAAGTAAAAATTTTATCAACAAAAAGCATAACTCAATTCAATAAAGCTATTTCATGCAGAATGTCTCAGTATGGTTTATCAAAAGAAACGTGGAAGTACTAGCTTTTTTGATCTAGTATAGACCTAAAAGATTTCTCAAGATAAGATTCCAAGTACATAACCTGTTGAGCAAGATAATGAAAAACCATTATCTTGCTTGTAATGTGGCATAAGATGTTCAGCTTGATCATGGTGCACCAATAAAACTTGTTGACAATATTAACCGATAATTTTCCTATTCTGCAAAAGACGTTTGTCCATTATAAAGCGCTAACTAAACCAGCGGATGAGTAGATACTTTTCAGTTTTGGAAGAATCGGTTTTATTTTGTCTTCAAAACAGCTAAAACATTTTTGCTCTTAGCCTGGGCTGCCAAATAGCATCACCTAACGGTTCATCGGCAAATTTTCTAGAAACTGAGAAAATCTGAGAAAGTTATAAGCATAAAAAAAAGGCCTATAACGGTAAACGGCGCTGAAGTAGCCGATTACCGCAAAGTGAAGTGTCGATCAACGCGCTTCCGGCTTCGACAAATTAAAAGGAAATAACAACCAAGGAAAATAATTTAATATAAAATAAGTTATAACTGAAACGTTGAAACTTGGAAATAAAAGCGAAAACGAAAGCGGAAACGAAAGCGGAAACGGTAATCTGTAAATAAATAAAAACAAACTAAAAATTAAACACAAAAAGAAAACGCATAGGTGTCTTACCGAGCAGTTCACTTCGGTGCTGACTCACGGGGAAAACGGGAATTATCTTAATCTCACGCTAAGTCTACTCAGACTTCAACCAGCTGCCCACAAACACTGCAGCTGGTCGCCTCACAAATTGAGAAGTGTGAACAAACGCAATGAAGCCAGCTCAAAAATCAACGCGCTGCAGACACAACTATGCTTCAAGGTGAGATTAATTAAAAATAAAGCGTAAAACAAAAAAGGCGCTGGCAGCGAGTGCTCGCGCAAATAATGAATAGAAACTCAAAAGAAATAAAATAAAACACGTGCGTTGGTAATTTTCTACACTCCCAACACCCGAGAAATTAAAAAAGAAAAAAAAAAAAAATTACCAACGCTGCACACAACACAAATAACATTAACGGAAACATTTCTAAAACTTATTTTACGGTAATTGTGGGATCACTAGAGTCCTTCCGCGGCATAACATCAAGATTCGCGGGAACCACCAAGCACAGTTTATGAACGGGCCGCCGCACTTCAGAACCACGCGTTTTTACTACGACTTGGCGCATCAAGCCTTGTTCGTCGGGGAACAGCTTTACAACTTTGCCAAGACGCCATTGCGAACGAGGAATCGAATCGTCCACGAGTAGAACAACATCGTCTTTTTGAAAATTGGTTTTCTTCTTAAACCATTTTTGGCGGGCGATTATCGTCTTTAAATATTCTCGAGACCATCTTTTCCAAAATTGGTCAGCTAGATATTGTACATTTTTCCAACGTCTTTTGGGACAACAGTGCTCATCAGAAGGAAGTGAAGGGGGGAAGTTGCCAGTAGGACACAATTTCAAAAGATGATTAGGCGTCAATGGCTCCAAACCATCTGCATCAGTTGTGATTGGAGTTAAAGGGCGAGAGTTTAAAATAGACTCTGCTTCCAATAAAAAGGTGTGAAGTTGATCGTCATTGAGAGTTCGTTCCGTCATCAATGCAGTTAAAATTCGTCTGACTGACCGAATCATTCTCTCCCAAGCACCACCCATGTGGCTGGCATTTGGGGGATTTAAAGTCCATTGAATTTCCTTTTGAAGGAGAAAATCTTCAATCTGGTGCTGATTCCACTGGCGCAGGGCTTCACGAAGGGTCTTCTCGGCGGAAACGAAATTGGTTCCGTTGTCGGAGAAGAAGTGCAGAACGGGACCTCTTCTTGATAAGAAACGACGTAAGGAGTTGATGAAGGCGTCGGTTGTCAGATCCATCGCGACTTCAACATGAATTGCTCTAGAAGTTAAACAAGTAAAAAGGCAACCATATCTTTTTACTTGAGAACGCCGTTGTTTCACGAGCAATGGTCCGAAGTAGTCAACGCCACAGTATGCAAAGGGATGAGTATCGATTTGTAGACGCGACGGGGGAAGATCAGCCATCTTTTGTGATCCCGGCTTTTCATAGCGTCGTCGGCAATGCATGCAGGAATTAAGCACTCTGCGAACAACAGCTGTACTTTGTAAAATCCAATATCGTTGTAGTAACTGGTTCAACGTCATATTTGCTCCGCCATGACCTGTAATGCAATGACAATGAAGAACAATAAGATTGGTTAAGTGCGAGGTGTGGGGCAAGATAATTGGGTGTTTAAGATCAAAGGAAACAGAAGCTCTATCTAAACGGCCGCCTACTCTTAAAAGACCGTTCACAATAACAGGATTCAGTTTTAGAAGTGGAGATTTGGAAGGTAGAGAAAAGTTTTCATTAGTTTGCATCTTCGACATGATGTCGCCGAAACAGTTCCATTGCTCATATTTAATAAGCTCAATTTCTGCTTTTCGAAGATCAGAGACAGACAAGGAACGAGAAAAATGATAGACAGAGTTGGAATTTATTAAAAAGATCTTAAATTTTAAAAGCCAAGCAGTGGCTTTCTTTAGCTTAAACCACGAAGAAAAATACGCAATGAGCTTGTCAACTGGATCAATCATTTCGGTAATCAAAAATGCAGACGCGGCTTTTTTATCAAATGCTTTTACATTTTCTACATCTATTGTCGTCTCTGCAAAACGGCAAGGCCAGCTGTCTGGCGATTCACTCAAAAATTCTGGTCCAGAAAGCCACGACTTAGTTTTCATTAGTTTGTCGGATCTACATCCACAACTTAAAACATCAGCGGGGTTGAGTTCACTAGGGACGTGCCTCCAATTAGAAGTACAAGTGCTTTTCGTAATAAACTTTAAACGACGGGACACAAAAAGAGGAAAACGCTTTTCTTCATTTCTTATACTTTGAAGAACTACAGCGGAGTCTGTCCAAAAAATAGCTGGTCTCAACAGCGGTAAGTTTAGTTCGTGTTTAAGAAAAATATCTAATTTTACGGCAGTCACAGCAGCAAGAAGTTCTAGACGGGGAATAGAAAATTCGTCTTTAGGAGCTAAATGAGATTTACTAATAACTAAGTTACAATTGACATAGTCATTAATATCGCTCGAACGAAGATAACAAACGGCGCCATACGCATGCTTAGAGGCATCGACAAAATAATGCAATTGATAGTTTTCACTGCCTAAATTGGTATGCAAACCCATCCATCTTGGAATAGACATCGACTTCAGATGCTCCAGCGTTCGGATCCATTGTTGCCACTTATTGAATTCTAAGGAAGGAATAGGTTCGTCCCATTCTAACTCCAGCTCGCATAGTCGTCGATAGAGAAGCTTGGCTTCAACAATCACTGGGCACAGAAATCCAAGCGGGTCGAAAATGGAGTTGATCGAAGACAAAACACCACGTTTCGTACATGGTTTATCCGGAAGTTCTACTACAAAATAGAAACAATCAGTATTGAGGTTCCAATTTACTCCTAAGACACGTTCACTAGAATTTTTGGCCAGAGCGTTAATTTGTAGTGATTTCGAAAGTTCATTCTCAGGCAAATGTTTTATTATTTCAGGGCAGTTTGAGCACCACTTCGTAAGATTAAAACTTGCTTTCGACAACAGATGCTTTATATCTTTCATTAATTTAAGTCCGATTTCAACGTTAGGTACGCTAATTAAAAAGTCATCAACATAAAAATGTTCTTCAATTGCAGAACTGATATAAGGTTCGAATTGAGCGCCGAAATCAATGGCCGCTTGACGCAACGCAAAACTTGCGCAGCACGGAGACGAGGTTGCACCAAAAAGATGAACTTTCATTCTATGCACTACTGGTTGGCTTTCAAGATTTCCATCAGGCCACCACAAAAACCTTAAACTGTCACGATCACGAGGTGAAACTTGAACCTGGTAGTACATCGACTCTATGTTGGCTGCCAAAGCTATTTTTTCTTTACGAAAGCGGGAAAGAATGGCAACTAAATCGTTCATCAGGTGGGGCCCCTGCATCAGAGATTTATTTAAAGAAATACCTTTATACTCGGCACTGCAATCAAAAACCACTCTCAACTTGTCGGGTTTATGGGGGTTTATTACTGAATGATGGGGAATATACCAAACCTTCTTAGAAGTTATTTGAAAGTTGTCGTGAACAAGTTCTGCGTAGTTTTTGTCTAACATTGTTTGAATTTGAATTGAATATTTCTGTTTCAGATCGCTGTTACGCATTAATTTTCGCTTTAAATGATTTAATCGCTTAAGTGCTAAATTTTTATTGTTTGGCATAATCTGGTCTTCATACTTCCAGGGTAGTGGTAACTCGTAGTGGTCATCAACTAACTTGATCGAACTTTTAAGCATTCTATAAACTTTAAAATCATTCATCGAAATTGGTTTCGAATAATAATTATCTTCGTCATAACATTGAAACTGAATATTTGAAAAATTTCTGCGTGATTCATATATAAAATTTCTATCATCCTCCTCGAAATTGTCGCGTAAAGTTGAAACGTAGTAAACATTTTTATCACTACTGGATACTGTGCAATTAAATTTAGAACAGGGCCCAAGCAAAAACCACCCCAAAGGTGACTTCACAGCGTCAGGTGATAATTTATCCGGAGCAGATCTTAAATCTTCTAATCTAAATACTCTAGGGACATTAGCACCAATCAAAAGCTGTACGTTTTGCCTGTCAAGCTTTGAAAAATTAATATCAGCTAAATAGCTATGATTGCTCAATATCTGTGATGTGGGAATTACATGTACATTTGGCTGTACAGGTATTTCATCTACAACTGTAACGTCAGGAAGCTGGACCCAATCTCCGTCAAACAAACCTTTAACTTCCATCTCTGCAGACACAGTTCTATAAGATTTTGTCTCTGTCAACGTTTGCAATTTAAGCTGTCGACTCGTGCCGCTCAGTTGCAATTCCGTTGCCAAACTGCGGTCGCAAAAACAGGCGGTAGAACCTTGATCCAAAAATGCGTATACCTCTGTTTCTTTATCTTCGCAGCGAACGCGCACCGGAACAACATTTAAAAAGACATGCTGGACATTACCAGTCGATTTATTAAATTGAACAGAACTACAGGCGTCGACGTGACCCGTCACTTCAGTGTCAGTAATTTTATGAAGAAGAGTGTGGTGAAAGGTTCCTTTGCAACCAGTAATTAAACATTTGCAACTCGATTTGCAGTAACGAGCAAAATGGTTACCGCTTAAACATTTAAAACAAAGTCCCTTTGCTTTGACAAATTTGTACTTTTCTTCGTACGTTAAATTTTTGAACTTATCGCAATCAATTAGCTTGTGTAATTTTTTACAATAAAAACATCGACTTTTTTCCACACTCAACGCGTCTTTTACATTTTTTGTCGTTGCAGAAACATACGCGCTTTCGCGGCGAGGTTTGTAATTGGTTTGAAACGTTTCTCTACCAAAAATAGAATTAGCAATTTGACTTTTTTCTGTAACAAATTTGGACAAATCAAGAAACTTCGCTCTCTCACCAGTTTGTTGTTCAATTTGTACCGCATATTCTACCCAAGCTCGTTTCAAATTAATTGGCAGTTTGTTAACAACGCCCATAATCACATGCATTGAATCTAAACTCGAAACTTGTTCAATATTTTTTAGAGACACACAGCACTTTTCAAGAAGTTGAGACAATGATTTAAGCTTATTTTTGTCATCATCGGGAATTTTATGAACATTTTTTAATCGCTCTTCGCAACATCTAGCTATTTCGTAGGGATGACCATATTCATCAAAAAGAATGTCCCATGCTTTTTGAAATGCAGTTACAGGCGACTGATTCGACACATAACTAAATTTAGATTGTACATGCGATTCACAATATTGATGCAACAACGGAAATAATTCGTAATCTTCAACCTTTCCTAATACATGAGCCTCAAACTGTCTAACAAACAACCAATATTCCATAGGATCACCATTAAATTTTTGAATTACAACCGGCGGTGCAGGACGCATTTTAGAGGCATTATATTTATGAAAACTAGTTGGCAAAGTTAACGAGGGTGAATTAAAAGCTTCTTGTCTTTGCGCTTGCTCTGTGTTGCGATAATCAAATTTAGACTTAAACTGACTTTCCGATTTTTGACTAAAGCTTAAATTTTTAACTTTAACCCGTTACATTCCGAATTAAGACGCAGTAATATTTTTTATGATTTAATCGCCTTTTTCTGTCTCTCTTACACTAATTAAGATGTATTGAAAAGGAAAAATTAATGCTGTCACCCAAAAGGTGTTTTCCATGTAGGTCCCAAATGGGGATCATGGAATGTGCTGCTAGCAAATTCAAGCATGTAGAAGATATGAAGCCATGGCGATGACAATAACGAGTTTCTACTAATATTCGTAAATGAACGTTTTACTTCTGAAAAATAATACGGTTTTCTGAAATAACTGGCATAATGAGCTAAATAGACCAACCACTAAGGATACATAATATGGTTCTTTCCCATTTCGGGGCAGCAATTTAGCGACGCGCCGAAAATTGCGTTTTTTTTTGCGAGTTGCGAAGCAATGAGCCATGAAAAAACGCAATTTTCGGCGCGTCGCTAAATTGCTGCCCCGAAATGGGAAAGAACCAAGTATTATATTTTCACCAGATTTTGTTAGAGTACGTGAAGACATTTAGTTTTTCCAGAACAAAATAGAGCACTGAAGATGAGGTAAAAGCAAATAAACTTTGAAGGCACGGTTAGACGTGTTTTGTTTTCAAAAACTTTGGTTTTGAGATTTGAATGAAAATACATTTTGAAAATACACTTGTCGAAAAGTAACAGTGTTAGTGAATAGTCGATACAAAGCTAAGATTGCTTGTGGAATGCATTGAAGCAATCTACATGAAATCCGGCATTGCAGGTGGGGCATTGCTTCCGCGCATTTGCTTTGCAAACTCTGCATTTCCTTTGCTTTCCTCCCGGTGTTCTTTCGATATGATGCTCTCCTGCAAGCATCAGGACCCGTTGAGGTAAATGCACAACTTTGCGCCCTCTTCCAGCCGGCTTGGACGGAGTATCCATTTTTAGGAGGGACAAAGTTACTTCTGCTCGAAAATTGAGTAAATCAACTTGCTCATGCCTTTCACGCATTAGGTTGTAAATGGTGTGAGCATTGACGAGAGCAACATCCAAAGCATGCGTACATATTGAAAAATACCACTTTTTGCTTTTGATCCCTACACGATACTTCTGGGTCTTCCAATCAGCCAAGTCCACCCCAAGCATACCCTCATTGTACTTTGCTATGCAATCTGGCATCATCACAGACCTTGCTCCTCTCTGAGCAGGTTTCAATGGCTCAACTCCATGCACATTGGATGCAACCGTCACAATGTTGTTGTCCTTCCACGAACAAATAGCAACACCAGTGTTTTCGTCAGTAGCGGCCGCCATAAAACCACGAGGTTTCTTCATCAACTCCTTCTTTTCCCCAAACGGGCGATTTGGAACTCGGTTCAGTCGGATTGTGCCAGTAGCTCTAAACTGTTTGTTGGTAAGCTCTTTCATGAGGGAGATTGATGTGAAGAAGTTATCAAAGTAGACAGCTATCCCAACAGGCGCATCACGCAGAAGATCAAGCACTACATGGCAGCCGAGGGGGTGTTCTCTGGGAGTTGAAGACGCACCCTGATAGACGGAAAACTTGTAGGTATAGCCACTGCTGCTACATAAGGCCCATTCCTTGAAGCCAAAGCGAATTGGTTTACCTCGAATAAACTGCTTTATTGGGTGGCGGCCATAATATCCAACAATTTTTTCATCTATGGAGTAATCAGAGTGTAAGTAACCACACTGCATGAAATTTTTGTTGAGACAAGAAATCAACGTACGTATTTTGTAGCATCTGTCAGTGCAATTTTCTGGAATTTTGGAGTTGTCATTGAAATGAAGATGTTGCTTCAATGCCATGAATCTCTTTTTGGGCATAGCTTCTCTTACTAATGGGCACTCAAAGTTGGGGTCTAAGCTCCAATATAATTCTTGCCTTGGCTGCCTACGATGGCCCGATAGCATCAAAATTCCCGTGAAGGCCATATAGTCTTCCACACTGCAATTGAAGTCCAAGTAGTTGTTTTGTTGAGCGTATGTCAGACTTTGTTCTGCCATTATGTCATAAACTCCTTTTGTCATCAGAGAGAATATCTCAAATTTAGTTTTATCACCATGAAGAGCTATCAAATTTTCTCGAGCTGGAGACGGATCGTACACGTTGCTTGTGATAGAGCAGTCTGGTTTATTCTTGGTTACATTCCAAGCTACTTGAGTTGTGGCATTTTTGCTCCTCTGCTTTGCAGAAACACTCGTTTTCCTCTTTTTGGAAAGTTGCTGTTCAGTAGGATCAACAACACCTGACTCAGCTCCGTCAACAATATTCTGCAGGGTGTTTTCTTGAGCAGTTGGTGAGTCTTCTGAAGCAGTTGGTACTAGGTCAAGAGCATTGCATGAAACTTCAACAAACCCTGGAACAGACACAACTTGGCTTTCACCAAACCCCAGCTCCTCCTCATCAGCAAACTCTTCTTCATCGCTGACAGAATCAACTTTTTCAGGAGGAAGTTCAACCACATCGATCGTATCCACATCTTCCAGCAATTGGACATCAAGTTCCTCAATATACTCCAGCGCATCGTTAACGGAGAAAAGTTGTTTTGACATCTGAAAAATACAATACATTGTATATGGTACATTCCATGATCCCCAAATGGGACGTTGTTTACATTTGTTACTATAGCAACTGCATGAAATATCATTCGCACAAAATAAGTATTCTTACCTTAAATAGAGGTTCTTTGACAGGTAATGGGTGACTTTCAGTTCACAAAACTAACTATTGTTGCTATGGCTACTAATAATGTCTGCAATGAAAGCATGACGTCATTTCGCTAATAAACAACTTATAAAAAACAAACTAAATAATATCGTTAGCATACAATTCTTGCCTGTACACATAATTTTGAGTCAAATACTGCATTTTAAGCACAAGTTTTCATCAGACACAAGATAGCTTTCAGTCGAAAATCACCTTCGGAAAGTGATCCCCATTTGGGGATTATGGAATGAAACGGGTTAATACGCAAATCTTGATCAGGAAGTTCTGCAAAAGTAACGGTAAATGGTCTATCGATTTGAACAGAACTTTTGGGAATGTCAGTAAGCAATGAAGTACGAGGCGGAAAATTATGCAATGGCGCGTTTTTAACAGTTGTAACATTTTCACTAAACGGTTTGGAATAATCACGTATTTTTAAATGCGGCACCTTTCGTGTGCTAGTGCCTTCCTCTGCTTTTCCACAGCTTAATTCTTCCCAAGCTTCTGCCTCGATCCTTGCTAATTCTTCATTGCGCTTTTTATCTAGTAAAACTCTTTCTAATTCTTCTTCCTCCAATTTCATTTGTCTATTTACCTCTTCCATGGCTTCATTAGCTCTTTGTCTTGCTTCTTCTACTTCTCGCTCAGCCTTTTTTCTTGCTTCTTCGGCTTCTCGCTCAGCCTTTTTTCTTGCTTCTTCGGCTTCTCGCTCAGCCTTTTTTCTTGCTTCTTCGGCTTCTCGCTCAGCCTTTTGTCTTGCTTCTTCGGCTTCTCGCTCAGCCTTTTGTCTTGCTTCTTCGGCTTCTCGCATAAGCTTTCTTTTCATCTCTTCAGCTCTTTCTCTAGTTTTTTGTCTCGTTTCGTAAACTCTGGCACTTTCTTGCTGGACAGCTGCCGTGGCAATTTTTAATTTTACAAGTGACCTTTGTTTCTCACTACGAATCGAACTAGAGGTAGATTGACTGCCAGTTCTTACCGAGGAGCGTTCATACGAAAAAGCGCGACTCTCTTTGCTTAACTTATCCTCAGTATCTTTTATCCAGCGTTGAACATGCTCTTCAAACTGCTGATTCTCTACAACAATGCTGTTCTTACTAAAATTTAAATTCAAGGCTTCTTGTTCATCAAGAGCTTCTAACAAATTAGTCAAATTTTCAAATTTTTGACAAATATCAAATAAAAGGGTTAACAGCGGTTTATAACCCTCAGGCTTCATTATTAAACTCTCTGCTCTAACATACAAATTTTGTAGAGCCTTGTAAACTTCATTTGGGTCACCCAACGACATTATCATAAAAATAAGAACAATACGGACTCACCGAAATTGCTCGATTACTTTTTATAACGGTAAACGGCGCTGAAGTAGCCGATTACCGCAAAGTGAAGTGTCGATCAACGCGCTTCCGGCTTCGACAAATTAAAAGGAAATAACAACCAAGGAAAATAATTTAATATAAAATAAGTTATAACTGAAACGTTGAAACTTGGAAATAAAAGCGAAAACGAAAGCGGAAACGAAAGCGGAAACGGTAATCTGTAAATAAATAAAAACAAACTAAAAATTAAACACAAAAAGAAAACGCATAGGTGTCTTACCGAGCAGTTCACTTCGGTGCTGACTCACGGGGAAAACGGGAATTATCTTAATCTCACACTAAGTCTACTCAGACTTCAACCAGCTGCCCACAAACACTGCAGCTGGTCGCCTCACAAATTGAGAAGTGTGAACAAACGCAATGAAGCAGCGTCGGTAGCGTAGTAAATAGTCGGCAGCGTGGTCGAGTGGTTAACGCACCGGACTGATGATCAACATGGTCTCGGTTCAAAACCCACTTGCGCCATTCTGTTGTGTTCTTGGGAAAAACACTTTACGGCACTTTCCCCTGCTTGGTGGTCTTGACAAGCAGTTCTAAATTACAGTAATATCTCTACTAAATTACAAGCGGACAGCAATATCTTGGCATCTCCGGAAGCAGGTCGGGGTAATTGCCTACCCTATGTATAGCGCCTCCGTCGCTTTCCTGCGAGTCAGGAGGATAAATATAGAGATTAAAATAAAATAACAAAAGCCAGCTCAAAAATCAACGCGCTGCAGACACAACTATGCTTCAAGGTGAGATTAATTAAAAATAAAGCGTAAAACAAAAAAGGCGCTGGCAGCAAGTGCTCGCGCAAATAATGACTAGAAACTCAAAAGAAATAAAATAAAACACGTGCGTTGGTAATTTTCTACAAGGCCATTCACCAAAACAAAGAACTGTCGGAAAAAACATTGAAAAACACTTTTCTTTTGTCAACTGTAAACCTTTGCTTAGATGGAAATTGGCATTCTGATGACTGTTCCTATTTTAGTATTACTTTTGTAAATATTCTTGAAAAATTGTGTGAAACTTTTTTTAACAAAACCTAAATTTTATTTTAAAATTTTTTTGCAAAATCTCATTTTGTATCCTATATGATACAACTGTAAAACTACCCCATTTTTCTTTTTTTTTAAATTTTTGATAAACTGATATTAATTTAGATACAATTGATGGCTTTTAGGTTTAGCTTGAATTTTTTTGCTTAAGTTAAAAAATTCATGCAGTAAAGGGTTAAATGGCCCATAACTTTTATAGATTATAATCAAAACTAACTAAAATTAATTTAGTTCTTATCTTGCAGACAAATGTAATCTACAATATGATACCTCTGACAAATCAGACGAATTAAATTGTTCATGTGAGAATGACGAATTTCAATGTTATTGCTACAAAAATAACCCTGTTGATTGTGAAACTGTTGATATTAACAAAAATTTCATTGGATGCATTCCCTTTAAACAATACAATGACGGAATCAAACAATGCCGCGATGGAAGTGATGAGAATTTTCAAACTAAAGCATTAGTATTTTGTGATCAATGTGATGTAATAATTCGCAGATTATATAACATGTCAGAATGCAAACAAAATGATTCCAGTTTATGTCATAATTCAACTTGTTACAATGTTCCTTCTCTTTATTGTCCTTCTATCGTTTGCAATGCAACAGATCTTATTTGTATGTCAAACTGTTTTATTAATTCAACTAAGCAGTGTAATCGTCCTTTTCAATGTAATGATGGTAGTTTAAAACTAGCTTTTCAATTTTGTGACGGTAGTGTAAATTGCTATGACAGAAGTGATGAAATTTATAATTCACCTGGGTTTAAATGTTCTGGTGTAGAATCAACTAGGAAATGTGTTTTGCCTCAACGTAATTTGTATGATGACGTTGCACAGTGTAGTGATGAATCTGATCTTTGTAGAAACAACTCGTGTTTTCAATGTTTTGATCGACGTTTGTTAATTTCAACGAAGCAAGTTTGTGATGGTGTATTTGATTGTAATGATTGGTCTGATGAGTGTTTGTGTGAAATTAATTTTGACAAGGATCTTTGTAACACTAAGTTTTTTTCTTGCACGTTGCTTTTGTATAATAATAAGGTAAAACACAATATTAACTCAAGTTTTCTTCTTAATAATAAACGTATTACCAACGCTAATGATAATACTATAAATTCAACAAAAACATGTCAAACGCGATTGGATGATTATTGGATAGCAACATTATGTGATGGTCGACCAGAATGTAGTGATCTCAGTGATGAATGTGATTGCCCAAATCCACCTGAGTTTTGCAATCACACTTGTCATAAAAATTATAACATCGGTGATCGATATTGTGATGGCATAGAAAATGACTTTTATAACATCACACACAACTCAACTTGTCGAAAAGGATACGAAGAATTAAATTGTCCAAAACGTTTTTCTTGCAAAGCTGGAAACAAAATTAGCATTGATATTGACCAAATATGTGACGGAAAACAAGATTGTGATGATAACTCAGATGAACGCGATTGCAAAGATAATCGCAAACGTTTATTTTCATCAGAATCAGAAATGATTGCTAATCCCGTATTAAAAACGTGTTTTTGGATCATGGCTATTTTGGTTATCAGTGGCAATTTATACGTGATTATTTCAACATTTCGACATTTTAAAACCGCAAACGTTCTCAAATCAATAAAGTTTCAACATTTGATTATTGTTAACATTTCTATTGCTGATTTCATTATGGGAATTTATTTGCTAATAATCGCCTTTTACAGCGCTTATTATTCGGGTTACTACGGCCAAGTTGATTTCGAATGGCGATCCAGTTTACGTTGTTCGATACTTGGTAGTCTCGCAGTTCTATCGAGTCAAGCCTCGTGTTTTTCTATGGTGTTTTTGACAAGTCATCGCTTGTTCACAATCTACAAACCATTTTCTACTGTTTCTTCATTAATTTATAAACTGATATTTGCTTTAGTTTGGTTGACTTCTTTTGTAATTGCTGTTTCACCGATTTTATCTCAAATGTCAGAATACTTTGTACATAGTGTTGAGTTTTCAAACAGATTTACTCAATCATCGATTTGGAACAAACAAAACATTACTAAGTTTGCTTGCCGCTTGGCAAATCTGAGCAACATATCAATTGAAAATATTGGCAATGATTGGAATTCAATAAAAAGTTTCTTCAAAAACAACTTCTCAGAATATTCACCCGGCGTAGAGTTTGGTTATTACGGTCAAACTAGTGTGTGCATGCCGAGGTTTTATGTTGTGCAAGGAAAAGACAGTTGGGAGTATAGTCTGGGAATTATTTGTATAAATTTTATGTCTTTTGTTTACATTGCTGTAGGATACATTATAGCGTATAGAAAATCATTTGAAAGTCAAATAAAAATTGAAAGCGTTCTTAGAGATAAAAATAGATCAACTATGCAAAGGCGCATTTCAAGGATCATCATAACTGACTTTCTATGTTGGATTCCCATTTGCATTATGGCATTTGTAAAATTTAGTGGTGTTTACGTAGATGATGTTGCTTACATTGTCAGTGCTGGATTGCTGCTTCCAATTAACAGCGCTTTCAATCCATTACTTTACTCGTCACTTCTTGGTGAAATAGTGACAATTTTAAGAAGGTTATGCTGAGAAAAGCAAGAAGTTAATTTTCGTCAATTAATTAAATTTAAAAATTTGTTTTTTAATTTAGTAACTGCAGAAACATGACGCATTAACTCTTGAAACTCTTTTTTTTATTAATTAAGTAAAAGGGTCAGCTAATTATAAACTACGTTCTAATTGCATTATAAGCATTCTCCTTATTTTATTATATACGTACGTATGTACTGTATGTTACTCTTGTTGAAATCACTCTCTTTGTTATGAGAAATTAATAGTTTTCCCCGTTGCTAGACTTTGCTGATTTCTATTTCCTAGTTTTTTTATTTCGTTTTTCTAATTCTTTTATTTAAACTCAATTTGGCCTACCTATAATGTTTTTCATTTCTTTTTGGCATCTTTTTGTCTCGGACAAGATTTTTTCAAATTTATTCGAATAATGGCTTCAGCTACACAATAAAAAAAGTTATAATATTTTAAAGATTGCAGTCTTTATATTGGAAACTCTTTAGTTAACTTTATTTTATCTATGTTTTTTTTGGACTCTACTATGCCGAATTACAAAAACTTTTAACGCTTATATTTCTATTTGAAAATTTAATTGTGATCCTAATTTAAAATTTGCAGAGTATTGTACGTATGTAGCCTATTATTAAATACTTGTAATATCGTATGGTTTGAAATAAACAGTGTTTGCGTTTACTGTTTGTTTACTGACTTCAGTTCGGTCGTAAAATACAAGGTTGCAATAAATTATTGAGTAATTTTAAGTCAAATAAAAACTTTTAAATTATTGTAAAAATGCTTAATCTTAAAATATACTGTGCATACATTTGCGGTTCATTACTGAAGGCAATTCTAATATAAAAATATAACAAAATTTGACCTGATAATATAAGAAGAACATCCGAAAAGACTTATTTTTTTTTAGTCAAAAATAAATTAAAAATTTTATAAGTATAACTACTGTTAAGTTATTTTCATTTAACCGTTTTATCAAAGTCGTATGATAATTAAGATAGTTTGCAATAAATCAGTTCTTCGCAGCTGGTTTGCTGTGGCACGGTAGTGAGACGTAGGACAACGCTAGGTCTGCCACAACATAAGAGTAATGTAAACATTCTTTTTGGTAATAAAAAAGCTTTTAATTTTTAATTTAAACTTTGCAATTGCTGGACAATTGATTGACTACAAGTCTTAGAAAGGGTTTTTAACTTAATTTTATCTGGAAGCTTCTAAGTGTTCCATTAGTAAAAAAAGATTTCAAAGCAATAGCTTAGATCAAAGGTGACGAACATGCAGCCCGCGAATCGGTTTGACAAAATCAACTCCCTGTATTTCAGGATATCAAAAGCAAGCAGCTGAAGCTTGATGTCTTTTCTATTCACTTCAATATTGCACCCACTTCTGCACTCCCTGAGTTCCAACTTGAACTCATAATACTGCAGAGAGATGAACGCTAAAAGCTATTTATTTAAACAAACCGTAGTTTGAATTCTATCGCGTTTATGTATCAAAAAAAGAGTTTTCAAACTTGAGAGCTTACGTTTTAAAATGGTCATCAGTTTTTGGAAGCACGTACGAAAAATGTTTATTTTGAGCAAAGCAAACATTGCAGGATTTTTTTATAAACAAGCTGATAGAAAGTTTAACCCTGCGGCAAAGATTCATAATTGACCATGCGTCTGACTTCAAAAAATGCTATCAACATGAACTTGACTTTGGACTTTGACTGCCTTGTTTTTTGATTCGTAGTGATTGAGAACTCTTCCGATGGAAACTCTGAGGTTTGGTCTGGGTCATACACAAAAACTCATGTTTTATCACCAGTAATAATTTTATTCAACAAGTCAGATTAGCAAGAGATTTTCCCAAACGGACTTGAAATTTGAGGCTTGTTCCTTGTTCTGTTCTCATTACTAAATTACCAAGCAAAAAAAAATTGTAAAACAACAGTAAATATGTAAATTATTTTCTTTGGAACTGAAATGCTAAATAAACGTTACAGTAAGTTGAAATTGCGGTTAAATATTCTCAAGAAGTTATTAAATCATCTGCCATTTAACTTAGTCTTATATCTCAACTAAAGCTTATACAGAAAGCAGAGTTCTAGAAATTTTATGACATACTTCGTACCTATGCAAACAATTCTTTTCTAAATTTAAAATCACAAAAAGTTGTTACAGATCAAGACTGACAAAAATCTTTGTATGCCGTTGAGAGTTGCCACATCGTCAGTTCGACCTAATATTAAACACTTTGTAAAGCAAAAGTTTCCCCAAATCTCACTTAAGGCTATATTAGAAAAGCTAGTTTAATTTTTGATTAAATGTTTTTTGGTTGCTTTGTATTATTTCATGTTTAAATATTGGGTTAAATAACTTCGCATTGATTTTTTAACTATTCCGTGTCTTACGTCGTACGCGTAAATGTCTGCCACAATGGTGATGACTAACGGGTTTTGAACCAATGCGTCTTTTTTTCTTGCGCTAAATAATCAACAATGCGTTTTAGTGCATTTTCGCGCGGCTGTTTGGCATCCAGTCGGACAAGAGCTTTTTTTTGGAACGGTCATAAGCCAGGGGTTCCCAAACTGGGGTACATTTAGCTTCTCAAGGGTACATTATTATGTGACAGAATGTCCTTATTTAAGTTAAATTCCGTGTTCGGAAGAAAAAGTAGACTCAAATGTCTAGAATTTTTGAATCCGGTCGATTGCAATTACATCAAACAGGACAATTAAGACGGAAGACTTTTTTTCACAGATCACCGTGATTTTGGGTTTGAATGGGGAAATTTTCTGGCTACTGTAAAGTGAAGACTTTTCTTTTCCAAGATTTCAAGATTTGGGCAAAATTCAAATTTTTCGGGCAGTGACAAGAAAATATTTGGGTAAGAGCATAATTTTTCGGGAAGCGATATGAAAACTTTGGGCAAAGCCAGGAGTTTCAGGGCATTGACATTGATCAACTGCAAAAATTAGTTACCAAATTTAGGTGAAGACCTTCTTTTTAGAGAACACCCTTAATTTTGGGACAAAGATTGAAAAATATGTGACTGAATCCAAGTGAAGACCTTTTTTAGAGATCGCTATGATTTCAGGACGAAATTTCTTCTCCGTCCAAGAATCTCAGACAACTTTTTTTGTCGTATCCATAAAGTACTAGAAAATCATGATTTGGGCAAACGTCACAAGATTTGGGCAAAACTTCATTGCCCCCAAAGTTTTTTGGGCTGGTACGCCTATGTTGGGCATGAATAGGGGAAAAATTAGTGACTGATTATAACTAAAAGTCTTTTTTTTTAGAGAAACGTCACAAAATTTTGTGGGTACATGCAAACCTGCTACAGTATCCAAAGGGTACCGATGAACTAAAAGTTTGGGAAACCCTGATATAACAGCTTCAGTTCATTTGCTTCCAAATCTTTGCACAGTTCTGAAAAAGTTCTATGTTTCATTGAATGAGAGCGGACAAAATTTACAACTTTTATGAGATTGCTAAGAAAAATCTCCAGCTCAGACCTCTATATGATGGTTTAATTTTTTTACAACGAGGACCTCTCGATGTATCATGTAATGATTTGAAACACAATCCAGTGAATTATTATTTTATTCTTTGAACAATCCGGTGAAGCTTTTTTTATTTTTTAAACAACTTCATTTGTAGAACCTTGCATTGCTGCTGCTCCATCGATAGTAACTGACTTACACTTCTTCAAATAAAAATTATGTTCCTCAAGGAATTTATTCAATTTATCAAATATGAATTGAGCTATTGCAGAAACTTTAACTTGAACAGAGCACAAATAATGCTCAACTGTAGTTTTGGCTTCCGCATCAGCAAACTGACAGTAAGTGGTAATCTGCCTCATCTGAAATATTGGTTGTTTTATCAAGTTGCAAGCCATAAGCGGAATTCTTCTTGAGCTTGATAACAAGTTGTAACTTAGCAAATCTTTTGAAATATTATCATATCTAACCTTAGTTGTATTGTATGGTAAAAAAATTTTCCTCACTTTGCCAACAACCTTTTTTCCTTTGTGTAAAATGTCAGCAGCAATTTCAAGACAGGTAAGAACAACCGATTTCAATTCGGTGTATGGACGCTTTCGTTTCACTACAATATGAGCGATTTTCAGGGAAACAAGCACTAAATCTTTATTTCCTCCTTTTACCTCACTCTGTAAAAGAGTAACTTGTTTCTGTTTATTATGCAGAGATGCCTCAAAGAATGTCCTTAATTTTATTTGATGATTAGGATGCGGTGGTTTCATATGGTTTTAAAGATGGCTTGGGACTAATTTACTGTTTCCAAAAATGGCAGGTCAAAACAGACAGCAGGCAGAAGAATTAGGGTTTAGCATTTCTGTTTTTGTGCAAAAAAACTCATACATAATATAATCATCATTCCATTTGCGTTTCTTTGTGGTTCCGATTTTATTTTTTTGAATATTTTTTCTTGTAAAATAACATTGCTGCTCTTTCGTATTATTACTACTCTCAGACAACTGTTCTCTGTCAACCTCAGCGTGTAGTTCTACAACATGTACATACAAACTTACTGGTAGGTCACGACACTCTCCCGTCACTTTCAGCTGATGCTATTGCATCTCAGCTGGTCAGAAACGGGAGATACGAGGTTGTTAACAGCAAGTCATCTCGACTTGTCTCTCAAGAAGTGTCTGACCTTTGGAAGGCCATAACACCAGACCCAGAAAATATCTTTGATATTTTTTCACAGAGAGAATTTACTGCTGTTCTCCAACACTTAAAACCAGATAAAGTTCCGGGCCTTGATTGCATCTGTCCAAAGCTTATAGTTCATGCTTTGAAGTCCTGGTTACGTAACTTCCTCTCTTCCTGCTTGCACCGACTCAAAATTCCCAAGATCTGAAGAAGAGCGCTTGTAGTCGCGATCCCAAAGCCAATAAAGCCCGTGGGAGACCCAAAGAGTTATCAACTAATATTTCTGCTTCGTGTCCCCTACAAGGTCTCCGAGAAACTCATTTACGCATGCGTCTAGCCGATTATTAATCCACTGCTCCCTAAAGTCCAGGATGGGTTTCGACGCGAGAAGTCAACCGTAGATCAAGTTGCTCTACTGACCTAAAACATCGATGAGTTTTTTGAGACTAAGAAGAACGTCGATCTGACGGCTGCTTATAACACTGTCTGGCTCCGTGGCCTTACCTGCAAGCTGCTGAGGCCTTTGCCGGATACGCAAAATGATCATGGAGCTTGTCCGAAACAGAAGTTTTACCTTTACTACCGGTGACAGTAAGCAAAGCAGGTTACGCCGTCTAAAAAACGGCGTTTCTCCAGAGATCGGTCTTGGCTCGCCTCCTATTTAACATCTATACGTACGATCTGCCTTCCACAATTTTCAAAAAGTTTGCTTATGCTGTTGATTTAGCATTGTTACACTCTTCTGGAAACTGGAAGAATTTCAAGGGGACTTTAAGCCAAGACATGTCTACACTTTCAGCATATCTCCAAACTTGGATATTAAAACTCAGTCACACTAAGACGGTGACGGTAACCTTTTATTTAAATAACTGAGAGGCCAACCGTGAGCTAAAGGTCTACAACAATGATAGACTTTTACCGTTCTGTCCAACCCCTACTTATCTTGGGGTAAAACTGGACAGATTTCTCACGTTTCGTCACCATTTAGTGGCATTGCGCTAAAAACTATCCTCACGCGTCACATTGCTGAGGCGACTTGTAGGTTCGGGATGGGGTGCTGATTCCAAAACACTACGCACACCCGCCTTGTCTCTAGTCTACTCAACAGCTGAGACTGCACATCACTGGTGTCGCAGAGCTCACACTCGTCTAATAGACAGTGTCTTGAACGACGCCTTGTGCTTAGTCACTGGATGCCTGCCTCCCATTCCAACGGACCACTTACCCATACTTTCAGGCATCCAACCAGCTGAGCTTCGCCGACTGGGAGTGACACTCTCCTTGGATTACCGTGGATCTCTGGACCCTGATCATATCCTGTATGGTTTTTCAGGTGAGTCCTCAGATACTCACCAAGAGAGACTAAGATGTAGATACCCGTTTGTGCATGTGCGCGGAATGTTTTAAACAATCTTGCTCGACTTGCTGCACTTCTGAGTCGACAAATTATAGACGGAATTCGGAGTACTGTGAAAATACATCCAGGCTCTGTGCTTTTGTTCTTAGGACCAGTGCCAGGCCTGTTGAAACAAGTTTGCACCGAACAGCTTGGGTTAAGTTTAATTGCCTGCGTAGTGGTGTTGGGCGATTCCATTCGTCCATGCATGAATGGGGTCTAGCTCCTTCACCGAATTGCGAGTGCGGAACCATTGAACAAACTGCAGACAACTTTTTAATAGCTTGCCCAATACATTAAACACTACACGAAGCACGAGGTCGGATGGTTTTGGATGACAAAACCCGATGCTGGCTGAACAACATCACTGCTAGCATCTGATCCGAACGGTGCAGCAGCCTGGATAGTAAAAGAATAAATCCTCGGTTCTAGTCCTGTTTGTGTCTGTTCTGGAGTGAATGCCCTTCCAAACGACGACGACGATTTGATATAATGGGGTGTTAATTTTCTACAGAACACTTAAAGATATTATGTATATTAATTATAATTTATTTTATGGCAAAACACTACATGCGATTTCTGTAAAAAAAAATAATCTATTAAGTTTTACGTAAAAGTCATTATTAACACTAGAAAACCCAAACATTTTGTATAGCTACAATGACCATAGCAGTCATTTATAACCGCTCAGTATCTACACAACAAAACGCATACTTTTGGAAGAAAAACCATTTAATGCAACTTAAATTAAGGAAAAGTTTTTTGTAAAGTACAACATATTCAACAAAAAATTTGTTAAAGATAAGACAATAGTAAGGCAACATGAATCAAAGCACAATCGCAGCTAATAAAACGCTTTGTCTTTTGAAGTTTTCAAATATATTAGTCAATGCAGCTGCCGCATGTCAATATCGTATCCTTTTTCCCATTGTGACTTCCACAGTACACTTTTCCACAATTTTCACGGTTCAAGAGTGATTTGTTTTTACATGCAGAAAACTAATACTGTTTTCTTGAAGCATCATTGATTTACTGCTGAGTTGCCTCACTGGTCTGCTTAAAAAATCCGACTGTGTGAACTTTCGGCTTAAACATTTCTTTGATCAAAGCTAGCAAAAAGTCTTTTCTTTAAATTTGTGTGTTTGTTACTTTGCAGTACAGGATGTATGTATTTATGCAAGCGAAATCCAGAATATTGCAAAAGATTGCTACTGGCCATCTCCTTGTCGCAGTTTTGATTGTATGATAGCTAGCCATTTGTTCTAAAACGTCTCGCCTGCTTTTGTTTTGTTGTAGTAAATCACAGTTTCTGACATATTCTTTCTATATGTCTGATCTACTGCGACACTTTGGTGCACTGAGCTGAGGACATAAACTAATTTTTTCTTTCTTGCCTTGTAAACAGTACGCGAGCATTCGGAAGGAGAGTAAAGTATTTCGGAGGAAAACAGAGGTTTGCTTTTCATCAAAACTTCGATGTCGGTACCTCTCTTCTTTACTTTCTTGTAGTACCCAAAATTGTTGTCCGTTGAACTAAGAGTTTTTCTGCAAGACTTATACTAGTAAAAAAGTTGTCAGTTGTGACGTTACAATCTTTTCTGAAGTATGGCTCCAGAAGAGTCAAGCAAATGTCTGTTGGAAGATCGTTACTCTTTTGGCAAGGGGAGTCTTCCGAGATAAGGTTTTCCATTGCACAGGTATTTAGAGTCAATCTCTGCAACAAGCCAAAATTTCATTTCAAATTTATTTGGGTTTTTTTAGCATATGTTGAATAAAAAAACATCTTGTTTTACATAGAAAGAGTTTTTCGTCGATAGTAAGATCAACACTTGGCTTGTAGCATTTCTAACAATTATTTATGAACGAATTCCATATATCAGCTATCAATCAGAATTTGTCATATTGCCTTCTGTGAATGCGACGAGAAACTTTGTCAAATCTAAGATGCTTCATAATTGTCTTATACCTGTTTCGGCTCATTGAAAATACGTTGTGCCCACTCTACGCTCCACAGTTGCCTTAGCGGTTTATTATTGCCGACTAAAACTCCACATGCAATCTGAAGACCAATAAAGCTTTCCAGCTCATCAAGATGAATACTAAAACTTTTATCGTCAGGTGTTCCATGGTTTGTTGTATATTTTTGAATTGAACGAAGCATGGGTTGGTCAACAAATAAGCAAAAGGCACTAATAGGGGTATCTTGCACTATCTACTTGTAAGCGTAGGATGTTGGACTTGGTCTTTCAATAAATGCATTTGCAGCTGAAGCCTTTCCTCTGCCTTGTACTCCTGTGATTGTTTTCCACATCATTTCCATTCTTCAGATAACCATCATTTAGTAGAGACGTACAAACAGCGACATTTGTTGAATCCTGCTGGTTTTGAGTCGTAACGGTAACGATTGTGACTAAAATCCAATGTTGATGGTTTTCTGCCTCAAACTCATTATCTGAGGAACCATTTTGTTCGCTTTCTTGCAAACAATATTCTGAGACTTGTAGCTGAAATTTTTTCTTTTCATCACAAAAATTATAAGGTTTTGGGCCCGAAGACGTTGGAGCACATCTGCAGCGGTATGTTTTGCCTTACGATATCTTGTAGTCATTTTAATAAGCTAGTTAGGTCTACAGTTTACAAAAACCCTAAAAAATAGGAAATAGAGAATAATTCCGAATAATGTTATTTAAATTTCTTACATAACCAAATCTCTAAATAAAACGTAAACATTCTGCCTACTATACCGACAAGTATCAGTAAAACTAAGTTTTGCCATAGAAATCCTGCAGTGTTGCAGTTATATTAAGACCTTCTAAAAACGATTACACTCTTATGTTTTGAATGTGGGAGCGATTGTTGCGTAACAATCAAAAACAAAACAATGACTGAAGCAATAAATTGTACGGTTGCAGTTTTATTAGCACATACACAACAGCTGAGTGTTACAAGATAGCAGCGATCATTTTTAACCGGTATGGGCATTATAGGTAGTGCTCCTATTTACACTCGACTGCCACCAGTTACCAAAAAAATTTTAATTGCAAAAGAATCTACTTAAAAAGTTAGGAAAACTTGAGAAGTGGCTAGAATTTAGCTGCAAATTTGTTAGAAACTAAATGAAAAAATTTAAAAAGGTCAAAAATGACCGCTTGGGTTTTCTAGTGTTAATACAGATTTTGTTTTATGGTTTGTTGTATATTAATGAAAATAAATTCACCATTTTGTTTTATGGTTTGTTGTACACCCCAGTACAGCCTATTAAAGTGGTACACCCTATAAAAATTTTGTACCTGGGGTGTACAATACACCCGGTTGAAAAGCACTGGTCAAGTCAATCAACAAGCAAGTGCCGACAGACCTGTTTGCAAACATTAAGTAAGAATGGTCAAGTCAATCAACATGCAAGTGACGACAAACAGGTCTGTCGGCACTTGCTTGTTGATTGACTTGACCATTCTTACTTAAAATACGTAGATGTTACTTTCGGGAAGACTCTTTAGATGTTGGTGCTGGTATTGTTCAGCCCGCCTACTCTTTCCTCATCAACTCATCAACTGCCTTCTACTTGGATGATGGAAAATAGAGCAGGATGTTAAGACGTAGTCAGCAGTTTGCTCCTCCGCGTCATATTGACAGGCTGCTGTGGGTACCTTAACCCATCTGTGCACTGTGGAACGGAATAAATCAACGACAGTGTGGAGGCAGTTAAGCCTGACCCAGGATGGTCTGGGTAGGTACATTCCCATTTGGTTTGGGGTTAACGTCGGAGATAAAAGTATTTTTTTTAGTTTTCACTACTCTTTTGGATGAATATTTTAAGCAGGGGTCCAAGGGTGTTGAGAGTATCTGGAAAGGGGCCACGAATCATAAAAGGTTGAGAAACACTGAGCTGAAATTTTTATTAAGCTTGTTTTATTTTGTTTTATGCCTCATTAATTTTGACTGCAAACTTGAAAGATTTTTATTCGAGTTCAAGTTTGATTCGTTAATCTCCTCGCTATGAGTCCCGGTAACTGAAGTAATAAAATTCTTTAGGCAAACAATGACGATGTTGTAGCCTACAGTTTTCGGGGTGATAAAAAGATAAACCCTCGGATCTAAAAGCGAAAGTGAAGTAATTGTTCAAACAGTAATAAACAAAAAACAAAAAAATTAAAAACTAGTTTTTACCTAAAGGCTTGTTTCCACCAAGAGCGTTGGCCGGAATATTATTTGTTTGTTTTGTTGCTTTTATTAGCGCTTAAGCCCGGAAAGAAAAAAAAAATTATATAAATTTGATAAAAAGATTTTATAATTTTTTTTTAATTTATTAAAGCATTGTAATCTTAGTTCAAAGGGAATAGAGTTATAAATTAAAGGGGTGTGTATTAAATAGAATTTTCAGTTTTATTGGTTTAGAAAACTGTAATAACCGATTGATCATAGTTTGCAAATCTGGTTGGATGAAGTTTGTTGTTTTTTTTTGCTAAAATATAATAGTTGTCAAATGACGATGGTCAGCGGTTGTCCAAAAAGATATAAAAAAATTGAGTTATTTCGAATTTTATTCGTTGTGATAGAGATAATGTATTACATTTTTGATATAATGGAAATGTATTGGTATACCAGCTACAGTTGTTTACAATCCTAATGGCCTTATTTTGTAAAATTGTTGATTTTGTCAGATATGATAAATAGGTGTTCCTCTAGATCAGGGATTCTTAAACTGTGGGTCGCGACCCCATTTGGGCTCGGGAAACAAATTAGCTTTTTGCTTTTAAATTTGGCTTTTTTACAATAAGATGTATTGACAACCAAAAACTAGAAAAGATAAGTGTCATTACACCATTGTTGCGTCGTAAAGTAGTAGGGTGGCGTGATCAGAAGTTGAGTCGTGTGGTGTTACTTGCAGACATCGGCGGTCCAGCTAAAAAAATTTTTTGGAGAACAAAATAAATTTGTGTTAGATTCTGGGATTTTCCTATTTTCGTCCCAAAATCATGGTGTTGTCTAAAAAAAAGAGTCTTCATTTAAAAGTCGTCTCAGACTTCCCAATTTTTGTCCCAAAATTGTAGTGTTTTAAAAAAAAAGTCTTTATTTGGAATCGGTCTTAAATTTCCCTATTTTCGCCCCAAAATTTTAGCGTTCTCTAAAAAAAAAGTGTTTACTTAAAATTGGGAATACATAACGAGACAATAAAAAAACGAGACATGTTGGTTAACCGAGCGGGACGCCGGGACAAGGCCTAAAAAGCGAGACGTATGCACCCTATATTACATGCTCTTTCATCGACATGCGTGGTTTTCCATAAGAAAAAGTTAACGTAAAATTAGCCTATACATATTGGGGTCGCACAAAAATTTATTTTTTAAAATAGGGTCGCGGAACAAAAAAGTTTAAGAAGCCCTGCTCCAGATAATCGAACCATAATTAATGTGAGAATGAATTAGAGCATAGTAGAGTTTAATTAAAAAGGTGAAATCTAAATAATTTTTGTTTTTTCTTTTCAAAAATTTTGTTTTCAAAAATTTATGGAATCCTTAATGTTTACGCAATTTGTTATATATTATGACACCAACATATTTTACTGTTGTTGCAATTTTAATTGACCCAGCAGAGCAATTAACATTTAGTTCAGGCTTTAATGAATTTAATTTAAGGGAAGTAATCATCATTTGCAATTTCAAGTATTAAGTAAAAGTTTGCTTTAAATTGTAAACTGTAAAACAGAGGTTATATCTTTAAATTGATAACAGTAATTGTAAACAGAAATTATATCTTTACCTAAATTACATTGAAGTTTTTCGGGAATAGATTCACCTATTAGTAAACATGTATCATCAGCAAATAATCGAGGAATACAAATCATTTCTATAACGTAGAAAAATAAGTTGGCCAAGAGAAGAACCGTGGATAACACCTATTTCAATAACTGCCAAAGAACACGAACCAATTGTTAAAAGAAACTGTGTTATAAGAGCGATCTCTCACTCTATTTATAATAAATCCGAATCGGGCCACTTGGCCGACGACAAAATTAACGGTAAAATTCGCTTTTATGCTCTTATAAAGGTTACTGCGAAAACGAGGTCACATTGGAATTAATTATTTAGGACGATGCATTTAGGTTATTTTAGAAGATGCAGTTAAGTTAAAATCTCTAAATTGATTGATCTGTTAAAGGAGTCAATTTTATCGCATTTCCTCGCTGTTGGCACCTGCGACTCATTGCATTTCTAATAGGTCACAAAAAATTAATCTAATTTTCAAATAGGTCACGAAAAATTCACAAAGAAGCGATTTGCATTACGTAACAGGTAGGAAGGGACAATAATTCATTTAATCACTAGCCCCAGCTTATTTGAAAGTTACATAACAAGCAATTTAATTTATTAGTTAAATTTTTGATAAGCAAAATTGATTATAAGGCATAGAAAAAATTAACACAAGACATACTACATTATAAATATAAATCTACCTTATAAACACGATGAAAATAAAAAACCAAAAAACAAAGGCCACATAGATAAGAATGAACGACAGAAAATAGAAACCTATAGAGGGATTTACACTCCACATTCCAACACAAAATATACATTTGTTATATATATAACTAACAAACTTTTTATCGAAAAATTATGTAAAAAAAAATTCTGAGTTAAAGAACTTCCCGAATACACATAACTTTGTTTATTGAAAATGGCGCTTACTAGGTTTTTTAGATCACGGGGGTTTCCACCTGTACATCAAGAAAATGAAGAGATAGATAACCTACAAAGAAAGAGGTGCAAGAAGTTTAATTAATAAAAAAATTCATCGCAATCATTTTTGCTATCAAAGATAGCAAAAGTATCCTCCACGTAGCAACAGTACATTGCTGTTTTCTTCACTCTTTTAAACAATAAAGATTCATAAGCAAAAAAACGTTGGCCAGCGCGGGAACCAAAGTGAAGCACGTTGTTACACCATCTATTTGTTGATACATTACGTTGTTGAAACTGAACTCCACAGATTTATTCTTTTTTTTATGAGTCTTGGGTAACCCACACAATTGAGGTCATTGTGATCGGGTTGGTTTAACGGCTTCGCAGACAGTAAGTGGTAGTAAACCATCTTTTTTTTATTGTAAAAGTTGACGTTGTATTTTGAGCTCAACGTTAGTCTTTGTTATTTAAATCACAGGATGGGCCAATCAACTCAAACTTGGCGGTATCATGCAAAATCTTTTCCATCTTAAGGATGCAGTTACTTTTATCCATAATAACAACACCAGAACTTTTGTTCGGTTTAGTTATTAAAATATCACTATTATTTTTTCATCAAACAATCACCAACATCTACCGGAGTGTCACAGTGTAAATGAGCTATGTCATTTGATTTTGTTCGAAGAGCCCATAATTGTTCATTTTAATAAGACTTGTGATGTAATAACTAAGCAAAAAGAACTTCAAACTCAACAAAAACCTCATGTCTTTTTACAGTACATTACCGAATGGCAAACAAAAGTTTAATCCATGCTTCTATACGAATTCCTCGGTTCCAGGGTTCCAGTAAGCTTGTAGTTGGAAAAATTGAAGACAATATTTTTGGTGGAAAAAGCAAAATCACCCATCCAATATCGTCAAAGAAGAGCAAGATTGCATTTCTTTTTTCTTTCATTGTCTTTTTCTTTGCATTGATCGATCGAGGCAATAAATCTACATAGCCGAATTAGATCAAAAAACGACAGAAATTCAATAGCTTTACGCCAAACTGAGCGGCTTTTTCGTTTGAGAAACGCGATCAAAAAGCAACTTTTTTCGATTTCATCAGTTATAAATGCAAGCTCGATGTTAAGATTATGCCGAGCACGTGACTTCTCGGTTCGAAGTTTTGCAAACGTCAGAAGTAAACGTTCAGCGAGGCAAGCCTTTGAAAAGGCAGTTGTAGAAACCAATGTTCAAATTTTTCTTTCCGTTCTAACCAAAAACCAACAGACTAAGTAGTTGGTTGCTGTACTTTTTGTGAAAGTGTTTGAACAAGTTGTTTGTGGTGCAGAATTTAAAAGAGGCAACAAAAAAACTTCTTCTTTGCGGATTACGTTTGAAAAAGAAGTAAATTAACCTTTTCCTTTTTTTGATGTACAGATTGAAAAGATGCGCCCTAAACTTATAACATCTGCTTACCGTAAACCCATATTTACAGAAAATATCTGAACTGGAAATCCTTTAGTCCAGGAAAAAAATCAGTTTAATTTTCATCCTTGTACATCAAGTCTTAATGATTTTCTCAGACGTTACACTGCAAGCTGAGCTTAGAAAAATTTTTTCGTACTCATGAATGGCTAACCCAACCACGTCATTTAAAAAACAATAGTCCGTAGGTTAAAAGATTTTACTTTACCTACTTCGCAGACGGTGAAGAAATGCCCTGTCTACCGTCATCTGCTCTGGTTGGGAATTCATTCATTTAGACATGAAAGTAAAATCAAAGCCAGTACCGAAAAACGTTTTTTTCCTGTGGAACAATGTGTTATTTTTACATCTCGTGTACTTTATTCTGCAATCAAAAAGAAAGTGTTACCTGCTTTGCTTTAAAGCAATGTGGTTTATAATGTTTTGTGTCACTGTGATAGTCGTTACGTAGGCCGCACATCTCAATGATTACAGGACAGGATCAAGGGCGATTCTAGGGAGGGGCCAGAGGGTGCATGGCCCTCTTAGATTTTTGCTTGGCTCCCGGGTTGGCCCGTGGCCACCGAGATATACAAGGCCTTTCGCTTGGTTTCAGACAAAGCGATGACGTCACAGGAGTAGGCCATTGCTCCGACGCTTTGCTCGCAATGGGCGAGTTTGCAGCGAGAGAAATGTAACTTACGTAAACAATCTTTAACAGTTGCTCACTACCAAAAAGATTTTAATTAATAAAAAAAAGTTAAAGTTTAAAAGAAAAACACAAAAAAGGAAATAAATTTATAAAAAACAAATAAAATATAAACCGTAAAGCGCTTTTGTTAATTAAGAGTTTGTAGTCTTCTTCGTTTAGCTAGTTTTGCAGCACCGATTTCATCGTTTTTCATGAAACAGTAATTATTGAGTAAAATGTTTGTGCATATAAATACTGACATTTTCATTAACAGCGTAGGTTTATGATTAGAAGAGTACATAATTGATGATTCCAGTAAAAGTTGTTCGTCTTCTAAAGGAGCCAAAATAGAATTTATAAAAAGTGCACATTGAGAAAAAGATTTTACAAATTCATCAAAGCTCGTAAGTTTTTGAATAATTATGTTGCTTATGGGAGCAACCCGCAAGATATCATCCGAAGGATACAATAACTTTCCTTTATCTAGGCCCTTAATCAAAGAATGGTTAAAGCTGTTTTCATTTCCGTTGTTGGAAACAAGAAGTTCTTTTAATTCTTGACATTTTAACTTTTTGTTTATCGAATAACAGCAGTAACCACCAATATAAGTAATTACCGGAATGTTGTTAGAAAAAGTTTCAATATCTTGTTTATTGATATAAACTGAAATTGGAAAACAATTTGATGAGATTATTGTTTAGTACTTATTCCAATCCGATAAACTGATATCAACGTTATTGAGCTTTAATTGTAGTACAGACAACAACCGAAGCTTTTTCTCACACTCATAAACTTGACGCAGGGACACATCATATTTACCTCCAGCAAGCTGTCAATATTGACCAAATTGAGATTCAAAAGAATCAGTTTGAAATTTATTGAGCAAAACGTATTTCTAAATGACTAAAAATTGTGGCGTACATACACCATGCTGAGAATCATTTATTGCTCTTTCAAACTAGTTGAAACAACATTTGATCGCTTAAATTTTGAGTTTTTTGGAGAATGCTTTGTACTTATCTTTAACAAAACAATTTGGTTTAGAAATTATACAAATATAATTCCTAACTTACTATCTAATTGATTCTACCTTTTAAGATTATGTTGTTACATTTCCTATATATAAATCAACAGCATCTACCAACTTATAATCTTACAACTCAACTTAAACAACTTCACTTTTCATTTTCTTTTAAGATAATAAATTTAATAATTTGTCTGTTGTTTATTTAAAAAATGTTCTTTATGCTTTTAAGTTTTTCATAATTATCAAAATCTAAGGTTTATAGAAAATATCAAAAGTATACTAGTTGTACATCTAGTTTCTAATATTTTATTTGGCTTCTAAACTACTGCTTCTTGCTTGCAGCTGCTCGAAGCACACCTGACCTACTTTCTTTTAATTGAAACGCGACAGAAACTTTTTTGTTCTATTTCAAAGCAAGGCCTACACGTGATGACAACACAATCGACGCAAAAGGCCTTGTATATCTCGGTGGCCACGGTTGGCCCCCAGTTTAAACAAGGTTGTTTAGCCTGTGATGAGTATGAGAATGATTTCATGCGACGATCTTTTTTTTGTAGAGAGTATGATAATTTTGGGACGAGAATAGGAAATTACGAGCTCGTTTTAAGGTGATGACTTTTTTTTTAGAAAACAATATAAATTTAAGACAAAAACTGGGAAATATGAGGATGATTTTTAGTGAAGACCTTTATTTTTTACCAGTAACTGAGTAAATAAATTCATGTTTTTAGATTTTTGTGTTGCGGCTCATTAAAAGTTTGGATTTTTGATATGCGGCTTGAACATGGTGTAGGTCTGGCCACCCCTGCAATACAGTCTACTTTCCTAAACCCTGTAGCAATTATAATTTTTCTTTTTATATGCTTTTTAACTAACCCTGTGGCAAAACCCCTTCTTAATATACTTTGCCCCAACGTGGCCCCCACATTTTCTTAGTTTTAGAATCACCATTGAACAGGATTCGTCAGCACGTGCTAAAGTTTATTAGAGCTGGCCAAATTCCAAACTCTCGCAACGACTCCACTCGCTTTAGCAAATCTTCAATTGCAGTCATGTTAGTGAATTTGCAATTGATCAACATCTTTTTGACAACCCTATGTGCGCCAAAAATTACAGTAATAAAAATTTACTATTCTTTCATTTAGCCGTTCGTCTTTTCATTTATCTGCTTTAGAAGTTGTTTACATCAAATCATGCCAGCCAAATTTATCCCACTAAAGTTTATTTGTTTACAACTTAAAAATCTTTTGCTGATTACGCGTTTTGACGCCTTTCTCTGAACTTAAACTTACTCTAATAATTCACAGCGCCAACATTTGCAAATGATCATTCAATGACTTCATACTGACTAACTATATGAATAAATTAGGACCCAGATGGCTAATATTAAACTTAATAATTCGTCCGTCTCAGAGGCTCAACAAATGTTACCTTATTATATAATTAATTTTTAAGGCGTCACACTGACCCTTACCTATCAAACACATAAACAACGCGACACAGGCTACAGTAACACAAACGATTCCTGAGAACTTCAACAATCGAACAAAATACTTTATTTTGCCAAAATACAATCTTGTGATAAAGCAGTAAACAAGTGATGTAACTTTCAAAACTCAACTTGCTTAACATTAGTAGAATATATCAATCGTATCTAGAATGCTATAGAAAAAATTACGTCATCGCTGTCGCAAAAACGTTGCAATGGATAAAACTTCAGTTAATCACAGCGCTTGAATAAAACAGTAAAATTACATTTTATAAACGCTTATAAGAACAGCTTGGAGGCAAAATAAATCAAGTGGAGGAATGGTGGACCAATTACACAATCACTACAAAACAATGGAAAAGATAACGTCATAATCAATAACTTAAAAATTCTTGTAAAAAGTAAAAATCAACTATAGAGTTATGAGGTAAAGATTAGAATCATAAATGAAGTATGACAGTGTCTTACATTGATTTCTTTTTGTAAATATATTAAATTGATTTATTCTGTCGTCCAAAATACCTTGAACTTGATTCCTGAGTAAGGTAATCTTTGAAGCACTATCGACCATTGTTACAAATTTGTAACTGTTCCCAATTGGCAATAAAATAAGGAAAAAGTTTTTGGCAGAGTACTTATTATACAATTTTAACAGAAAAAAGGGCTTAAAAACTTTTTTACTTGATTTAAAAATGTGGACGTTAAAAAGTCAACGCAGCGGTTTTTAAATAGTGAGTTTCAATGCCTTGGCGCCTCATTTCAATACTACAAGAACATCTCAGGGCCGGCGTTAACCGTCTAGTCAAAAAAACCTTTTTGAATAATTTAAAAATAAGTTAAAAAAAGTAAAAACTTTTTTTGGTTTTCACCTACATTCATAATAGAATTTGTCCACAAAACGACTAAATAATGCCAAAAAATCAAAAAAAAGATGTCATTATATTTTTGACGTAAATTAATTACTGATTTTATCAAAAGGACTTGTTTTTTCATATTTTAGAGATTTTAGTGCGTCGTCTATTTATGTTGTACGAGTTAGAAACTTCTGGATAATCGTTTTGTGTAGAAACATCTTAAATTTTATATTCAATTAAAAACAGTTTTAAAATTAAATAACCGTTTTTCTTTAACTAATTAGCTTTAAAAAATCTTATTTTTAACTTAGTTAAACAAATTTTTATAAAAAGGATTTTTAGGCAAATTCAAAATTTGTATAGTTACAATTGGCTCAACAAAACGTAGAGGAAGACTGCCCCAACTCGCCGTCTGCCTGCCGCAAGTGGTCCGGAAAACCTTCTGAAGCAGTCCGCAAGAAAGTATTACAATTAGATGCTCAATTCACTTTATTTCGTTGGTTTATAAACAAAGGTTTTCATTTTTAACCTTTGTCCGGTGGCATAGGTACAATTGTAACTTTTGCGATTTTAAATAGCGATAACTTTTTTGTTATAAGTCGTAGATACCTGAGATTTCCTGACATCTCTACAATCTTGCATAGATTTATTCAAAAAAATTTTCAGCCAAATATGTTTACACATTCTATGTATATCGGATGAAGTTTTTCTTACACCCATAACAAGCGGCATAGGTACAATTGTACCTATATATACCTTTTGTTTGAAATGAATCCCAAAATAATTAATCATGATTTTTTAAAAATGATGTTATTTTATTAAAACAACACAAATCAATCAATGTATTTACAACATGAAGAAATGAGTAAAGGAAGAAGAGTTTATTCATTTTCACAAGGGATGCACATCGTTTTAGATACTGAATGTTCGTTGCACACAGGCTGCCCGCAAATCACACAGCTTTTCCTGGTTTTTCGTTGTTTCCTCTTCTGGTCTCGGCAGACACAAAAACCGCCAACGATCGGAGTGGGTCCACGACTGCCATGTGGAGCACGAGCAACAGCAGCATTTTTTCGTGACGTCACAATTCGTCGTCCAAGCACCATTTCCACTGCGCCTCGAATAAAATGGTTCCTCATCAACATCCTATTGTTACTACGAGCTTTCATCGAGGCCATACACAGCCTATTGGCAAGCTCTTTCAGAAACTTTCTTAGTTGATCCTTTGCCCTAAACCTTGCGTTGTGTTCTCTACAGAAGACGTAGCATGCCAAGCCAGTGACGTCAATCATGTTGTAAAAAAATGCCAGCGGCCACAACAGTCTTCATCGTTTTACAGTGTACTAGCCCAGCATTTTATCCATAGTATCAACACCGCCTTTTGTTTTGTTGTAATATTTTATTATCTTTGGTTTGGCTGATTGCGTTTCTTCAACTTCTGCTGACATGTGCATAGATGATAAAAGCACAACTGCTTTCTTCTTCTTTGGCACATATGAACAGACTGTTGCATCACGATGGTAGGCAAAATTGGTTGAATAAACAGGCCTTTCCTTGGTAGGCTGCATGTTGCTAGGCAGAAATCTTTTTTTTTTTGACTATACCAACTAAAGTCATGTTCCAGGAGTTCAATACCTTAGCTAATTTCCATAGTTGTGAAGAAGTTATCCGTTGTGACATTTCTTCCAGAGCTTTTATACAAACTGACCAGGTTCAGAACTGTTTGCTCGCCAACGTTTACTTGTCGGGGACCATCTGTTGGTTTTCCAGTGTAAATCTAACCTTGTAGTGGGTATGCATTTGATGCATCGCAAGCCCAGAAAACCTTGATGCCATATTTCGCAAGTTTAGATGGTATGTACTGTGTAAATTTAGTATGACCTCTAAATGGAAATAATTGTTCGTCGATGGTGATGCATTTATAAGGTTGTAGGCTTTTTCCAACTTCTATTCAACATAATCCATATGTCTCGTATTGGTGCGGCCTTATCTGTTTGAGCGCGTTCTGCGCGGGTGTTTTCGTTGTCAAATCTAATAAATCTGAGCATCATTTTGAACCTGTCACGAGACATAGCTGCACGTATAAGCGGTAAAGCATCACCTTTCGACATATCGTCCAGATTCTCTTTGTTTTGTCTGTGTACACCAGCAGCAATCAGAATGCCAATAAATGCGAGCAGCTCAGCTTCAGTAAAAGGTTGGAATGTTTTTGATGGTGGCCGTCTGAAGGCAAGAGGAAACCTGTTTATCAGATCATTGTTGAAAGCATCACACAGTCTTTTGCCCTTTCGATTTGTTTTTCGTAGTATGATGTCACAAATCTCTAGTCTCATTATTGACTTGAATAACTCATCTGGTGTAAACAGATTACTAAAAGTAACTTACTCATCTGGTGTAAACAGATTACTAAATTACTTACTGTAGGCTAAAAGACTTATCTAGAAGGAAAATAGTTACTGCTTTGCGCAATCAAGCTCTATTAAACCATCATTTGTAGTTCTGGCACTTTTAAACTTTTAAAACGTTTCTTCTGACTGACTCAAAAGTAGCTGAATAGCAGCAAGAGACTCGCGCACGCGTTGTGTGTAAACCAGTCTTGAGAATTTCATCGGTATGCATTATGACGTCATAATACGTTGTGTCTGGGCGGTGCTTATTTTTGTCGCATGGTCTTGAAAGGCTTACTGTTTGAATCAACTTTAATTGTTTCAGAAATTATACCTACAACGACAAATTTCCTACAAAATAAGTTTAAATACAATTGTACCTATGCCGCCTGTTAGCGGTGTAAAATTATGCCGCCGGACAAGGGTTAAAAAACTAGATTGATTACAAGCGTGGTTTTGTTTTTTTAGCAACAAAAGCGTCGAACTTGCGCGCTCTTTATAAAATTACGACAATTAACTTTTTGTTGTAGAAAGTAAAAAAAATATGAGTTGCGAGAATTTAAGTCGAGAACTCAGCGAATAAGAATTAAGCGCCTAGAATTTCGCGCGCGAGAATTCAATGCAACCGTTTGACTATTTAGTCTGTCGAATATAAACATTTTGCTTTGCTCTTCGCAAGATTGAGGGATGAAGAACAAAGAATGAAAGAAACAGACAGAGAAAGAGAGAGAGAGAGAAAGAGAGATAAAGGATGATGAGTTGAGTGAGCAAACAATAGCGAGATATCGGGGCCTGCTTTTGATTAAATTTTGCCTAATTGAATGGGAAAAGCAAGATTTCATGTAATCCAAGTGAATGGCAAAATAAAACAAATAACTTTAAAAAGATTTACCAACAAAAATTTTATTCAGTATATTGTAATCGCGGTGTAATTATGGGCAATGCTACAAAGTTTTTCTTAATTTACATCGGCTCAGTGGAATTATCAATGAGTAGTTTTGTTAAAATTCATTCACCTGCCCTCAGATAATTTTTTACTCTTCATGAGGTCGATAGTAATTGATTGATACACAAACTATTAGCAATCACAAGATAATCTTCAAGCAATCGATAGCTGATTTAACTAATAAACTTCCATTTATTGTTGAATCATTGGTCAACCTTGAAAACAACAAAAAATAAATATCAAAAGTCCAACGCAAATTATCGCGCACCAAAATTCATTCGCCTAGAATTCTGCTTTATTTAGTAGTCGGCAACAAAATCTAGTGGATCAAGAAAATATTTTAAATAATTATTATGACTCGGCAGTCTAGTCGAGTGGTTAAAGCGCCTTTATTGTGATCGACATAGTCTCAGTTAAAAATCTTCTCGTTCCGTTTTGTTGAGTCCTTTGGAAAGACGCTTTACGGCACTTCCCCGTGCTTGATGATTTAGGCAAACGTTTGTAAATTTCAGTCATATCGCTATAAAACTATAAAATCAAATAAATAATTTCAACTGGGCAGCAATATCTTGGCATCTCCGGAAGAAGGTCATGGCAACTGCTTACCCTATCTATGTAAGCCCCTCCGTCGCTACCTGCGAGTCAGGAGAATAAATATAGAAATATAATAAAATTTTATTTAAAGCTATACGGCACATTTTGCTGTTTTTTGATAGCATGTATATCTGTTTTTAATATATTAAAAGATCATAAATAAATATTTTAGATTTATGATTATATTTATGCTTTTCTTGATCTCTTAATATTTATAATTTTTGTGTTAAACTGTTTAATAATGATTGAGAATAAAATCGATGAATGAATGAATGAATATTAAACTTGATTTGTTTGTTAAAGTTTATTTCCTGGTTAAAAATAATCTTGATTAAAAGAAGCTATTTTATGCAATTCCGAAAAGACTATCATAATGAAGAAGAGAGCCGGAATGAGTTCTAATGCAAAGAAAAGAGTCATTTGATGGAAGTATTAACAAATGATAAGAAAAAAAGGTAACAGAGTTTTGGGTGTAGAAATAAATTTTGCTTGGAGAGATTACAATTGAGAGATTTTTAAAACATATCCTGTAGAAAGCGGAAAGATAAAAACAAGAACGCTCTTCATAAAGAATTAAAAATTTGCTGTCGACTGTAATGAAAAGCACAATCCGCGTTGTGAAGAAAATTTTAGCTAAAAAAATATCAAGAAAAAAATGTTGGGAGCAAAACAAAACTCAAGAAATAGAAAAGCTAGGGCGCAAAGCAATATTAAGATTGCAGAGGAAAGAAAGATTTTGCGGCATCCAGAGGAGAGAAGATTGGAGACAGACATATGAACATGTTGTCTAATACGCTCTTGCAACTGTTTGGATGTGCAATCCAAAGTACCGACTATATTATGTGGTTTTTAAAAGTAAAAGTTTAATTCAATTTATATATTTTTTTAGTATTTAGATTAATTCTTTTTCAACTATTTATACAGTATAACGGTCAACATATCTTAAAATGGTTGTATTTAAATAATAATAATAATAATAAAATGAACCAACGCATAGACCAAATTGCGATCAATTTAAGTGACCATCAATAATAGTGTCCATCAATGAATGAAAGAATGAATGAATAGATTAACGAATAGACCAAATTGCGATCACTTTAAGCATGACTTTCATTCTTTGATAAATCAACTTAAACCATCATCGCAAACTGATAAATTTTTTATTAATTAAAATTAATTATTTAGTAACTAGCTTCCAAATTAATTAGAAAACTTTAGGATTTGATTTGTTTTTTCTTACTTTTTTTCCGACTCTGAATTACCGACTTGTTCACATTGACCACATATCAAACAATGCAGTATAAAAAATACGAGGTTATTTTCAAAACGGAAACGAATTCGCTCTATGACAAGCATGCTAATAATGCACAAATCTATCGAGGTAAATAAATCTATTTTCTTTAACCAGGGTTCTTTCTGTAAGCAAAACAAGATAAACGATATAACTAGAGATGTAACAGCATTTAAAAACAGAAATATATAGATGATAGGCTATGTGATGATCTTCATCAAAAGATTAAAATACCATAAGAAACAATACAAATGCAGCTTAGATACGACATGCTTATAGATTAAAATTATTTTTTATAGATCAAAAATAAACAAAACTGAAGCAGCATTTATTATTTTATTTAACTTCAAAAGTTAATTTATTTAGTATTATTATTTTGTCAGTTGTAAACAAAATTTGAGTTTTGATAAGAAAAGGTTCAATTGACGTCATTTGTCTATTGCACAGCAAAACACTTTAAAAAAAATTTTTTTTTCTTAATCTATTGTTGCAAATATAGAACAATCGAAGAGTTGACAAAACGAGTTTTAAGTTTTTAAATCCTCGCTGCTAATCGCAATAATATTAATAAACCAAGTATTCCACAACTTTCCTATTTACATATTCATTCACTCAATCAACATATTTTTAAACCAAAACAAAAATTTTTTATATATGGACGTTAAAAAGATTTAAGCCAAATGGTTTTTGAAAAAATTCTAAAATTTGAGATAACTTCAAAATTTAAAAATTACTGTTGGCTTAACAAAATGTAGCGAAAGGCGGGCCAAATCATTGCCTGCAAGGCCTTCTAAAGCGATTCACAAAAAAAATATTAAAATTAGTTGCTCAAGCAAATTTATTTTGTTGATTTGTAAACGTACCATTTTTAAAAAACTAGGTTGAAATAAAAGCGTAATTTTGTTTTTACAACATCAGAAGTGCCAAAATTTTGCGCTGTTTTTATAATTAATACAAACAAACTTCGCGTTGTAGAAGACTAAAAAGTATGGGTTGCGAGAATTTGAGCCGAAAACTCGACGAATAAAAATGGAGCTCCCACAATTCGACGCCAGAAAATTCAACGTTAACGCTTCATTAATTATACAGTCAAGCGAATATAGATTTGTTCGTCTTTGTTGGTTTGTAAGATTGAGTGATGACCAAATAATAGTGAAATATCGGCGCCTGTCCATTAATTACATTTTGCGTAATTGAATGAAAAAAAACAATATTTTATGTAACCCGGATGAATCAAAAACTCAGCTGCGAATTTTAATAAATTCCTGCAATTTTGCTACAGCTTCCAGGAACATTTTTTGTAAAAATAAAAAAAACGTAATAAAAAATACGTTCGAGTTTAACCAACAGTCATCAAATAATTCATTTTCGAATTTTTATTTTTTAAATCACAGAAATATAAAATAAAAAAAAAATTTTTACCGTTCCAAATAAATAGAAGTAACTTAACCCTATTCTCCTCAACGGCCGGGCTTCTGAAGCCCGGCCCTTGCAAAAACGTTTGTAATTACTTCATCTTTTTAGATAAAATTCTGGAATTTCCTGACTTTTCCTAATTTGAAATGCTGAATAAGATGGTACTATTTTTAGGTGCCCCCGAACAAGGTTAACGGTAAAAATAGACGTTTTTTAGCAAATTTGTGAATTTTTGCTGGTTTTCGCAAGCAGAGCGTGGAATTTCAATTTCACGCTTTTATTAAGTGACATGAATTTTACCAATAATCGGCTTTGCGTGTCGAAGTGAATCACGTCGTTTCCCGACGTCAGTATGCCTTAGGCGATGTAGAACTTATTTCATGTAAATCGCATTTTCTTTTTTTGAGCTTTTGGCGATTGCTTGGAAACATTTTACATATATACAATATTTTGCATAAAACAATTGCTGTTGGGCTGCTTGAATACCAATCAAGCGGACAAAATTCAATCTTTACAATAAGTATTTTTATAAAACTTTCTTTTTATTATTTATATGTGGGAAAAAAATTAAATTAACTAGTTCACATTTTAGCTCTTATGCTGACGCCTTCTTATAATTAAACAACACCTGACATTTTACAATTGCATTTCACGTTGCATTTAAAGTAACAGGCCGTTTTTATGTTGAAATTTTCCTAACAATGAAAAATCCGACGTATTTTTTATGTATATACAAGTATACCTGTTTAAAAAAGTTTTGTGAAAAAGTTTATAGCTTTTCTATGTGGGTTTTCCAAACAGAAAGCATAAAATAAGACGTTTGATACGATTGAATTTCAATAAAACAGAGGTTTCCAACTTGTATAAATTCATGGCGGTTCTAAAGTCTGAGATTTACACAAATGACTTTCTCCTCCCAAAAAACTTTCACGCCAAAGTTTAAAAAATGTCCTTACTTATTGCAAACTGTTTAATAAATTTATTTTGAAAGTTAAATAAAAACCTAAAAAAGCTCCATTCTGGAAATTTAAAAAGAACTTTTTATGTAAACGTAAAGATTATTTTTGGTCTTCATTTGCCTTTCGCCATAAATTTTATGTTTGAACTTAATAAGTCATTTAAAAAAAGTTTGGTATAATTCCTGGTCTAATATGATTATCCTATTATATTTCGACGTCTTTTTAGTTTTAAAACGACCCACTAATTCGAAACCTCTGAATAAAATCAACTTAGATATCTTAGTTACGGATGACCTGGGCTGTTTACAAGGATTTTTTCACGTAAAACCAGATAAAGCTTCGGGCCCCAATTTTATGTGCATGTTGTATAAATTCATTAGGGCTCTAACCTCTTAGATTTACACAAATGACTTATTTCCTCCCAAAAAATTTTCAAGCCAAAGTATAAAAAAATGGTCCTTACTTATTGCAAACTGTTTAATAAATTTATTGCAAAAATTAAATAAAAACCTAAAAAAGCTCCACTTTAGAAATTTTTTGTAAACGTAAAGACCATTTTTTGGTCTTCATTTGCCTTTCGCCATAAATTTTATGTTTGGACTCAAAATGTAATTTTTAAAAACGTTTGATATAACTCTTGATCTAATATGATTATCCTATTATATTTTGACGTCTTTGTAGTTTTAAAATGACCCACTAATTCGAAACCTCTGAATAAAATCAACTTAAATTTTTACTTACGCTTGACCTAAGCTGTTTACAAGGGTTCTTCCACGTAAAACCAGATAAAACCCCGGGCCCCAGTTTTATGTGCATAGAGCTTATTATCCATGTCAGACCTATTTCAAAATCTTGATGAAATCATTTTCGTTTTTCCTGCTTGCGTCAATTCTAATTTGAAAAATCTACGGAAGAGCGCTTCTAGTCGCAATTTGAAAGACAAAGAAGGCTGTAGCGATCCAAAAAGTTATTAACAAATTTATCATCTTTATGTCCCGTAGGAGAAATTTGAGACGTTTACGTACTCTCGCAACGAGCTAATTGATGATTTTGACGCAAAAAGTCAACCGCGGATCAAGTCGTTCTGTTATCATAGAAATCATCGACGATTTTCTCAAGACTAAGAAAAATGCCAGTGCTATTTGTCAATCTGACACCTGCATATGAAACTGCTATTTCATACAAACTTGATTTTAACTGCAAGTTACTGAGTTTTTTGCTGGATAAGAACATGGTTTAAATGACTATGAAACTAGTTCACAACAAAAGTTTTACTTTAACGGCGACAGTAAGCAAAACAGTCTCGGGTGTCAGAGAAACAGTGTTCCTCCAAAATCAATCACGACTGATTTTTTTTTAACATCTAGAAGTATAATCTGCGTTCCACAATCTTCAGATTAAAAATATTGTGAGCTAAAAGTTTACAATAATCAACATTCATCGTTGCGTTTAATTTCGACTTATCTTGAGGTAAAACTAAATAAATCACCTCAGTTTCGTCACCGCCGTTTGCATTTCACAAAAATTTTTCTTTGTGTGTCCCGGCGCTGAAGTAACTTGCGGTTTTAGGGTGGGAGCTGGTGCCAAAACCAGTGGTGGATATTGGGTGAGGCGAATGAGGCAGTTACCTCGGGCCCTTCCTTGAAAATATTGCATATAGTTTTATTTTGCTGTATATGCTTTTTTAGAGATCACCATTATTTTGGGAGAAAAATAGCGAAATATGAGATCAAATCGAAGTGAAGACCTTCTTTTTTTTTAGAGATCACTACGATTTTGGGAGAAAAATAGAAAAATGAGAGATCAAATCAAAGTGAAGACTTTTTTTTTAGAGATCACTATAAGTTTGGGAAAAATAAGGAAAATACGAGATCAAAGCCCTTTTTTTTAGAGAACATCAATTTTTGCGAATCTTTGCTTTGCGGCCCTAATTTTGAATATCCGTCACTGGCCAATACATCAGAAATAACTCTCCTATTTTTGTCTATTCAATAGCCGAGTACTGGATCTTGTTTGGTTTTGCACCGCACGTACTTGGTTTATATATAGTGTCTTAAATAATGCTTTGTGCATAGTCACTGAATGCCTCCGTCCCTCTCCAACGGACCACTTACCAGTTTTTACAGACATCCAGCCATCTGAGCTTTGACAACAAGAAGCGATACTCTTTTTGGCTAGAGATAGTACTCTAGACATGCTCTGCTATTTTTTCAAACCTGTGGCACACTTTGTAAGGTTTCAAAAATTTGCAGAGCATCTGTACCAGGTGAAGAGCTAAATTTTCACCGTTTTCCGTTACCTGAAGTTTCCTTTGGCTGCCATAGAAAACCTAAAAATTTTAATCTGAACTCTAAAAATAAAGTGATGATTTTTTTCATCTGAAGTTACCAATTTGCGCATATCAAGCACAATCCAGCCTGGGAGAAAATTGATCAAAAAAAAGCTATCAATTTATTTGTAAAGAGTTTTTATGTTCACTAAATAAAGTTTCATATGAAAAAAAGCGTTTAAAATTTAGTAAAGACCAAAAAAAAAGTCATGACATTTTACGATGAGATGTACTGTAAAATGAATTTTTTAAGTTTATTGGTTGCTACTTCAAAAAAACATAACTTTTTATCTATTCGAAAGATTATGTTTGCCGTTTTTCCACAGCTTACGAGTTGCAAAGCATTGCTGTAGATCCTGACTATGGTTTATTCATGCGTTATCAAATGCCTACCGATAAACACGAAGGTTAAAAGCTTGTTTACACTTGCTTTGCAAAGACTTGAACAATCTTGCCGAATTGGGTACCCTACTGCCCAGTACATGAATCATACATAGAACACAGAGTACTGTACATTCCGGCTCCATGCCTTTATTATCAGCGCTTTGACTGTACTAGGCTCGTTCGAAATAGCGTTTTCAGAACAGTTTGAGTTATGCTTAAATACTTGTGGACAGGTTTTGGACAACTGGCCTCAGCCAACTGGCCGCAGTTTAACTAACCAGTCGGCTGCGTCTAGCTGGATTGCGCCCAGTCGGTTGCGACCAGTTGGCCCATTCTGCCTGCGAACCAAAGTTGCGTGTTTTCATTTGTTCATGGATAAATAGGGTCTCTTCACTTTCTCTCATTGCAAATGTGGCGTCATTGCACAAAATAGAGATAAAGTTGTATTGGAGTGTCATATGAATTAGGCATAAGGAGCACAAATTTGGACAGTTTTAGATAAAAAAAAACGGTTGTGGCTTGGTGCATCACTAACAGTACTTAATCCAGGCAATACAATAGCAATTCGCAGTAAATAAATAAACCATGGGGGCCAGTCCTATTTATTTGCTTTACTTGAAGTGGATACTTTTAAATACTACAACAATTTCCGCATAGAATTGCCCTGTTTTATGTAAAGTTAAAAAAAGGCTTTTATAGCTTAACGTTTCCTTCTCGAAGTTATCTTGGAGAGGTCTTGTGATGATGAGCATCTTTTGAAGGTAATCAATCTAATCTTCCAAAGTGTAAAACAAAAAAACGCACTTTTTAATTAAATATATTGGAACCAAAATGTGTTATTTTATCCTGTATTCCATCCGAAACTTTTCATATTGCAAAATAAAAAAACAAATTTACCTTTGTTATCCAGATTCGCTTATTTTCTAGTTTTGCTTTTAGGTTTTTATTTGTTAATTACTTTTTTGCCTTATCGCAACTTGTTTTCAAATGGTTATTTTATTTTAATTTTTTTGTTATTTTAAATTATGCAATAGAAGTAACTGCTTGACCAAGACACCTTATGGTTATTTGCCAGTCACCTTGTCCTATATTTAATCTCAATTATAAGTTATGTGAATATTTGTAATAATTTAGTGACAAAATAAACAAATGTGAATTTCGAATCTTCATAAATGCCACAATATTGTTGTTCAAAAATTTTTTTATTGAACACTCTAATTTTTATTAACTGATATAATTGTAATTTAGAGTTTCTAACAAAGACTTTTAAATAGGGAAAGTGCCGTAAAATGTTTTTCTAATAAAATGTGACAAAAATGAACGTATACGATCCTGATCCGTTCCCATCAAATCGCCACTCCCAACCTCTTGCTATACTGTCGACAAATATATTACAAAATTGATTTTTTCCTCAATTTTATAGAAAGCAAACAAAGTTTTTGTTAAATTTTATTGCCAAAAGATTTGGAAAATTTCTCACGTGCTGGCATGAATAAACACACTGTTCCATAAGATCACTATTTCTAAGAAATTATTAATTAAAATCGCCCAGGTTGCGGCACTGCTTACAAATTTGCACTTCATGATTTGAACGATGCCGAGATATGTTCCGCGATTAATAGTCACAATTATAAAGAGTAATATTGTTTTTCTCAAGTGTTTTTTTTTAGGTAATGCAACGGTGTACTTCTATTTTAATAAATAAAAAACTCTTTTTGTGGCGGTTAAATACATTGCGAAAAAACAAAACAAGTGCATACAAACGATGATAATTATATAAAAGATAAAGGTTTGTTGGTTTTACAGCATTGATATGTCGATATTCTAATGCTGCTAAATATTAAAATATAGCCTATTTCAAATTCTTTTATGTAAAAAAAAATTATTTTCATTATTTTATATTTTTTTTAAAAAAGCAGCAATAATTATTGGTAACTAAAAAAACATGTTGACAAATATGTGAACCAGTAATTGAAACCAGTCTAAAATAAATTCTATACTTCGACCAAAACAATGAAGCAAGCTTCCCGTAGCTTCTTCATTGTTTATAGTTGTCGTGCGCGTTGACGTCACTCTTTACGTCCAATTTTTAATTAAGTTTTCGACTGTTACAACAGCGAATCCGTTACAATCGCATTTCACGCTAGTTAAATGAGTGTCTAAACGTAAAAATTGTAGCGACCTTGCTAAATTGCAATTTTGCATACTTTATCAAATGAGTTTTCAAAAACTTTTTTGCTCTAACAAAAGTTAAATAAATGATCTTTACTCTGCTTAAATTTCATAAAGATAGCTTAAGTAATTTTGGAGTTATAAATTGTTAAATTGGTGGGCTTCTGAAGCCCGGCCGTTGAGGAGTCAACAGCTCGAAAAAGCTTGAGGAGAATAGGGTTAAATTAGAGTTTACTAACAAAAATTACTTAGCATATTGTCATCACAATGTGATTATATGAGCAAAGTTTTTTTTCCACTGGTATAATAATAATATTAATAATAATAATAATACACATATTTATGTATATAGTGCTTTTCACAGAAAATAAATTGATTGAAACGGTTCACAACAAACCAAATTAAAACAATAAAATAAAATTATGAGACATTACAACATTACCACAATATTAACTGACGAAAGCAAGAGTGCAAAGATGAGTTTTCAATGACATTTTAAATTGGGAGAGCGATTAAACAACTTTCAATTGATAAGGTAAATTATTCCGTAGTAAAGGACCAAAAACGCTACATTGACGATCAACAAATTTGGAAAAAGTACGAGATACAAAAAAAAAGCTAGCGTCAGAAAAACGTAAAGAGCAATATTAATTAAATCATTTAAAAATTATCTAAGCACAATGGCAAAACACCATTGAACACCTTAAATACATGCAATGCAATTTTAAATATGAGGCGGGAAACACAGATAACTAGAGTAATTTTACGGAAATGGGAGTTATGTGAGTTGGATTTACTATATATTCACAAGCAACAAGCCTGGTTGAAATATTTTACACTCTTCACAAGTGAGGTAATGAAGAGTCAGGCAGACCACAATACAGAAAATTCCAGTAATCCAATTGAAAAGTAAATAATCTATTAATAATTATTATAGTGGAGTTATCTATAAATTGTTTTGTTAAACTCGTTTACCTGCCCTTAGATGATTATTTTTCATAAAAGTAATAGTAATAGATTCAAGACGATAATTATTAGCAATCACAAGATAATGGATAGCCAATTTCAATTTTTAAATTTCATGTTAATGTTGGGCCATCGGTTTAACTTCGATACTAACAAAGTCGAACAAATCTTTTTTACATTGAAGTCATACGTGAATTCTCGTGCACCGAGCCTGTTGCGTCCAAAATTCTGATTTGCAGAGTTTTTGTTATCCAATTCTCGTGGATCAATAAAATACTTTTGAGATCAATATTTTTTTCCTTGGATGTTACATTGAAAATCTGGCTATTGTTGATATATTCTCTGTACCTGATTTTAATTTATCAGAAAAACATGAATAAATATTTTACTTATAGAACTATATTATACATAATTTGTATGTTTGTGCTCTTTTTCCTGATTGAAAATTATTTTGATTAAGAGAAGCTATTGTATAATTTGTTGAGTAACAATTTCAGTTCAGTTGTTTTTTATTTCCGCCACTTGTTGAACAAAATACTTACATCAACATAATTACACTACGGAAAAAGGGACATGCAACAAAACGAAACAACGTTGAAACATGCAAAAACGCAATAAACTACACTTGCTAAGGTAAGATAAGGTAACAGCTTGCATGGTTACATCACTTAAAAAAAAATATATATATACGAGTATAGAAAATAAAAATGCCTAAAACAAACAAAACAAAAAGCATAAAAAATAAATGCATAAAAACAATTAAAATTAAGACAGCCTTGTTTATTATTATATTATTTGCTGGCATGTAACCCCAGCACAGGGAGGCTTTCAGGTACTACACCTTGCCCAAGGGTGACCTGGAGGAAGTTGTAATTGGGTATCCTCATTCATTCCGACTTATCAGTTGATAAGCTTACAACCGGATGCAGTTTACACTCATACCCAAGAGAAACATATTTATGGACAAGACTTGTTTTTGTAACACATTTATTTTTGTTTAAAATTCTTTAAACGTATTATTTAAAGTTCTAATATGAGTTTATTTTAAGACTCTGCTGGCATTAAAATTTTTTATTTGGTCAATTTTTAGAAAAAAAAAAAAAAAAAGATGTTTTTCGCGTTTCAAGACTAGTTTAATACAATTTGGGATTAAAGGATTGTTCCACGTGCATGTAGACTGTAGAGTTCAATTCTTGAATTGATATCGACGATGACCTGAAATATAAAAAGAAAACAGCAGCAAGCAGGAAAAAAAAAACTTTTTCCATGTTGCAGGTACGGCATTATGTTTTCGTAGATTCGTCGGGTATTGCGCCAGTTAGATAATAAACTTTTAGTTTGTTTTTGAAAGAAACTAATGTAAAGCAGTTTTTAATTTCTTGAGGCAAACTATTCCAAATTTTGGGTCCAATAAATTTAATTGATTGTTGGCAGACTGTTGTTTTAAAATACGAAGAAATAATTTGACTATCATTTCTAGTTTTAATTTGACATGGTTTAAGCTGAAATAGTTGTCGAATTGGAATAGGAAGAGTGCGTTTTTGAAATTTATACATTAAAATTGCAATTTCACTTTCATACAACTGCTGAATATATAAAAGCTCGTTTTTGATCATAACGTTTTTTACAAAGCCTCTCCGTTTTATTCCATACATGGATCGACTAAATTATTACAAATACGTTGAAGTTGATTGATTGTTGTGCGATTTCCATAGCACCAGCTGGTGATACAATATCTTAGATGACTTAATAATAATGAATTGTATAAAATTAGCATTGCTTTAGTGGTAAGACAAGGTTTTACACGCATAATACTTCCTAGAGAAGAACAAATTTTTCGTTTTATCATATTCATGTGCTCTTTCCAGCTTAAATTTTCATTAATTATTACACCCAAAAAGCGAATTAATGAAACTTTTTCAATAGTATTATTTCTAAAATGTACTTCGAACGATTTATTTGAGACGGAATAATTACTTTTTTTAGAAGTAAAAAGTAGATATTTAGTTTTTGCAGAATTTACTGTTAGTTTATTCGCAGTCATCCATTCATCATTATTTTTAAGTTCAAGATTTAGTTCAGTTCAGTTCAGTTCAGTTCAGTTTTCTTTTATTTCTGCTCTGCCACATGAACAAAATAACAAAATGTTGAGAAGTTTGTGTGTTGTTAAAGACGGGTTAGAAAAAGGAAGAAGCAACAAAACGAGTTGACGTTGTGACTTGCTAATTAACGATGAAAGGTGTGACTTGTTGTATAATATAGAAGCAAGGTTGCTTCACCTCATTATAAAATTGTTTAAAAAAATAAAAAGAGAAAAAGAAAGAAAATAAAGTATAGGACCGAGGTTATTTGCTTAATAAAACACTGCTGTGGGGGCGGTGCAATGGTGGGACCATAGCAGAGTTCGGTTGGATGAATACGATCAGTCCTTAAAAATATGTAAAAGCATGAACATATTCTACCAGCCCAACAGGCAAACT